>VBSM01003176.1:1958906-2084322 GCA_008086735.1 Cheirogaleus medius | reverse complement strand
AAAAAAAAAAAAAAAAGACCGAAAATAACACATTCTGGTGAGGATACAGAGAATAGGAAACTCTTATATACTGTTGATAGGGATGTAAATCAATGCAGCCACTAAAATCTAAAAATTGGACTACCAGAAATGCCACTACTGAGTATTTATCCACAGGAAAAGAAATCAGTACATGAAAGTGATACCTGCACTCCAATTCACTGCAGCACAATTCACGGTAGGGCGGATATGGAAACAACCTAAGTATCTATCAATGGATAAATGGATAAAGAAAATGTGGCATATACACATGATGGAATACTGTTCAGCCACAAAGAAAGAAAGAAATTATGTCATTTGCAGCAACATGGGTAAAACTGGAGGTTCTTATGTTAAGTGAAAGAAGCCAGGCACAGAAAGACAAATATCACATGTTCTCACTCAAATCTGAGAGCTATTAATAATGAAGTTGATCTCATGGAGGTAGGGAGTAGAATGTAATAGTAAAGGTAATAAATAAGTAGAAAGTAATAGTAAATTTTACTAAAATTTTTGAAATTTTACTTACTTTGGATAAATTACTGAATAACTATAATTAACTCAGAAATAAATATATTGGGTGTTTTCTTATTTTTTATAATTTTATATATTTTTCAAATAAATGGTTAATAAATCTATCCTAATTCTTCTTTATTATCTACTTAGAGACCTTCATGTAAATATGCGCTTATTATTTATATAAATCCATATTAAGTAATAGAAAGAGAGGTGACTTTTGGCGCTAGAAAATAAACAGTCAGCCTGTGGACTACAGTGAAGGCCTAACTGTTAGGTACTAATAATGTTTAACCTCAAAGTCATCAGTCTAGGGATGTGTGGCTGAGATGGCAGAGGTAAATCAGGGCCCTTCGCAAAGCAGACTTGGGACTAAGGTGAGACTCGATTGTTTTATGTAAGCTACAGCTATAAAAGCTTCCAGGGGGCCATGCACCTAATTCCCTAAACTCAGTTCCCTGATAAAATCTCTGCATTTTTACTCTCACTCCCATCTTGGCCTCTGTCTGAAAGAAAGATGTGTCTAACTAATTCTGGTCCTTTCAAAGCTACTTAATCCAACCCTCTTCTTCTCTTCTCTGGAACATTGAACAATCTTTTGCAGTTAACCTGTCTGCCTCCTTCTGCCCCTCTAACTTTTACTGTGCTCTGGTTTCCCTAATTCCACAATATGTAAACACCAAATAAACCCCAGATTGTCCCTTGATCTTTTTCTTCCTTCACAGTAACATCTTGTCTCTGTCTTTATTTAGTGGGTGAAATTTTTGGAAAAAAAATATATCTGTTGCCTACAGTTCTTCACTTGCCATTTATTTCTTGGTGCACGGCGTTCTGGCTCTGACTACCATCTCTAATAATAAAAATAATGGAACAACAAGAAAGAGGGAAAAAAGCAATTATAACCATCAATACTTTCCATAGATGGTAGAGTCTGTTATACAACTTGACTTTTCTTCTTTTGAAAAATCTTGGTGGGTTTGGTTGTTCTGCTGGAGACAAGCCTAGAAGGGAATGGATCTGCATGCTTTGAAGATATAGAAGGTAAACCTAGAGGAGAGCAGTAGCAGAGGGGAGAGGCTGACCAGGGGACAGTGAGGTGACAGAAGACAATACCCTCTGCAGTGTGATCTCCTGACAGCCTCACTGTGACCACCCATTCTCCAGCAAACCTAACTGAATGGCACACCTGCCATGAATAGACATCTTCAGGTATAAAAACAGGGGAGGTCTAGTTTCACATTCAGGTTAATGTTGGTGAAGCAGATGCATCCAGCATGTTCTCACTAATGTTCTGCCCCCCTTACCATGGGCACTGTTCAATAAAAGACAATGTTTCTTCAGCACTGTTATCTAAACCCTCTAGCTTCACAAGAATCCTATGGGGTGCCACATCTTATTGTCCCTATTCTGCAGATGAGGAAATCAAAACTTAGAAAATTTAGGTGACTTGCCAAGGCTTATAGAACTAGGAAGTGTTGAGTCGGGAATTCATATCACCTTGTACTTCGTAGGTACTCGATTCATACAAGTAGAATTTACTCAGTTTCAAAGCAGCGTGCATTTTAGTGAATTTGCTTGTGAGTATATTCATCAACCCTGTTCTGGGTAGGATGCTGTCTTCAGTACTAATATACAGGCAAGGACTCATGCTGAGCTAATGCTTCTAATAGAATAACCTAGAAATCTATTATTCTACTGTGGTGCTATCAGCACTAGTAAAAAACTTTATTTGATTTCTGTTTTTCTCGTTTATGCTACAAATGAAGAGAATAGCCTAAGGAAAGTGATTTGCCTGTCATTTGATCTTTATGAAGAAATTACACATAATTAACTTATTTCATTTTTAGTAAGCTACTAATTAGGTGATTCGTTGAGATTCCAAAGGATTAATTTTCTGGCTTCCAGCATGGAAGTAAAAAAAAAAATCCACTATTATAGAGAAAACAAAATCATCAGGAGTTCTTGAGCCCCCAAAGAAAATAAATGATTGAACAAAAGAATTGCAATGGGAGGCTTTAATCTGAGCATTTAAAGAGAAACAGAGACTGATGAAATCTCATGATCAAAGTAACCAAATTAAAACAGAAATAAATTATTTATTTAGCTGAGGGTAACATTTTTCTTTATGATACTTATTTTTCTTAGAAATCAAACCCATCATCTCTACTGTGTCATAATATTTTAGATTTCACAGCATGGATTACTCAACTCCTTTCTTTTTAAATTAAGCCTTATTATTCCCAACAGATAACTTAACATTTAGTATCTGAAGGTCATTGCCATACGAACGTGAGATGGAAAAAATAAAATTTAGCAGCTGTATCCCATTATACTCATCAGAAAGGAAGGAAGTGAAGAACAAACAGCAGTGTAAGGTGGCTGCAGCGTGGATGGTGGGACATGCTGAGCAATCCAGTATCTTGTTGTAGGAAGAATCTGATTGTATATTGTTTTCTTCAAATTTTCATCTTGTATTTAGAATCAATGAGAATATAGAAGTGTTGAGAACTAGGACTAAATTGAGTTTATTTTATATGATCTTCATTTGTTTGGTAAAAAATAACTTATTTCAGGAGACAGATATGCTAGCTCTTGAATACTAGATGATTTTAATTGTTATTATGATGATGTTATTGAAGATTATTTACAAGAAAAATCTGAGTTTTTTTTTTTTTAGGAATATCTACACCCCCATTGAATGTGGTCACATTTCCAAACCTTAGAGTTCTGCTGCCTGATTTCTTTTGTATTTATAGCTTATGTGAATGCAGCAGCAAACTTAGTGTAAGATATACCTTTTAATGGGAGTTTATTTAAGCACAACTATATGAAAATGAAATTAAACAGAAAACACTCTCAATAGTTCTATCCCTCATAAATCCTTAAGGGTCTTAGGGTTTTGCTTTATTTTTGAAGTTTCTCATTTCTTCAGTATATGAGTGAAAAAATGGTCAAGAGACTTTTTTTTCCATCACCTACTGATGAAAGTTATAGATGGAAGAGATCTTAGAATCCTCCTAGTAAACAGTCCATTGATTGGAAAGAAAATAAAGGTTTGGGGAGAAGAAATCTCTTGCTAAAAATATAGAACTAGTTAGTGGCAGGGCTAGGATTAGAATCCAGGACACTAAATGTCTAGGTCAGTTCTGTTTTCCATGGTTCACCTATGAGTCCTCTACACTCTAAATACTAGGACCTGGCTATCAGTTATCTCTTGAATTAGGGAAAAGTTAGACCATGACACCATTGTTAATTAGCCACCTACAATTCTCCAGAATTCTATGGAAAATTTCACTGGTATTTATGGAACAAACTATGGAATTTCCCTCTCAATTCAAAAGTGATGTTGGCAAAATTATATGATTAAATGCCAGGTCAGATGCTATTATAAGCCAAGTTTTCCTCCGTGGCCTTAACTTTATGTTTTCCAAAGTGATGTGTACATACTACAGGAGACAGGCAAGATTATCAACTGGGGAAATGGTAAGAAAATACTAAAACTTTTATTTGTATAAAATTCCATTCTGTCTGTGTATATATAGCTATAGCTATAGTGTTAGTGTTATTTAATATAATTTGCAAATGAAAATAAGTTATTAGTGGTTGTGGGGCAGGTTCACCATTGACTGCTATCAAGCCCAGGGGAGGACTCTATATCTCTCCCCAAAGTCATGCACCCAGACAGTCATTCCACTTGCATGGATCAGGTGAGACCGAACAACAACTTCATAACTCATAGACAAGGCAGCAAGGGACGACAGAAGGCTAGGATTCATAGTGAGCCAGTCCCCCAAAGCTCAGGAAAGCCACCCAGGGCAGATGGAGTCTTATTTGTACATACCCTATGTTGCACTGCAGCTGAGAGACCCCAAAAGCACATGCTGTCCTGGGTGGCACACGCAGGGGCACTGGAATTTCTGGACTAAAGCATTGCAGGACACTTTATTCTGGGAAGGATGGGAGCAGAGACCAGGATGTTCCATGCTGCTCGTTATTGCAGATGTATTCCCAATATATTCTGTTGTTATCCTAAAACTACAGCAAGAAAGCAGAGATGAACTGGGTCACCAAAGCCATCTGGGGATCTTTCCTGCAGTGATGTGTGTGTGTGTGTGTGTGTGTGTGTGTGTTTTAGGGTGTAATATAAAATATGTTTGGAGAGCAATATTTTAACTAAGACCACCTTGAGAAGGTAAGCTCTAGCCATAAAAAGGAATGATTCTAAGGTCTGTTTTCAAATTGTCATCACAAAACATCACACACTCTTTATTGGGACACTTAATTTTCCTATCATTGATTCTTCTCTCAGGTAAAACAAATCATATTTTAAGCCTCCATCATCTCTGGAATGAACTTGATAATTATGTTTTCAGATTCACATGCAGTTTTCAAGGTCTGGACGGTGGCTCCAATTATTATTCAGTTTGAGCATGCGAATAAAGCAAAAATAACTCTGGTCATCAGTAGAATGTCTCTAATAATTGCCCCCTGACATTATTGATACAATTCCTAGAGTTGCATGTCAGGAGAACTGACCTTGGCTGGTAACATTTGATGGGGCTGGTCACTGCTTCTGCGTGGTTAATATTTGGTTTGTGGTTTTATCTTTAGTCTGGAAATGAGGAATAGGCTACAAAGTCTAGATGTCACGTATTTTACCTTCAGGTAGTTGCAGCCCAGTAATCCCATCCATGACTCTTTTCCTGAGTGTGTGTCATGTGTAGTGCTGGGTAGATGGCCACCATTTCCATGTGATTTTCAAATCATCGGCTGATTCACAAGATGCTCACAGGCTAGAAGTGTTGTAATCCTAC
The DNA here is from genome assembly GCA_008086735.1 of Cheirogaleus medius. NCBI lineage: Eukaryota > Metazoa > Chordata > Mammalia > Primates > Cheirogaleidae > Cheirogaleus > Cheirogaleus medius. The sequence goes on along the minus strand of VBSM01003176.1, from coordinate 2,078,974 downwards.
CTCTAAAACAAGGTGTTAAAACAGTTTGGAATTTCCTGATGTATTGCAGGGGCCAGTCTTAAAATTAACTCTGGTGTGATTTCTGTGCAGAGGATTACATCAACTTGAAATTTTCAGTCAAAATATTTTTTTCCCGGACATATTTATTTATATTTTATTTATTTTATTATTTTATTTATTTTACAGACTCAAATAAAATTAGGGTGATTGTCATAGTCACCTTTCAAGAGCAAGGGCAGTCTGCTCTGATTTTTTAAAACAAGATATAGAATACAAGAAGAAAGAGTATTCTTTATTTTATTGTTAAGTAAATGCCCTTGTGATTGTTAATAAATCAAATAGAAGTGGTTTTGTCACACAGTTAACTGTTGGAATTCAAGTATATTATTAAAGTCTATTAGATCAGCATACTCCAATTTTTAAATAGTAAGGTTTCAAATTTAGTTTAAACTGAAGCTGTTATATTATACTTTACTGAAAATGCTATACTTTATAACATTTTACTTTATTACATTTTCAGTAACGCATCCTAACAGAGATTTTCTTCATGTTAATCAGCTTTTTAAATTAGCCTTTCAGGATAAAAGGAAAATAAAAAAACCTCCATAATATTTGATTTTCATCAAATAAGGACTAAATACTCTGCAACTATTCGTGTTTGCTAATGTGTATGCACATGTGTGTGTAGATACACAAGCAGTGTGGAAGGATGTGGGCCAGATGGGGATGCGGGTCTCTGATGAAGAAAGTGGGAGGGAAGGGCAGGGGTAACGTTTGCTCTTCATATTTCTATGTTATTAATATTTAAATACTTTTTCACATACAACTTATTTAATTCAAAATTAATAAACAAAAAATCATCTTAAAGAAGGTACTTTTATGTGGCAAATGTATTTTAAATGCTCCCACCCAAGAAACACAAAATGTTTCATATACATAATTCTATTATCACTGAAATGTCTACTTTGACAAATTATGGATTTGCATATAAATAATAACTATGGCTACTGCTATGCTTTGGATGTGGTTTGTTCCTGCCAAAACTGATGTTAAAATTGATCCTTAGTGTGTCTGTACTGGGAGGTGTTTGGAAAATGGGGATGGTTTCCTGGTGAATAACTTAATCCCCATAGAGGCAAGTCAGTTCTCTTTTGCAGGAATGGGTTAGTTCCTGAGAGGGTGGGTTAATAAAAACAGTCTGGCTTCTTCAAGGTCTCTCTCTTGCTTTCTTTCTTGCCATGTGATCTCTGCACACGCCTGCTCCCCTTCCACTCTCCACCATGAGTGGAAGTATCATGAGGCCCTCACCAGGTACAGCTGCCCAGTCTTGAACTTTCCAACCACCAGGATCCATGAGCCCAGTGAATTACCCAGTATTCAGGTATTCTGTTATTGCAAAACTAAACAGACTAAGACAGCTATTAAAAATAAAATACTTTCTGTATGCAGAGCTAGCTTAGTTTTATCAAAACAGGAGAGATGTTTCCTTCAATTTATAATCATCATTTAATGGACTCACCAGTTTTAAATATTTTTTAAAAAAAATCAAATAGTAGGTCCAACGAATGTGATTAGCTTTGCATATCCTCAAAATAAATTTGCCCATTTTAAGAACATCTTAGAGAAATACAATAAACTGGCCAAAGTGGTCATAGTAGGTGGCAGAACCCAAATTTGAACTCAAGTCAGGTTAGTTTTGCTCTAGCTGTCTTTTTCAGATAAAATGTCCCAGCACTGTAGTAAGCAGCTGTTTCCAAAGACTGGACATTTTAGGTCCAGCCAGTGTTCTCCCTCCATTGTCTCATTAACAGCACTGAACACAATCTGATACTCCTCTTGCTGTGTCCCTTTGGCTAATATATCCTTTTCTGGACTGTATTTACATCACAGATAAAGCCACTATCCAGTAACAACTTTAACCTGAGGGTACAGAAAGCAATTCTGTGTCTCCATCATTTTTTAATCTCACATGCTTCCTGTTGAAGGGCAGCTTCTCTTACCTTTAAGTTTAGGAATATCTGCTCACTGGTGCCCACACATACAACAAGCCTGTCTTCTTAATGTACACTGGAAAGGAGCAATATTTTAGGATAAACATGTATCCTTTATATAAAATGTCACTCTTCTATATCACACAATAGACACACCCCAAACAATCCCAATTATGTGGCGCTATTCTGCAGATGATTTTTCTGTAGCTTTAATTTTCCTGTTCTATAGGTTGCAGTATTCAACCATGCAATCCCACTGGTTCAGCCATCACCCGGGCTTCTGGGCTGTTATGTCCTTATAGACTAAGCAATTCATCTTGCTGTGCAGGCACGTTTGATTCTGCTTATAATGTCTTTTGCACTTGCAGAGGTGGGAGCTTTTTGTCAACCTCTAGCCACTGAAGAGTCTTCTGAAGGCTAGCTTGTATGTCCCTAAAAACACTTTACACTTTCTGTCATTATAACAAATAATGATAATTGTTCATTCTCTTTCAAATATTTAAAGTTGGATAAAGTTTACCATTTCTCACTTATTTTCCAACACTCCCTCCACATTATTGACAATTCAGCTATAATGTAATATATAATCACTAGCTTTTTCTACTGTTGTGCAAATACCATTTGCTCTGTCTGGAATGGCCTCCTACTTATCTCCTGAGGTTCAGCTTAAATGCTTCACTTTCATACACCTTTCTCTTCCCAACTCCTCTCAGCCTTCACTGTTAGATGTTCCTCCCTCTATGCTTGCATAAGAATCTGTTCACATTTCTACTAACACATTTGATATACTACTTGAGACTAGTTATACACATATCTCTTTCTTCAGACATAATCGATATATTGCTCTAGTTTCTGGGGAGAATATCTGCTCTCCTGGGGCTATGCAAAAAAATGAATGATTGGATTAAAAATGGAATTGTTTGAGCAGTTGGATTAATTTCTCATGAACATTTTTTTACAGCTGCACATATTAAAGTTGATGCAATATAGTGTTTAGTAGCCTGAGATTTTGGAATCAGAAAATATGTGATGAGCTCAGCCTTTTACTCCCGGTGTCATCTTGCCTAACACTAGTTAGGGCAATGTTGATCAGCATCATCTGATGATTTCTTGTTTTTAATACACACTCCCCACTTAAACACAACAAGCTTCTCATCTGAGGCCAACATACACACACATACACACACACACACAATTATATCACATCTAAATCTAAGAAAATGTTTACCCATCTTCAAAAAGTTTACATAAAGTATATGTATTAAGAACTGTCTTAATCAGTTCATGCTGCTATAAACTGGTGCCATAGACTTGTGGCTTAAACAAAAAACATTGATTTCTCCGCAGTTCTATAAGCTAAAAATCTGAGATCAGAGCGTCAGCAGGGTGGGGTTCTTGCTGAGGGTCTTCTTACTGATTTGCTGGTGGCTGGGGTTTCTTATTGTGTTTTCATGTGACCAGGAGAGACTGGAAGCTCTCTAGTGTCTCTTCTAATAAGGGCACTAATTCCACCATGAGGGCCATACCCTCCTGATCTAATTATTTCCCAAAAGTTCCATTTCCAATCACCATTACCTTTGGGACTAGGGTTTCAACATATGAATTCAGTCCGTAACAAGAGCAGAAGGTAGATAATGACAATTTAACCATGCCATATTTGGAAACTTATCAGTCTTTTGTTTTATGTAATTTAAAGACTTGTATCTTTGAATGTTATTTGAGCAAAGAGAAACTGTCTATCTATAAATTAATGTGAGCTATAGAAACATTTGTTTATGCTTTGTCATTTCCCCTTAATGATAATAATGTTGCATCACATCCATGATGTTTTTATCCTTTTGAAGGTAATTTCACATACATTATCTGATTTTTCAACCACTGCCCAGTTTAATGTCAGAAATGTTTCCAAGCTTGCACTCATATTTGGTTGTTTAAAGAAGATTCTGTCCTTAGATGTGGTTACACATGAAACTTATATTTACTTCGGTGCACCAAATCAGTGAAACTTGTAGCAATTTCAATTGTGCTCATCCAAGGACAAAATTAGGTTTTAGGATTTAACCCGGGTGGCATAATAAAATATAAATAACGTGTTTACCTGAGAGCAGCAGGAACAAAAAGAGACGATCTGAAATACAAGCCACTACAGAACAGTAATAAGATGTGACCATGAAAATATTAATGAATGTTGACCCTCTGAAATAAAATAATAAGAAAAAAAAAAGAAAAATAAGAGAAAATTAAGGGTGCTCCCAAAGCTGAGAAACAGTTCATGAATTAAAAAGCCCCTCCATGGTATCTCTTCTTTTATGGAGGGCTCTTTAATTTACATATTCCACTTTCTGCACTGGCTATAACATATCTTATGTTAAAAATGTACATGTCTGTCTCCCTTTCTTTTATTTTTTTATCTTTTTTTATCTTTTTTATTTCAAAATATTAAGAGGGTACAAATGTTTTTGTTACATGGATACCACTTATAATGCTTAAGTCAGGGCTTTTAGTGTGCTGTCTCCTAAATAGTGTTCATTGTACCCGATAGGTAGGTTTTTACCCCTCCCCCTTCTTGATCTCCTATGACCTTTACATCTCTTTCTGCCCATGTGTGCCCATCGATTAGCTCCCGATTATTAGAGTCCCCTTTCTAAATGTGTTAGAGCCTTATAAATCTTTGATTCTTCCAATGATTAACATTGCCAACCCTTGCACAGAGATTAGACAATGGCTACATGTTTGTTGAATTGTACTGAACTTTTAAGCAAGGGTAAAATTATGTCAGCTCTAAGCCTACATATTGTTTCCTAAATGGTAAGCAGTTGCGCTAAAGGGAAAAAAAAGGTGAAACTGATCACTTTCTTCAGTGCATGAATAACCATAAAATGCAGTTGTGTTTTTTTCCAATAGGAAATATAGTTATCCTAACCATAATCTTAGTTTGGTGCTAAATATATTATTCATGACACGTAATTATAATGAGTAGCTTACTTTTTAAAGAAGATGTAGTGATGTTAGCAGTGAGAGTGGAATTGGCCGTTTCCCCCTCATAAAGCTCAGTGCCTTCCCTAGGCAATAAGATATGGCTTCGCAAGTGGAACATGTGGATAAAAAGATGAATAGCCCACTATCTGGGAGCCTCATTTTAATATTTAATTTTACTTTGAGCCACGTCCTGGTACACTAGAGAAAGCCTTTATTTGCTTTTATTCTCTAGCATTAATTTTGTTGCTCTGAAATACACCGAGTACTTTACTAAGTGTTAAATTATTCTTAATATTGTGAATATAAAGTTTTAATTTTATGAATGAGTTTATATTCCCAAAGTCACTCAGTGCCGCAATGATAATACTGATTTTGAACCTGATTCTTCCCTTTACAGCAAAAGCTGGTGGGTCGACGGCATAATAGCCTTTAAAGACATTTAAGTCAGTCCTTTTCTTCTTAGCCTGACCAAAGGTTGAGAGAATAAACTGAGCTAGCTGATTAGGCAGAGGTAACACTAGAAAAAAAATGTTTAGAAAACTCAAAAGGCAGATTTTAAGTGCTTAACTGTTTTGCTCCGGGCTATTGTTACTGCTGCTCTTCAGAGAAGCTTGTGTGTCCTAGGAATATTAAATGAACTGGATGATCTGAAAGGTGTATATCAAATGTACTGTTAAAAGGTCTTTATATAATACATCAATAATAAAACTGCACGATAAAACTCTTGTAGATATTTGCATTATGTAAATGATTATTCACTTTAGGAACTAATTTTTACTAATCTATGTGAAATTAGCTTTCTTTTACTTGTTTTACTTCTTCCAAGTATTAATAAAATGCATTCTTTTTCTATATTATTACTATTAATGTTTTTGAAAAATTTGGAGAAAATTCCTTTCACTAAGCCTACATATAGGATCCAAATATTTAACATAACACCTCATTCTTCTGTTGGTCTCTAAATGAGGATTATGTAGTTGAAAGAATGTAACTCTATATGTCCAGGTCAACATTTCTTCTCTTTGTATATGTTCTGTAGCTTATTATTTTGTTACCATAATTAAATTTTCTCATTATCTAAAGACCCAGGTTGTTATCATATAAAATTTGGGGGAAAAACTACATATATTTTTCCAGCTTGACATGTTTGCTTTTATATACATTTCTTGATGTATATATAAAATTTAAGTATGTGCTATAGATTCATGAGCCAGTATTCATAAAGCATCCTGAAATTTTCCAGTGGCATATAAAAATACAGAGCTATCATATTTACATTGAATTATAGGACTGATAACAATGAAACTGGTATATTCTAAATGGGAGGTACATTAAATCCATACGTTTTTGTCATTTTTTTACTTTTATCTGTACTCATTTCATAGCAGTAAAGAATAGTCTGTTTAAATCTGTTTTAATAAGATAGTTTTAAAACTTTATAACTTTATTCAAAAGCATACATAAATTCCCTTTGTAATTAATTGACTGAAAATGGAATTCTTTAGTCACACATGGGTGATTATGAAGTGAATGTCCTTCCATCAACATTTGGCTTCCTTGTTTGGATCAAATATATGTCTTCCCATTTGTAGATATTTTCCTTTCCCTTTTTTTTTTCTTAAACTTGTGAAGTGAAGTGAATGTTATGTATTTTATTAAATAGTACGTAAAAGGTAGCAATTTTCACCTAACTGCACGACTTTATTTTGCTGGGTTAAAATGCTTGGCTAACATATGTTTGCTACAGATAAGGTGCCTATTTAAAAATGATGTTCAAAAAAGCTGGTCAGTGATAGTTCTTTCTATCTCATTAAAGACAATATATACTTTCTATCTTTTTTCTTTCTTCAGCAAAGCTAGTATAGATGAACTATATTCAAATTATCCATTATACTTTGAAATTACATTTAAATTTACCACTGAATTTCTGTGTTTGAATTTCACAGGAGCATCATAAATGCAGAGGCATCATATAGTTATTTTGTAGAGAGGAGCTCTGAAGAGGAAGAAGCTTTAAGCACCCCGAACCTTTTCCAAAATTTTGTGCATTCCTTCACACTTAGGCTAGGGGTTTACCAATTACTTAATAAGCCATGAAAAAGTAATGGGTTAATTTTATACCAATTAATTTTGCTCCTTTGAAGTGTAATAGCACTGATTGTATCCCTTTTTCTCAAATATATTTTTCTTATTCCTATCTTAGTTGTATTCACTAGTATGCTTCTAGACGTCATTCATTCATTTATTATACTTTCAAGAACAAAAATGCATACTAGCCAGGATATAAAAATGAAGAAAACACAATTTCTTACATGGAGGAGCCAATTGTCTAGTGGAAGAGATACAGTTAACAGAGGCGAGGCACTAGGGTAAAAAACTTATCTATTTTCAAATGGCGATGATCAATGAATGATTGGTTCTTCTCTACAAGAATAAAGGTGCCTATGCCACATTAAAAACTCAGTATGAACCAATTGTGGAAATCTTTTTCACTTTTCTGGTAAGTGGATAAGGAAGGTACTGTGAGCCAGTCTTGGTCAGTGAACTTGTCTGCAGTCCTGAAAGAGCTTGTGTTAGGATAAAACACACTGAAGATAATAAGAGTGAAGAGTTGTAACTGGGATTCTATATGATACTTACAGGCACCTGAGACCACCATGCCTCTGGATTTTTTTGTGATGTGAGATGATAAATGCTCTTTGTGTTTAGTCCAGTTTGTAGGAGTCTTCTTTTACTTGCATCCAAAGAATTCATAACTAATATCAGTACCATTACAAATAATAAGAAATATAATGTCAAAACAATTGAGAGAGACTCAATAACAGCTTAAATATAAAGTTACCTGAATTCTTGCAAAGCAAAAATAAAATTGATAAAACTACTTGTGATATTTTCAACCCTAGAAATGTACTTTTCATGAGTTAAAAAACATTTTTCCTTGCATGTGAAATTTTTAATCCTAATAATGATATAAATGCCTGCTATTTTATAGGGTATTTTTGTTAAGATTATGACATTTGGGTTTGATGATAACCTTGTGAGGTAGGCAAAACAAATATATAATACTCCAATTTAAATGAGGAAATTATTATTCCTAGGAATTTCAGTCATTTGCAAAATCAAAGAAAATTCTAGAGTCCAGATACCCTGCTTTTGATTATGGGATAAGAATTATTCTTACATTTCTCTCTGCCATAATATTTATTGTAATTCAGAGCTCATATGATAATGCTGATGGTTTTAAAGCTGTTTGTGAACCCATGCACTGCCCCAATCCTTTGGTGAGTTTAAAGTTGTGAAGCATTAATAAGTTAGATCCCATTAAAAAATAGACCTCATTGAAGATATACATTGAGAGATGGGGAAGGAGCTGGTGGGTGAAAAGGAACAATCTTGTCCTCCTTCCCGTCTACAATACCATTTTGTGGTCTCGCTACTAATTCACTGTTACCACTACCATCTGGGGAAAAAAATTATCTCACATGCCTAGGCTGTCATAAATTTAGAAATATGTTTAATCAAATATAATTTTAAAATTTATAAATTATAACATCATAGTTCCAGTTATCTTTCTAATTTGTAGGATGTTCATTTGCAGATGTAAAGCCTTTACTTTGAATATAGATGTTAGAAAAATATGTGAGAAGTGCTATAGAAATAAATGAAGTATACAGAGCATGTTGATTCACATTGTGGAATGGTTTATGATATAGTGACTTAAATTTTCATATTCCTGGTGCCAGGTAATTTCCCTTGAAATGGATCCTGAATATTGATTAGTACACTTCTATATATTTTATAGTACCACTTCCCACAAATAATGCACAATTCTTTAATAAGATTAAGAAATATTCAACTCTCAATTTAATAAGGCAAAATTCTATGTATTCAAAATAAAATTTATAGACAGAAATTCTTATTGTCTAGTGCTTTAATCGTGTGTGTGTGTGTGTGTGAGAGAGAGAGAGAGAGAGAGAGAGATTTAGACTGTTTTTCTTTACATTTGTGAAATCAAAAAGGTTTTCTACTACTGGACATTAGTCTCTCCTATTTAATGCTATCTTAGAATACCCTATTATTGGTATAAACTATACATTTAGTAGAGAAAACAATATATTTATGACATCAAACTTAAACAAAGTACCATTTTTATTGTTGCTTTAAAAACCAGACTTGTATAATCCTGCATTGAAAACAGAAAATATTTGTTTTTAGTCAGCGTGCCTGGGTCAAAGCATTTTAAAGTACCTAAACACTACATTTGATTTTATAAATTAAGGTTTGACCAATACCAATAAGTCCTTTTACTTTAGAAAACCCTTACTAATAACAAATATGATCATTTTAATTTGGCTTTTTTGCTAATATAAATTGTTATTTTTCTCATAAAAAGGAATGAAAATTTTTGTCAATTAGAACACAGAGGTAAACCAATGCATTTTATCAATCTATCTTTCAAGTCAGTGGTTATCTGTTAATTTTGACTTTGTACGAAAAGGTTCAGATATTTTTCTTCTTTGAAATATTTTAAAATTTATTTAGTTGGGTAAAAGTGACTATTTTTAAGTTTTGAAATGTTTCTACAATATATTGGGCTTGCTATATCCTAATTTATTGCCTTATGATTTGGGAACTAGATTAGGTTTACACATGATAATGTAGAAAATAAAAACATTTAAATTTATAGATCTTTTATATATTATATTAGTTCCTAAATATAATAAGCACAGACTATAGCTGCTTTAAATTATGTACTATATCTTATTCTTTTTTTATATACAGCTACTAGAATAATCCTAGAAAAATGTACAATTTACAAAAAGAAAAAAAATGGAAGAGGTGTAGGAAGGAATGGAAGAAGGAAAAAAATCACCATTTGAACAATCTGGGAATTTCACTATAATAGCTGTTACAAAATTTAGATGACTGCAAATTATTTTTAAACAGAATATTATGTGTATGTTTATTATTTATAACAATGTTCCTTTGTATTTCTTTAATTAACTTATTTCTCTGGCAGACATTATTAAGTATATACTTAGTGTAGTCTGCAGTTGTAATTATTATCATATAATTTGCCAAACAAGCTCACCTTAATTCAGCAGTCTCTAAACTTTTGCTTTTTCCCCCTCCTTTATAAATCAGCTAATCAGTAATTTGTATTGATACACACTGGACCTCTAGACAAGTACCCAGAGTGCTCTGTCACAAAGAATTATTAGAACAAAAGCTTCAAAGCTAAATCTTCAGTGGTAGCTAAAAAGCAGATAAGGACTGTATAAATCTGATTCCCCAAGACAAGGAGTTCTGTAAATTAAGGGCAAATAGGCAAGTGATTAGGCAACATGTGATTTAAGATGAAAGTCTTCTTTCAATGGCCATGAATAAGTCCCCTTTAAAGACATTACATTGTGTTCACTAAATAAAAATATGCCAATTCTTCAATGATAAGTGACAAATTGTTTTGCTTTGATTCAATCAACTGATAAAAAAAATGAATCCGTTAACATCAGCATGGGTCATCTGGTCTACCTCTTGCTTTAGGTTAATTTGCTAGATTTTGTCTCTAGATTCCTCAGCTCTCAGAAATCTGACTGATATAGCCCAAGAAAATCAAGACATATGAAGTATGTATGTAATATGTGGTATGCTGATAATGTTGGTTTTATGAAAAGGCAGTTCATTCAGCAAGTAGTACAATTGCTGTGTCTACAATGACTATAATGTAACATAAATAGAAATTGATTTATAACACTGCACTCTGTGGAAAGTGGATTTAAACACTTTTAAGATATTGCGGAGAATCTTGCTTCCCTCAGGACTAATAATGTACATTTTATCTAAGTCATAATTTTAATTAACTTCCCTTGTTAAGATAGATTTTTCTTCTTCTAAACCTAATCATAGTTCGTATTTAAAAGACATATTAAATAAATGTTGTTTCCATTTCACCCGTTGTCCAGTCAAAGGTCTTTACTTTAAAAAAAAAATCAAATTAACTCCACAGTTTTCAAAGTTCTTCAGTGATTTCATGTATGCAGGAGTAAATAACTAATTGGTGCTATACTTTACGACATTGACACATCCAAACAGCTTCATCGATTCAGTGCAGTTTCCCTCTTTTAAAAAAATGAAGTCTTCGACCATCGTAGAATTATCATTGTTAATTTATTTGGCCTGCTCTATTGCCTGTTATGGAATTATTCTGTTTCAAGGGCAAAAGTATATTTTTCCCAAGGGGGGGATATCCTAAATGAGGTAATAGATAAATAAGTAATATGATTAATAGCAATTAGCATGCTACATAATACTTCACTTTCCACAGCTTAATGCAATAAATGAAATTATTAGTTTATGAATCTGATACTCATTTAAACTTTACTGATAAGATTGAGTTCTGTAAGACCCAACCTTTGGTCCTATGCATTGCTCTCTGTAACAATTAGTCACTCTTATAAAGTTGGATACTATAAACCGCAGTTCTGTTGTAGCCATAGTATTTTGTACTTAGCATTTAGTCTGGTTTTAAGAAAAGTCTTTTCTCATCTACTACTACTGAAGCTTTATAAGAACACAAATGACATCATAGTCTAATCAAAAGGCATATTTCACAGTAGATGATAAGAAATAATTATTTCATGAAGAAACACATAATTTGTACATGAGCAATTGAACTGTTTTTCATAAAGGAGAATATAATTTCATAATTTGGTAATTTCAAATTTGGTATTTTCAAATTATAGGGAATGTTCCTTTATTGCATCTTCCTTATTCAAAGTTAGTGAAAAAGAGCTTCTCCTTACTTAAGGCTATATCTTGAGCAAAGTTGTACTGCAAATTGGAGCCACCAGTGAGTAGTGACATCTGAGAGTTGTCTTCTGTACTGGGAGTTCATCTAATATCATTTGAAATTATATCCTTGTCTTTCATTCAGCTTCCACCTCTATCTTTTGAATGCAACAGTCATCAAAACCTGCTATCTTCAATGCCTACAGTAGCTAATATTCTTACGTGATTTCTGTGGATTAGTTCAATGAATCCTCACAAAAATTCTGAGGCAGGTACTATTATTACTCCTTCTGCATCTTCCCCTGTCGCCTAGCTATCTATTGGAGAGCTGCAAATGAACTTGCAGTCTGACTACAGAGACCTTGCTCGTAACCATGAACCTTTGTCTCCCTCTTCATGACATCCTTGTCTTTTGTGTTCTTGAATCTGAACTGGCAGCTGAAATAGCTAAGCCCGGCTGTAAGACCAGAACCCTTCCCCAATGTAGGATTCTTCCTTACCACATTAGAGCAAGGCATCAGGGCAGTTTCCTCACTCACTCGAGGCTCTTTCTCCTGCCCATCTGCAATGTCAGTTACCTAAGATGATGGGATCCTTTGACACTAGACTCAGGAACGATCAAAAATGATGTAAGCAATATTTTAATAATTTCTTCGCCTTTTCTTCTTCCAGTTTAGTGATTCAAGATGATGTTTTGTAATCTTCCGTTCCTTAATTAGCACCTGCTGACTAAATGGATCAACAAAGCTCTCCTCTATGTCCATCATTATTCACTTTCCTGGGCACAAATCTTGTTTGAGAGTCTTAGAAGACTTCTGATAAGTTTTCCTCATGATACTGTCCATCTAGTTGACACGTTTTTGTTGTAATTTCTTCCTTCTAGAACTTCATACTGTTAAATAGTTGCTCGATTTCAGGATATATATATTTTTTCAGTCAGAACAGTGGGAAAGGAGTTAATAAAGCTTCTACTTTCATTTTAAAGACCCCTGAGAGATACTTAACCAGTTGCCTGCTGTGTAAATGTTACTGAGAATGAAAAACATAAACTAGAGTTACAGCTTCAGTTGTGTCCACATCTATTCCGAACTTTATGCACAATAACAAAAATAACACTGAACACTTTAATGATTATTTTTATGAAAAGCCTCCAGTGTGATTTATGGAATAAATTAGACACTAAAAACTTTCTCAAAGCATTATTCTTTTTTAAATTCATCAATGAAGGTACTCAGGGTAAATATAACTTGAAAGATAGCATTTTACTCAAAAGAGAAAGAAAATCTTAGTTTTCAAGAAAGTGCATTTTTATTAATTTTCTAGTAAGTATGACTTATTGTCATAGAATTTACATATTTGTGAAAACTTCAAGCATAATTGAAAAATCAACTGATTTTTTTAGAACAAATCTCGGTTTTACGTGGTGCTACTATTTTCCTCTTATCCATAAGTCAACCTTTGTCCATCAAACAGATATGCATTTTTATAATCGAAATACAATGTGGTAATTATTTCATGCTTAATTTCCTCCTATGGAGGAAATCCTTATTATAAACTTATTGAGTAAACTTAAATGAATAATAAGTTGCAGTCAATGTCAACACAATTTGACAATTTGACCAATGTTTGAAAGATCTGTAATTTTTGTTCCTGTGTGATTTATAGCATCTATTTTAATTAATGTAAAGGTGAATGATGAACATTAGTTATCAGTCGATGTAGGACTTTAACCTTAATATATATAATAGTGACTACAAAGCATTTTCCCCCACTAACAACAAGAAGAAAGCAAATTTTATTCATCTCAATAAAATTTCCCCTTCACTAGTCTTAAAAAGCTATATAGTTATTATATTACACTAATGTTGCCATTCCTCAAAAACATCCCCAGAGAGTTTTGGAATCATCTTAAGAATTCATTTCTGAAAACCCGTGCATGTTACAGAATGGTCTCACTTGTTAAAACTATTTATCCTTTGATTGATAAAGCTGAGCTCAGAGGTCAAAACCGGCCTGCAGATACCTGGTGTTTGGGCACCTCAGTGTATTCCAAAGGGATTTTAAGGCCATTAGGCACATTTTGCTCACAGGTAATCATCTTATACCTGGCCCAGTCACCTCATTTATAAACTCACTTAATCTCTTCAAATCTATGCTTTAGTTATCTCTGACCAAGCTCAATATTCAACTTGCTCTCCTACATCTCACACTGATGTCTAGTAAGCATCTCAAAACCACTCAAAACTGAGCTCTTGATCTTTCTTCATAAACCTACTTCTATTTCGGTAAAGCATAAATTCTATCACAATTTGATCTTAGAGTTATTTCCAATTAAATTGCCTATTTATTTTCTTGTATTTTCTGTTAACATCTGCATTTTATTTTGTAGTATCCCTGTGGTTTTAGGGAAATGCTATACAAAAAAATAAATATACCAGTAATTCTTCATCTACTTAGGCTCAATTTTCTAGTGCCAGGTTTCTAAAAGCTGCATCTAGTGCATGCAGTTTCAGAGTTGGTTTCACCTTGGACATGCCTTTTCTGACATTGAAAAATACATGAATCTTTAAATAAGCTTTTTCTGTTATACAGACCTTTCTCATTCCTGTCACCAGCTGATTTATGCTAGTTTGATCCCTACATTGTTCAAATTATTTAATAATTCATAGAAGACCACTGAATAGAAGATGTGTTTGTAGGAAACAAATGTGCAACAAATAGGATTCTAGTGATTTTGCTTTTCCTTTTGATTAACGAATTATACAGATACTCTCTCTTGTCAAATAACCAGGTTGAGAGGTTATGTTACCTTCTTAAGTTATGTTCTTCTATTTGCTTACATAAGCTAGTCTACATGGTGCTGGGAATAATGTGCTAAATACTTGACCCAAAATACTTGAGTAATAAGTATTCATTGGAAATGAGTGTCATCATGTAATATTTCCAATCTTTGCTACTTTTGTTATTTCCACTTATGCATTGAACAGCTGGAAAATTTTACTTATGTATAATTATATATTTGCTCACATATCCATTGCATTCATATATAATTATATATAAGCTGTCAAAGTGCTCAGACATTTTTTCATGTTAAGAGGGACTCAGTTTCTTCCTATATTACGTGAAGAATAGTAACACATGCTATCTTCCATCACACTGTTTTACCTTTACATTATAAATCATGCAAATCAAGACAATGTTCATTTATGATTGGTCATTCTCTAGTGTTAATAGAAGACAAGCTTCATGGAAATATTTCATTTCTTTAAGTCCTATTGGTTAAAAATATTCTTACTGTGTTAAAAAGTCATTTAACACTTTTAAAATGTTTAATCTTGATATACCATATCACAGGAACAATAGAGTACATAAAGGAACTTACACTTTTCAAAATACAAAGAAACCCTTGCAACCAGGATCCCATTGCATCTTGCCCTCAGACATAAAAACTGTTAATGAATTAGGGATATTTTTTCCATTCTTTAATTTCTAGTCTTTATTTTGGAGTTATACCTTTCTGAGCAAAGTGTTTGTCCAGTTTTTGAGATTCATGTAAATAGAAGCATAATGACTTTTCTATTGTTTCTAGCTAGTATCATACATTATCTTTTGGAGATGAATGTTTTAATTAATTATTATTTTCTATTATTTGATTTCCTCCATCTACTTGAAAGTTATAACTTCTATTTCTATTATTTTAGTGGTTACCTTAGAAATTAAATTATGGATGTTTAGTTTATCAAAGCATAAAATTTATCAATATCTTTACTCCCCTCTTAGATAATCCAAGGACTTTAAAACACTGTCCAGATTTATGTTATGGTGTACAGTATACATTAATTCTATATTTTTAGCCTGACAATATTATTTTTACTCTTTTATAATTTAATATTTGTTTATATTTATGAACATATTTACCTTTTTTGTTTTTTATTTTTTGTTTTGCTAACTATTCCTTCTAGAATCTCAGAAGGAAACAAAATCCTTTAGGATTTCCTCTACTTAGGGTCTCTTGATTTTTGTTTGTCTGAAAATACATTGTAATCTGTATCTCATCCTCTCAGTACTTGAATTATTTTCCACTCTATTTCTATTGGCTTTCATTCTCTCTCCTTAATTGGCTATATTTGATTCTGTACTACTTATTATCCTCAAAATATTATTTGTGTGAATTATTTGAGGTATATGGCAAAGGTCCTTTCAAACTTCATCAAGAATTTTGCCCAGCATCTCCTAGATACCTAGAATAACAATCATTATTTTAGGGGCAATTAGTGTAACAGTACTATTCAGGCACTGAACAGAATATAGAATTGGAATGAGAATCTATAGTTTTGTTCATTTCATTTAGTCTCCAAATTTGACATAATGTTTCTCATAGCATTCTCATTATTTTTTTAAATCTGGAATGAATCTAAAATTTTGCCCCTATTTGAGCCCTCTGCATTTTTTCTTTGTCTGTCTCAACAGAGATCTGTCTGAGATATTCTTGGAAATTCTAGAGACATGCACTATGATTTATTATGTAGCTAGTTTTTTAAAGGTTCCATGTTTTCTGGAGAGGACTATATATTCTCTGATTATTGACCAAAGACTTATTTATATATCTTTAGATCTCAGAATTGTGGGTGTCAAGTTTGTTTATTATTATAGGATTAAACAAAATAATTTATTAAAATTCACATGTATATTAGGTACATGGCAAACCCTCTTCAACTCATTGTTCTAATTAGTCTTCCATAAATACCGACTTTGTCCCTTTGATTTATTTAAAAATGCATTACTTTTATGGAAGAGAGGCATATTTATAAGGAAATATGGCCACATGCTATCGCAGGGAATTCCCAGTTTTAAGGTGTGCCTCCATATTGGCAGAAAAACAAGAACCAGTTAAATGAAAATGAGTGTTTGGCTGCTGTTGCTTCCTTTGCCTGTGGCCACTGTGTAGTGTCACAGCAGGGTAAAGACATGGAAAAAGTTATGTGACCAGATGGCCATGAGATCCGGAATGCCTAGAAATATAATTCTAATTGATTCTGCAAAAAGAGCTTTTAAAATTGCTGTAAGGCTAGTCCCAGCATGATCCAGTACATAATTAAAGAACATAATAATATTAAACAAGCAGAGCTCAGAAGTAGAAAGAGTCTCCTGTGCTGTCATGTGACCCATTTACACAATAGAAAAGGCAAAATGTATTCAGTGAATGGAAGAATTTATCTACCTCATTCTGGCCATTTGTTACCTGGATGAACCTAAATCATTCTATTTCTTAAAGATTGTGCCAGTTATGATACTTTTGGCTCCAGGTAACAAAACACTGGACAAACACTGATTTAAACAATACATTTTTTAAAAAAAATTATCATTATTTTATTTAATAAGAAACCTAGAGGGAGAGGGTTCCAGATTTGGCTAATACTATGGCCCAATGGTCATAGGCGCTTTATTTTTCACTCTGTCATTCTTGATGTGCTAACATTTGTGGTCAGGTTTTCCAGGCATGGTTGTGCTCACATGGGTGCACATCAAGGCGAGAAGGAATGCCTCTCTCTCTTTTACACACACACACACACACACACGCATGCGCGCGCACACATACACACACATGCTCGCCCCCCATTGGTGAAAAATATCCTACCAGAATCCCTAACATATTGTATTTGAGATCTTCTTAGTCAGGATTACATCATGTGCACTCTGCAGTAACTACACGGAAGCCTGAACGAGTTGGCATCTGGCATGTTCAGCCTCCATTCTGGACAGTGGGCCCACGCCTACTCTCTTAGCATGGAAGAAGACAGACAACGTTTCATGAGTAAATGATTAACAGGGTATCTGTAAGGATGTTCCGAAGAATGTCAAGTTGTTTTTCCTCCTGTCATTCCATGCAAATAGTGGCTAATCTGGAAACTTTTACTTTAGCTCATATAGTACTTTTGTACTACTCATTTTAAATGTAGGGTGTCTAACATTTGAGACACTTCAATCAGGAAAGCCCCCTTCCGCAGATCTGACAGAGGAGATGACTGAACGCTCCTACTGTTTCTTTCCTGTCCTCCTTCTCTACCCATTGCCCCGTCAGAGCTGGAAGGAGGTCAGTTTGGGTTTAGGAGCAGCTCTGGTCAGTGGTGGCCCTCGGGAAAATCACTGAACCTATTTGATATTGGAGTGTTCATTAATATAAGGGTCTTCTAGCTTCCACTGCATAATTTTTCGTAAGTAATAGTCTCACAGTTGTTTTGCTAATCATGCCTTCCCGAATAGAAGTATTACGTGTTTCTCTTATTGCTGAAGCACCCAACAAAAACAGAGGTGGTGTTTCTCTCAATTCATTCCATTTAATTAAAAACAATAAGATTTTATATCATTGATTTAGTTTATTCCCTTTTTCTCTCTTTTGTGACTCTTTATTTCCAGCATCCCATTGGATATCTCCTCCTGAACATCCCACAGGCCTTTCAAACAGAACATAGCCAGGACCAAACTCATTCCCTGTCTCCCTCACACTACATATCCCTCATTTGTTTTCTGTGCAAGTTACTGACATGACCATAGGCCTAGCCACCAAAACAGAAATCAAAAATCATTCACAAGACTTTCCTCTTTCTTTCCCATTACATACATGGACCAACAAATATGATGAACTCTATAGGAAATTATTTCTCAAAGTCATTTCCATCTTTCCAGTCTCATTACTTTAATCTGAGAACCAGCAGTCTTTTCTTCCATAAAGGGCCAGATAATAAATACCCTCAGCTTTGCGGGCCATATGGTCCCCGTCAGAACTGCTCAGCTGTGCCATTGTAACATGAAAGCAGTCGTGGACAATATGTAAATGAGCGAGCATGGTTGTGTTCCACAAAGTGTTTATAACACCAGGTCACACTTGGCCTAAGGGCCACCTTTTGCACATCCATGGGTTATGCCTTCCTCACCTTTCACCTGGATTAATATTGCTGCATATCTCTCACTGGCCTTTTGGACTTTAGTCCTTGTGCTTCATAATCTTACCTTCACATTTACCTCTTATAAACAACAACTCTAATCAATACCGTCTGTATAAAAATACATTGTTGCCCATAGAAAGATGACAATTGTTAGCATGGACATGTGGCTGGTCCCTATTTCCCTGGACTGGTGTGACTTGCTGTAGCTTATTGTTCTTGCCCTTGTCATTGCTACCTGTGGCCCCAGACACCTGGTCACTTGCCTTCGCCCAGCCACAGCATAGTCTTCCATTTGTCCTGCACAGTCACAGATGTTGCCTCAGTGTGGACAAGCTGTTTTCGTGCATCTCCATTTGGTAATATCTTAGCTGTCGTCTAAGACAAATCTATTTTGAGAAGTTGTCTCAAATGTCCTCAGGGTCAGTCATTCTCTTCTCTGAGAGCCCTTTGCATGTAGCAGGTGTTCGTTGTCTATCACATGCGGTGGTGTGCTGGAGCCAGCATACACTGGCTCAAGAAAACCAATGGTTACATTTTCAGGAATCCTGTGAGTCAGTTGCTAAATTTTTGGTAACTTGAAATCAACCATGGTGGGAGTATTTAGGTTGGCAGATGCTACAAATCATGATGTGTTTTCAGGGCTTTATTTTAGTTTGGAGAGCTGGTTTGCCAGCACACCATTGGATATTTCTTGATTGACAACTAGGTAAGACAGTATGGCTCATAGACACCCAATAAATGGTTAAATAATAATCCTTAATTATTACTATATTTTAGATAGCAGAAAGGACTTTTTGGCTACTATGTTTACCAGTATTCAATTGGATGAGGTCAAAAGATATACCTTTATATTGAATCTGATTTTGGTAGCATGGATTACTTATTCTTTTATAAGAAATTAACCTGCATTTAGAAAATTAGAAAATAGTAATTACTTATTTTACACTTAAGTCAACAGTTAATATACTTAGTGTTAGTGGTCATGACTTTAATAAAGTCTTTGCCTGGGGACATTGCCTATATAATGCTGATTATGATTTTTTTTGGTATGTTTTTTACTTTGTTTAGCCCCAATATCAAAGAGAATTAGCTATAGTGCATGTACTATAGCTATTAATGAATGGAAAATTAAAAATTTGCTCAGATGCCTTAAACTTTAACACTACAAATTCACGTCACAAAGGAAATTCATTCGTTCCAAACTTCCTCCTATTGCTTAAATGCAGTCATTGATATGAAGACTCATATCTTAAATGAGGATCTTAGTAAATCAAAAGTTTTTAAAAATCATAGCTATATATGTCATGTGGATTTGCAATTAGTTAAATGATCTACCTTTGTATATCTCTTTTGTGGTGCAATTTAACCACTACAAATTTATGACAATAATATTCTGAGTAGAGGCCTCATTAATTTTCCAAGAAACTACCTCACCTTTATACGTTGATAATTTTATATACTGCTATTGAGTTTTCTTCAGTTTTATATATGATACATAGCCAGCGTCTAATAAAAAAGTATTATTACATTTACTTTACCTTTTAGGCTTTGCTTTGACTATGCAGAAGGAGACCTTTAATTTTTATATGCTTTGAAATTCATGAATATTGACATTTTTGCCTGACAACTTATTTTTCCTCTTTCATATGCCTTTCCTCTTGACTGAATTTAGTTTTTTGTAGTGTTGCGGAGGCTGCAAATTATCAAGTTCTCCTAGAGTCACGGGGCAATGACTGTAGGCTTGAAGAGTATTCACTGCTAAACCTGAGTGTGGCTCATTTGATGTGATGAGAAAATACAGCGCTGGTTTGTTATCTCTCACAGTCTCTCCAGGCTTGCTCACTTATGCATGCCCACGAGTATGTGCATTTTGTTATACATTTTATATATATACATATGTGCGTATTTAAATATATATGGAGAAAATGAACAGTGATGTGTTGTAGTGTTCAGAAATGAACAAGGTGATACAAACGCTGACCCTAAATCTTTATTTCACAATAGAGTTTGCAGCGAATGGCAGGTGCAGTGGCCACCGCAAGGGCTTTGGGAGAGGCCGCAGCCCTCCAGGTATTCTCTAAAAGCGCAGTGACAGTGGGCTGGAACATTTGATATGTTTTCCCTGCCTACTGGAGAAAGCAAACCACTCAGGCTGTTGGTCCACATCACGCTAACAGTTCTCGTTTTAATACATTAATAAACAAACACGCCTCCGAACTTAGCTAATGTGCTCTTACCCCTGAAAGATAAATCCAGTTTGGGGGATGCTGACAAAGTGCATCCTCTGAGCCTCCTAGAGTGAAAACAGCTCGCCATGGGCTAAGGTGACTGCAACTGTATGATCGTGAACGTTGCCTTGAGAGACCACTTAAGGGCAGACCCAGGCCACCCTGGCCATATCGTAATGTCCCTTCTGGCCTTTCCATTTGAAAACATTTCCTCTTTCTCCTGTTTGGCTCCCATCAGAGCTTTCCTCAGCTTAAGTTACACTCAGTTGCTCATTCCTAAACTCTCTTCCAGGAACTGCTTTCTCTCACTCTTATCCTCTTATCAGAAGTCAGGAGAAATAGGTTAGTCTTCTGTAATTTAGTGAGTAATCAGTCGTGCTCAATACTCAATACCATTTTTTATACATTATGACATTTTCTCTGCATAAGTAAGTTTGTTTTGAATGATAGAATTAATACCAAGAGATCTTGTCTCCCTTGAAAGTAAATGAGGAAGAAGTTTTGGCCAGATATATGATTTTTTTTTAATGGCATGCATCTTGATGCATGATACCAAAAGGATCAGGACACTTGAGTGAATTAGCTGAGACTCCATCCACCGGTGCATTGGTGATGGCCCCACCAATGGGAACCCACTGTTAACTCCTTGGCCAAATTCCTTGTCACCAGGCACCACCTAACGGGACCGTAGCCTCACTTCCTCTGTGGCTCCCCTTGTCTTCTGTGGGTTCTTTGCTGACCAAGATCCTGTTGGTTCACATTCTTCCTTATATATGTCAGTATAGTCAATCACATTTACTTAAATCTAACTGGTCTTACTGTCTCAGGACACATTCTGCTCTCAAAGGCATGATTCTGTTCTATTAATAATAAGCTATTACTTATTTTAAAATTAACTTTAAAGGACAATCCATATTTGTTTCTAATTCCGTGGAGAATATTCAAATAGCCTGAAGGCAGTATCAGCAAGCTCTCTCTCTTCAGAACGTCCTCACTGAGCAGAGGTGAAGGATGTTCTAACTGTCACCCTGGATGTTGATTGCAACCCAGGAAGCCATTTTTACATCATTCAAAATGGCCAGTTTCAAAGTCGCTGATGTGTTTCCTGTGATTTGTATTATCAAAAAGTCTGCCTTACTAGATTATTTTAACCAAGAAAAGTCATCATAGTATTAATTTTTTAAAACTAACATTCTACTACAAATTTAAAGTAGGTGCAGAAATAACCTACAACTATGAAACTTTTTAAAGTGATATATTCATATTCTTTACTACAAAGGTAGGAGAAACTTCTACTGGTTTATCATTGTGACAGGTTAAACCCAGATGAAAGGGTGTATGTGTTATTTTTTAATATTTATGAGAGCATTGAAATACTATTTGAGAGTAATTATTTCTTTATGAAGGAGACTTCTGGATTTGACAATGTATCATTCTCTTGAGCTGTTTTTAGCCATAGGAGGTAAATCGATGATACTATGGCCAGAAACTTTCCATGAATTTCCTAGTCTGTATATTAAATATTAAGCATGTATCCCTGAGAAGCAGAGCAGGGAGCATTTTAGTTTATTATACCCGAGCTCTGTTTCCTTTTTCTGTTTTTGTTTTGTTTTGCTTTTTGACATGGTAAAGAATTATATTTTATTCGGCACATTTTTATATATAGAAGGAGATATACACTGGAGATAGAATAAACTTTTTTAAAAAATATAAACTGCCAATATTTTACTTATGCTTCCGAAAGAGAAGACTTGGGACAGATAAATTTATCAGAAGAAAGCAAACACAGCCTCTAAATCCATTTGTTTTATATGTCTTTGTAGCAGGTGGTAGGAGTTTAGTCTAAATAGAAAGGCATACTGGCAATAAAACTCATTCACAGAGATGAATCTCGAATATTCCAATAAGACTGTGTTTAGCTTGGAAACTGTAAACAAACCTTCAGACTGCAATTCAAATATTATCATTTTTTTCTTACTCAAACATGTACATTTTATGCCTATTTCCCAAAAATGTGACAAGGGAGGTGAAAAACTACTAGTGTTATAGCCTTCTTATAAAGGAATGTGGCCTATAGGAGTTCAACTAAATGGCTAAGTGTTTACTTTTCTATTTGAATGTAACATGGTGTTCCACTGTTACTGGCAAAAAGTAATTTATTTATAAGCCTCTGTGGATATTTATATTTTCTCTAAGCCACAATTTAAATATACATCTTTAAATCTTACTCAACATTGCATTCATTGGAAATCAGTGTTTTGGTTTTTGTTTGTTTTCAACAAATTGAAGGAAGGCTTGTGAATCATTTGTTCATCTGTGGTTGTGTAGTATAGATTACCCACATGTGTTCATTTCAGACTGTGAAGTGCTTTGAAGATGTGTTCATCTCTAGGTGAAGCTTGTTGACTGATGGGTTTATCAAAAAATTTGCTATGTGGCATAGGCCTTACGCTGCACCCCAAAGTCTTCCATCGAGACTGTTCCCTTCCTCCAGCGGAGAATCCAGAATTCGGTAGTCTCTGGCTATGTTCCGGAAGCATGGAGCACGGGAAGAAGAGGGACAGTGGATTTCACTGTCTAATCTCCAAGCGTCAGGAATTAGAATATTCAGAGTTCTTTAAAGCCACAAAAATCATCCTGGTTTGTTAATATTTTATATACATATGGATTAAGTATTGAATACTGCTCAGAGAGGTCTGGTGAGATAAAGATGAAATATTTTCTTTAGTGACCTAAAAATCATCACTGATAAAATTGCTGAAAAATTGCTATTTTATAAAAAAACACATGGACACTGAGTGCATATTAGAGTAGAATAAATTTAATCCAAAATAGGTTTTTTGGATGGTAGAATTTTTAGCATGAAATACCATTTCAGTTGGAACATAATTTTTTAAAAAATAGCGTTTATTTTGAGACAATTGAAAACTCACAAAAAAAAAATTACAAGAAAAGAACAAAGGCCACCAGTATAACCTTCACCTGGAGACCCAATTCAAGTTTTGTCAGTTGTTTGGAAATGTCCTTTATAACACAAGAACGCAATCTGGGATCCCATGTCAGGGCCGGTTGTCCTGTCTCTCTATTCTCTGACAGTCATAATCAGATCCTCAGTCAGTTCTTGACTTTCACAACTTTCTCATTCCTGAAGATCCTAAGTCGGTTGTTTGTAGTCGGTCGGTTGTTTCTTAGTTTGGGTTTTCTGACATTTCCTCACAGTAGTGCCCGGATTATGTGCTTTTGGCAGGAGCACCACATGGCCATATTGTTTTCCTCATATGGCATCTTCTTAGGTGGCCCATGGTGTCACTCGGTTGTATTACTGGTGGTTATAACATTGATCACTGGGTACAAAGGTATCTGCCTGGTTTCTCCACTGCAAAGTGACTACTCTCCCCTTTGAAATTAATAAATTTTTTTAAGGAGATACTTTAAGACTGTTTCTCATCCAACTTTTATCTGCTCATATGAGCACCAATTGGTATTTTTTGCCTGAATTAATTATTAGCATGATGGTTGCCAAATGATGACTTTCTCATTCAACATTTCTTTTATATTTATTAGTTAGCCTAATGCTAGAGGAAGCCCTTTCTGTTTTCCCTATTTATTCATTCATTTTTATATAGGAGGACTCTTGGATTCCTATTTCATTCAATGGTACATGATCTGTAGCTTTCTCTTTTTCTTCCTTGTTTTTTCTTTTGATATTCAAAATCTCTTTTTGATGCTGAAATTATTTATTTTGTACTCAAATTGTCCTGAATTTGGGTAGAAAAAACCATTTCAAGCTCACTTCTGTGTCATTCTGACATGGTCTATCATTCTTTGGGCACTTCTTTACTTTCCGGTGCAGCAAAATGTTCCAAACTCGTATTGTACTCTGTCCAGTTCAGCCCTGGAATCAGTCATTTCTCCAGAGAGTCCCATTTTTAGTCAGTAGAGAAGCCAAGATCTGGCCTATAGGAGTATTCATGTTTCTGTGGTGACCCTGCTCCCAGACTGTCCTCAGTGGATGATAGGAACCATCTATAAATTGACCACATACACAATTCCATCTATATATGTATTTCCATATCTGTCTGTATATACTGAAAACCACAAGTTCATGCTGACGGATTAAATTCAAAGCCAAACCTACCGGGTTCATTCAATCTTTCCCATGTTCCACACTGTACCCTCCTTCTCTGACACTGAGAACCTGTCTTTCACTCTCTTCAGCGTATTTATTTATTTGCTCAATCAGCCTGTACTGTAACCAGTCTCCCAACCACACAGGGTGGGGATCCTGCCTGAGGGTCCTCCCTGCACAGACTCCAGACACCACTAGACTCACTTCCTGGCCCACTCTGACTCCTTGCTGCTTAGACCCCAAACCCCATGAGGCTTTTGTCCTGCCCCTGCTCAATGCGTTTTTAACTAAATTATTCAGGAAGATTGGGTAAACAGGAAGGATTAGTAGACACTTTGTAAACTCTTCCAATATTATACTGAAAGGGAAGACCCTAAGTGGCTTTAAACATCTTAACAGTATTCACTAGCCTCTCTCAGACCTCCCAAACTTTCCAACCTTAAAATCAGTATAAATAGAGACACCTTGTATATACAAGTGGTTTTAGTGTAAATTTTTCAACCCTGTTGCCTATTGTTTACTTTTTCTGTCCCATCAGAGTAACGTTATAACTTACCACAATTTAGGTTGGTATTTTAATGTCAAAAGAAATATCAGCATGCTTTTCACTGATGTATTTCTGAATTAAAATTTTAAAACCTTGGAAATGCATGTGTTTCCTTTGTCAGCAAGAGTAATAATATACTGAGTGGACTTCAAATCAAGTATGAAGTTTTTATATGCTAAGTCTTGAAACAGAAATCTCAGACAAGCCAGTAAAATAACATAATTACAGTGATCCTGCAAAGAGGGAATGTTTTCCAGTTTACTGATAGTGAGATGCAATTGAGACTGACAAGATTATAATTCACTGTGAGTGTTAAAACACAATGTCAGATTGTAGAAACCAGTAACAGTCACCCATGTATAAATACTGTATTTTTTTTTCAAATTCACAGGCATAAATTTAAAGATCCAAACCAAAGCATACAAACTTTTTAAACCTGTTTATTATATGTTATCTTTATACTAACTTCACAGTTTTTTAATTGTTTTACTTTATTTCCATTTATATCTATTCATTTCTGACCCTCAAAAGCTTAGCTGCATATTTATATCATCATACAACTCTGCTATTTATCTACTAAGTAGGTTAAATCTTGAGCTTTGGAGTAGCCACTGAAAATGTCACAGGCACTAATACATTAGGTTTTTCTTCCTGGAATATTTTTGTAAAGGAAACAAACACAAAAAATAAATGTGCTCTCTTCTGTTTCCAGAGGAGTTAGAGTACCAGGAATTTCAGCATCAGAGATCCAACATCTTTTAACTCATTGTTACCTATATAATGGATTCATCCTACATTCTGCCAGTCACTTTGTTTTGCAGGCCTGAATAGAAGTTATATTTTTGTTAATCTTTGGGTTCTAATTCTTAAAAACTTTGAGAAAACAATGGCAGGGTTTGTTCATTATATTCTATATTAGTTATCTATTGCTACATAATGGATTGTTTGAAAACTTAGTGGCTCAACACAGTAATAATTTATTACTTGTTACTTTCCTATAAGAGGTCAGTAATCCAGGCGCAACTTGGTTGGGCTGATCTGGCTTGAAGTTTCTTATGAGACTACAGCTGCGTGTTTCCTGGGACCAACATCACCTGTAGGTATGACTAGGATTGGAGGCTTCACGTCTAGATGGCCGACTCACATGGCTGGCAAGTTGTCCCTGGCTGTTGGTGGTAGGCCTCAGTTCCTCTCTGCATGGGTGCCTCTCCATCCAACTACTTGAGGGTTCTCATGGCATAGGGACTGGCTTCCTTGGAGTTGGAGTAAGTGATCAAAAGACCAAGGTGCAGCCTCTAATGCCTTTTATTACTTACACTTGGAAGTCACATAATATTGTCACTTTAGTCTTTTTGTCACACAGGTCAGCATTGATTCAGTGTGAGATGGCACTACACAAGGCCATAAATACTAGGAGGTATTTAAAGTAACATAATTATAATGTGAAGCTTTATGGCCATCTTGGAGACTGATTGCTGGAGTTCACTCTCTGTAGCCTATGAAGATTCACATCTCTTTCATATGCAAAGTACACTCACCTCCTCCAAAAGCCCTCAAAAGTTGCATTCCATTAGAGCACCTACTCCAGATCCAGGATCTCATCTGAGAAAAGTTGGACCAAAATGAAGCTCCTAGGGTTTTCCAGATGAAGCTATCTGAGTATAGTTACTCAAGTACAGTTCTCATTCTGAAGACCTATGACCAAGTTTTATGACACCCACACCTGATGTATGATGGTAAATATGCATAGAGAAATTAACTTTGACTCTCTGGTTCAAAAGGGGAAAAATGAGAAGCATAAAGAAGTTGCTTTGGTCCACAGCAGTTCTGAAATCCAGTCAGGCACATGTTGGTAATTAATTCCTTAATTGGGACTCAGTCCTACTATTTCCTAGAAATAATTCTCCATGACTCTTGGCTCTGCCTTCTGTGATCTCAGTTCTGCCACTCTGAGTCATCCTTCCTTTTTTATAAAACATCTGTGTTTGTGCCTTCATAGATTCCTGACCATAGAAATTATGGGCCCAAAGCCTTCTTTCCATTTTGTACCATCTCTGTTCCTTTCAATACAAGCTGGTGGTATTACCTCCAATATAGTTTTCTTAAGAATGTATGGGTTTTCTATGATCATTATTCAGATTTGCTCCATTAAATAAAAGGCAAATCTACAATGTCATAAAGATAAGCTTCCTATCACTTTGTCCCTCTGCTGACCTACAGAAGGAAAATGCCCTTAAAATAACTAGAACTCCAAATGTTTGACTGAGAGGACCTATAACATATACCAATAAGCTGCTAAGAAGGTCGTTGGTCTCCCTGAATAGTTCTCTGATGTACTAGCTAATATCTTTCTCAGGTCTTCACCTGTATTTTACAATCACACCTCCTTGTCACCTTTAGATCATGTTTTCCTGGTATTTTATCTTTGCCTGGTGTGATTTATTAATTTTTCCGTTGTTCACCATCTAGAGAGACTGGAATTGAAAGACCATTTTACTTTAAAATCCATCAATTTCTGGTATCTTCATATTTAGTTCTTTAGCTTTTCTCTCTCTCTTTCTTTCTTTTACTATAAACAGAAAGAAGAGGCCAGACAGCACTTAACTTAAGGACTAAAAATGTCCTTAACTATGTTCCACAATTCATTTAAGCACATCTATTTTCCCCGTATTATCACAGGCAACAGTTTTACTAAACTTTCCACTGCAATATAGCAAGTATCCAATTTTCTCCCAATTTCAATAATATATTCTTCATCTTCCTTTAAGCTGTTACTCACAGCCTCCTTGAGCTGTCAGGCCTCTGGTCAACATGCTTTTAAGGCCCATCCAACTTACTCGCACATACCAGGCCCTAAGTCACTGCCACATTTTTAGGTTTTTGCAGAGTTTTCTGTTGTTCACAGAAGTAAGCCCTAATTCTATGTGGAAGGGGACTACAAAAGGTCATGACTACCAGGAGGCAAGGATTAGTGGTGTTTCTCTTGGAAACTTTAAAGATAATGCAAAGAGAGAGAAAAAAAATAAATTTTAATAGCTGTGTAGTATTTTGTCCTATAATTATCTCCTAGAATATATCCCATGTAGGAAAATGAAAGGACTTGACAATTTCAAACTTCAAAATTATCTAGACCAAACAGAACACTGTTATGAGTGACTTATATGAAATCTTATTTTGTGAACTTAATTGTACCCAATTTGTAGTGATCAGTGTTTATGCAGGTGCTGTGCTTCAGAGTTCTCGTTCTCACAAATAAATCTGCTCATTTTGACATCTTTCAAATCTAGTGTGGATATTTAGAGAATCCTAAGTATTAAAAAAAGAAATAAATGATAGTCTTGTTAAGAATGGTCAATAAAGTTACAGCTGGGTGTTTTCACGCTGCTAAGTTTAGAGATTAAACCCTATTCAATTTTTTCTTGATTAAACAATTGAAAATCATATGAATGCAAAAAACCAGTCTAAATAGACCACATATCTGAGATCATCATTTTTATGCAGGGACTAGTGAACACAAATGAAACAAAAAAACAGTGGCTTAGTAAAAAGTAAATACACACACACAACAAAACACACATGAGCCACATATTAGTATTCAAATAGAGCCTTACTTTGATTTTTTTGTTAAGAAGTTAATTTAAATATAATCTTATTTTTATATAGTACTGTGTTGGTGAAAATAATATACACGTCTGTGATTAACTCTTAAAAGAGATTCAAAGGACAGTTATTAGACTTTAAATATTATAACCCATTAATGCAGGGAGAAAGGAAGTTTTTACTATACTAAACTACTATTCCTAGTGAAAGAGAATAGGACATTTAAAAAAAATCACTTAATGGCCAATTTCTGTTTTAATTGAAAATTCACTTTTATCCACTTAATGGCATATCTTGGTTCCAATCTATTTCATACAAATTGGTTTTTGCTACAGATATGTTAGATGAAGTGAATTTGTGAATAACTTCAGATTTGTCTGTAAGCAAATTAGTATAGTTTAAATTTGCCCAGTAGGCAAATTTGGTGTGGTGAACAATATGAAAAGTAGAAGCTTTGGGGAATTTCTGGAGATATTTAATAGGATTAAGAAATATCATTATCTTATGGCCTACAAAATTTTTATACATAATAAGAATTATACTGTTTTGTTTAAAAGATATAATAGTAATTGGTGGTGATATTTTAAAGTTATTTAGCAATAAAATTATTAATATCTGATTTCAAGCTTGGTATATGTATATTCTATTCCTTAATAGAATCAGCAGTATTTACTGTGGGGATTTGTTTTTTTGTCTTGTTATTCACTCTTTTAGTTTCATCTGTTATCATTTATTCTATTATACACTGTTAGGTATTGGTATAAGATGTATATGCAAAGCAGAATAGCTCATCTTTATGCCTAAATTTATTTCTTTACATGTTTCTTTGGATTTTATAAATTGAAAAATCATTTACAATGCAAATATCTCTTTAGATTGAGTTAAACATTGATCCCTAAACTAAATTTACTTTAATTGATAATAGCGACATTTGCTTTTTGATATCTGAATAACAGGCCACTAGGAAATTAAGAAAACAGAAATAAATATAGAAAATACAAGAGGAAGGAGGATGGATAGCCAGGCAAGTTCTAAAGTTTTGTGTGCTAATCTCTGAGGGCAGGATCAGGTGAGGAAGAATAACAGTGAGCCTTCAACAGCAGAGAAACAGAAAGATGTGACAGGGTGAGAAAGATGTCAAAAGAGAAAATTTGAGTGACAGTAGACCCCAGAGGCAAATGTTGACCTGGTGACCCACTGCAGTTCAACTCTGACTTCTTCCTCTGAAATCATCTTGCTTTCTCAAAAGACTTCCTTCTTCTACACCGAAGACAACATCAGCAAAGATCAAAGAAACACAGTAGTTGGATACAATGGCTGTAGCCAGGTAAAATACAGACAAGAATTTTAAGGAAGCATATTGTACACCAAATTTAACACTCCCGTTTCTTCTGTTTCACAGGTTTTCTGAACCAGATGAATAACTCAAGCCACTCTGTTCTTCAGCCTTCATTCCAAGGATGCATGCAACTCATCCAAGTCGACGATCAACTTGTAAATTTATACGAAGTGGCGCAAAGGAAGCCAGGAAGTTTTGCCAATGTCAGCATTGACATGTGCGCCATCATAGACAGGTAAATGGGTTTATTGTCCTACCTCAAGTTGTCCAGCCGTTCCAAATCCATGTTTCTGTTGTGGGACCAGTGAAACACCCAAAAGGAAGATAAGAAAAACAAACAAACAAGCAACAGACACAAAACACCTAAGGCAAAAGTTACCATTCAAAATGCCTATTGTAGTGTATTTGGGATATTAGCAGTGACGGCACTTAAGTCCTTACGTGGATAAATGTGATAGAAGCAGCCGTGGTGTCACATGGTCCATCAGCTTCCCAAAGAGAATGTGAGCCTCCTGCAGGTAGTTTTACAAGCAACAGCTGTGTGGTAGAGAAACTCTGCCAGTTTGAGTTTTGCTTTCTATGCCCACAAGCAGAAATGTCCCTTCTCTCCCTGTCTAGTTAGCGACTTGGCCTCAGCGTATGGTCCCCTCCAAAACTCCCTCCTGAAAGAAAAGAAACATTGCAAAATATTGGTGAGCAACGTGGAAACGTACTGAAACAGAACATTTAGAATAATTGAGTTTGCTTACAGAATACAGATATTAAGATATTACAAAATGTAATCTTTATTAGTTTTTACAAATCTGGGAGGAGGTTTTATGAAAACTTTAATTAAATTCTCACACAATGGAAAATACAACTTTTATGTGAAATATTATGATATTATTGCATGCACTACCCTAACATACTTCTAGAAAGTGACTTTCATTCCAACATGGAAAAATTTTATTTTGAGATGCTTTATCTGTAAAGAAACTACATCTAGCTCTGAGTTGAAGTTAACCTAGTGAATGTAGATGAATTTTTAAGTGATTTTCAAATCTTTTGTGCGAAGGCTATATTATTCTGAGAAATAATTTCATTAAATTTGTGTTTTGGAAAGTAAAAGTTCTTTAAAATCTTTTAAAATTTCCAAATAAGATATCACTTCTACTTCAGTCTGCCCACAACAAAACGCAGACCTTGCGTCTCTAACAAAGTTATTTAATTTAAGAGGAAATACTCAGGAAGTCGCTTAAAGACATATAATGAATCTTATAAATGTACAATATAAATTAATCTATTATGAAATAAGTTTGCTTCCATATAATCTTAATAAGATGTACATGTGAATGATGAATTACAGTTGATGGTGGCTACAGAATATAACTTTTTAAAAAGCCTTAATATGTTTGTGTTGAGATTTAGAAACATAGCACCCTGCTTATTTCTAGATGGGACTGGGTGCGTTCAGGGTGGCATAGCTAGAGATCACCCTCTTATTTTTATGACATGTATGCAAATGCCAGTCCTAATATCCTAAACAGTTTGCATTTAAACAACATAGTGAACCATGTTAACAGAAGTAAACTCTTAATTTTTGAATCATTAATATAGTGTTAGCTATTATTTCTGCCTAAAGCAAGTGGTAGCAATAATTAGAAAAACCGAGAGATGAAGGTTTAAAGATGTTTTGATCTGCTGTTAGTCAATAATCTACATATTATAATAATTGTTTTTATACAGAAAAAAAATTCTTCATAATAGTTATGCAGTACATCGAAATATTTTAGCACCTAGTCTTTTATTCATGTCAGTAGCTATAAGGAAACAATAATTTTGTTACCTCCTTCAGCTTTATAAACAGGCTAGATTGCATATTGCTGTTTCACTTCAAATGTCATGTTTTCTGGGCATTATATTTAAATTGTTTGTTACCAAGGAATTATGGGTGAGGTGTTAAGATTTTAATGTTTTACTTTAATGGAGACAACGGGAGTTAAATTGATCCCAAAAGAATGAATGAGATTTCGGTAAGTGAGGAGAAAGGCACGTGATTCTCCTGGTGAGAAGATGAACATGGGAGAAGATATAGGGTAGAGGATTCCAATTTCAATTTTTGGCAGATACAAAAATACACAAAATATTTTTTTGCCAAATGGGTCAGTCCCAATGTCCACCTTGCTAAGTCTCCTGTAGCTGACAGAACAAAGAGCACACCTTACTTATTCTTTAAGGTGACAAAAGAGAAGATAGCTATGGGGAGGTAGTCACCTGTGATGCATCCCCACAAATTTTATAAACCCAGTATGGAACCCATTTTCTGCTTATACTGTTTTTTAAGGGCAAAGAATTCTGTACAGTAAATACCAATGTGTGAAACAGAAGATTCTTTTATTCACCTAAAATATTCCCAGTTCAAAATCTTAAGCTGTGAAGTGTCATGTGTTTTCATATGTGTGATACAGAACTATACTCACTTGATTTAAATCATTGAAAAGCTCATAGGTGTCACTCTCGTCTGTATCTTTCCAAGTGAGAGTACTGCGGGTTTTAGCCCATCCTCATACAGCAGTGACCCATCCAGACAATACTGTCACCATGCTTCCCCAGCACGTCTCTGGTTAGGTTTTTTCTCCTCCCTCACTGAAACTTTGCGACTGCCCGATATCTACCACGTTGTTTTCAGATTACCCCACGTTTCCCTAAGGAACCCCACATTTGCTTTTTCTTTCTTTACTCCTTTCAAATTCCAGCTTGATTGATTTGAGAGTTACTTTTGAGGGGAATAAAAGAATAAATGAGAATATGAGGTTAAAAAAAAATAGAAGCGCTACCACAAGCCTGGTTTTTATAAAACATTTAGAGATAATAGGAGCAGCTGCAATTATTTGATGAGAGGAACTTAGGGAGCTAGTTAGAAGATGATTCTAGAGGAGATTTTCTGTGTGTCATACTGGAATACCCTATGATTTAAATTATTTTTTCTTCCTTTGTGTGTGGATTTGCATGTGGCTTGTTTTGTTTACTTGTTTGTTTTCTGAACACAGCATTGAATCAAGGAAAGAGCAAGCATGGCAAGCTGCAGAATTATGCATTCAATATTTATTTTCTGAGCACATCCTAGATGTCAGTCTGTTCTAGACACTTTGGGATAAATCACTGAATAAAATAGAGATTCTTGCACATTTGAAGCTCATTCCTAAGAAACGCAAAGAAGGACAGATGATATAATATAATAAATATATTATAATATAGATATAATAATAAAGTAAATAATATAGTAAGTTGGAAAAAGTTTTATGGAAAAAAAAGGAAAAAAGTAGAGAAAAGCAAGGAGCACTAGCATGCTAGAAGATCAAGGTGTTGGGTTGCAGTTTAAGCAGGTTGGTCAGGGTAAGCCTCATTGAAAAGCTGATTTTAGTGGAAGATCTGAAAGAGGTAACAGAATTTACCAGCGTGGGAAAGAGAATTCCAGGCAGGGAGAATCGTCCATGCAAAGAGGCTGCCTGTTGTGATCTAGGATCAGCAGGGAAGCCAGGGCGGCAAGTCTGGAAGGACAAGAGGAGTTGAAGAAAAGGAGACCAGAGCAGTCCTCGAGGCCAGGTCCTGGAGACTCACGGGTTATTGTAAGGATTTGGTTTTTATTCTGAGGGAATGAGGGAGCTATGGCGTGATACAGCTTACATTTTAAAAGGGTGAATCTGGCCCGTGAGAGCAGGAAAGGTGAAAACACAGAGCCTGATTAGAAGGACGTAATCATAAAGCAGGTGGGAAATGCTTGTAGCCAAGACCAGGATGCTGGCACAGGAGGCAGTAAGGTGTGGTCAATTCTGAATATATTTACTTAGAAGGTAGAGTCAATAGGGTTTAGATTAGATAGATAGGAGGTACGTGAGAAAGAGAGCAAATAAGAATAAATCCAAACGATCTGGTAAGAAAAACTGGAAGGGAAGAGATGCCATCTCCTCAGATAGGAACGGCTGATGGTAGAGAAGATTAGTCAAGGGAGTTGAGAAAAAAAAATCAGAAATTGAGTGTGGGACATGAGCTGAAATGCCTATTGGACATGCAAGCAGAAATGCCAAGAAGATGGCTGGATACGCGTATATAACAAGCCTGTGTCTGCAGGTTCACAATAAGCCCTGTGTCTGACAGACTCCCCACGTTGAATTATTGAGGGCTTTTGTTATCTCTAGCTACATTTTATAAGCAGGCACGGGACTGGGGAGGGAGGAGGCAGGGAATAGACAGGAAGCCTCTCCTGATAGCGGAAGCCTCTAGCTTGAGCTTCTCAATGACTCTGTGCTTAGGGAGGAGACCTTTGTCAGACTCTCAGTTGCTAAAACATTCCCTGGAAAAGGTAAGAAATATGTCCAGCAGATGATGTCTTTTTTCTCCTTGCATTGTTACTCTCTTGTACCTGTTCCTAGTACCTTCACATTGCTGATTCCTTGTGGCAAACCTGCTGCGGTGCCTGACCCAGTCTTATTCTCAACCGTTTTCTCTCAACCTCTTTCCAGGTGTGGAAACCTCCAGAATTACTCCTTTAGCCAAAGTTTAGTTTCATTCACAAGGGGGAACCACAGGGCTTTTCAAAGTGCGGGATGGGAGGAGAGGGTTGGAAGTTTGGGGAGAGTCAGGGAGGGCTGGCCTTGGGGCTGGGGTGAGTCA
Organism: Cheirogaleus medius; assembly: GCA_008086735.1. NCBI lineage: Eukaryota > Metazoa > Chordata > Mammalia > Primates > Cheirogaleidae > Cheirogaleus > Cheirogaleus medius. The sequence continues at coordinate 2,043,772 of VBSM01003176.1, read as the reverse complement.
CGGGACAGCACTGGCCAGTGTCCTCAGAGTTTGTAAACTAGGAGAGTTGCTGTGACAGACGATGGACTTGGAACTTGTGAATCCGTGTGTGGTTATGGTTTGACTTCTTTTTGTGTGGTCTTATCCAGGATGTGTGGGTTGGAAGAAACTGATGTTAAAATACTTCGAGCTTAATTAGGTGGTGATCGTGCTTGGTTTTATCCTGTGAGTAATGGTGAAATCCATTTTGCAAGTTGTGGTTTCTATTTCAATCTTAAGGGCACTCTTTACAGCTCTGCTGCCAGAGGGATGTTTTTGGGCTTTATCCTGGGGAGGAGCTGCAGGGCGGCACAGTCCTAGCTACTGAGACACAAGCAGAAGTCAGCCGTGGCGTTCTTGAGAAAGCTGCTGTTCTCCTGACACCTCCCCTCTTCCTTTCCATCCTCCTTGTCCAAATACAGACACGATGCCTAGAACTGTATGGTCAAGAACATCATATATCAATCTGCCACTTTCACTCATTTTTTAGGGGGAAAAATCATTCCTTATTTATTTAAGTCAGTATGAGTCAAGGTTTATTTTTCTTGGAGCCAAAAGCATCTGTCCTTTCCCTATTCTCTACTTCTGAAATCAGTCAGTATCATCCTTTTGCCAGAACACAGAGGGACAAATCCCCAGGTATGGAAATGACTTTTAAAAAAAGATAATAAATTAATTTTAGGCTATATTAAGTTGCATTCCAGTGATGTCCCCTAGAGATTGGGATCTAGAGGCTAGATAGCTGTTTGGAGTCCAAAGCAAACTCCTATTGTTACAGTCAGCACCTGATCTTTAACGGGGCTACAAAAACTAGCAAAAATGGTTGATTAGAATTAGAATTTTCTTTGCTCCTTCTTGTCCACGTCCCTTATAAATATATTAAGAAACAAAACAAGTAAACATTCTGGATAACACAGAGAGCAGAAAAGGAAAAGTAAATGTCCCAACTTAAACATAGCCTACAAAATTACCACTTGAGAAACTGTGAATAGACTGGGTCCTATTCCTGAGTTAGTAATTAAGTCTTCATTATATTTTTGGATGAAGTGCATAATTACAGACCCAGTTTTTATTTCTTTTTTAATTCAGTGCTTTCTTTTTAAGAACATCTATCCAGTTTGATTTTTTTTTTCCTTGAAAGAAAAGAATAAGTAAATGGGTTTTTATAAGAGCATTTAAATGAGGGTTGGGTAGATACATGTGAGATATCTCAAATCTAAGTGGATTCTGTTGGAAAGGTGAATGAAATCAGTCCAGAAGGAGATAACAAATTTCTATAAAAGCAGTTTTAAACTTTGCAGTCCTAACTTAGATGGAGAAAAAATATAACATTCATTATTTTCTAAAATTTTATCTTCATTTGCCCGTAAGCCTCATTTCCAGTCAGTAGCAGAAAAAATAAATACTTGAACACATAAATTCAGGTACCTTCGTAACTCCCTCTTTATATATATATTCAGTGCATATGGGATTCAGTCTTAGTCAAAAGCCAAACTCCCTTTTGGGGCTATTGTCCCATTTCAAGAGTCCCCTAAGACTGTCCCCAGTCTAAGACTGTTTTGCTTTTAGCACTGAGAGTCCCACATCTAGAAGAACCCTCAGTTCTGAGTAAGCCAGGATGGTTGGCGACTCTATATCTGTTACTCTGTGCTTTTCTTTGCCAACCCCTTTAACCTGTCTACCAGCCATCTAAGCATTTTTGTAGGCCCTGTAAGGACACACAGTGACTTCTATAGCTCTTGAAGACAACCTACAAGCTGAAATTATTATAAGTATGGTATATGTGTGGGGAGGGGTCAGGACTTGGGGATAGCTGTCTGGGCTTCCTCTCTGCCTCAGCCTGCCTGCCTCCATACCTGCTAGACAGCAGCCACCTCTGGTTGACATGAGTTTCTCTACACATTAGATTCTCAAAAGCCACCACTGCCTTGGAATTTCTAAGTCTCTGTTGAGATTCATTCAGTGAACAAAAACTCCTTGAAGATCACAGCAAGCCATGAATAGTCTCTCCTGGGACTCAGTGGTGAGGTGGTGAAGGGAAGGTCACTGATCAGACCCTACCCTCTCTTAACTCTCTGTTTTGTCTTATTGGCCTTCACACTTGGGGTACAGCTTTTGCTTAAAAAAAAAAAAAAAACCCAGCCTGTTCAAACCCAAAGCCCTTTGGTTTTAGATGACTTTGGCAAAATTGAATCCCCATGTTCATTAACTTTTCGTCCTCGTCCAGAGTCCAAGGGTGAATTCTCCCAGCGTCCACTCCCTGTGACAGATGTCAGTGATACGCTAGAAAGACAGCCACTGTGCAATAAAAATTTGATGAAAAATATACAAAATGAAAACTTTGGCTGAAATTATCTCAGAATTGTTTCCTATAGTAAAAGGGAGGCCCATCTTACTGATGGGGAAAACTGTCCGGCGCTGGGACGCGGCTGCTTGCCGCCTCCCCGCCGCTCCGCATCCCCGCGGGCCAGTGCTGTGCGGAGCAGGCTGGAGGCAGCGGCAGGCAGGCAGGTGTGCGGGTGCGCGGGTGCGCACTGCTGGAGCCGGGCCTCGAAGACGGACCTCACTGGCCGGTCTGGGCCGGCGCTCTATGCTCCGCTGCCTGCTCCTGTCCTCCGGCCGCGCTGCTTGCACGATCCTGATTGGTTACTTTTTGAATCCTGTTCCTGATTGGATGTTATAGCTTGTTCCTGATTGGATGTTATAGCTCATTGCTGATTGGATGTTGACGCTTGTTGCTGATTGGCTGTTAACGCTTGTTGCTGATTGGACGCTTTTTGAGTCCTGCTAAGGGTATAAAAGCAGGAGGAGAACTGGGAAGGGGGGTCAGAAGATCAGAAGTCAGCGGAGCATGTTGACAGATTAAAGGCTGTTCTGCACTCTCCACGTGCTAATCCGTTATTTCCCTGATGAAGAGCTGGTGTGAGAGCTGTTAACACTTGCTGAGGTAGAGCTGATCAAGAGCTGTTAACACTTGCCGTTAATGTGTCTGTCGTGATGATTTTTATGCCAGATTTCCTTTCTCTTTTACCTGGATCTGGCTGACTCTAAACTGCCACCCTCTGGGTGTGACACCTCCTCCTTTCACACATTTCCAAGCTGACCACCCTGCCCTGCTCTTTCTTTAGAAATGTTAGTGTCATCAGTTAGGCTGGTGTCAAACCTTGCCAGAAATTCTTTTAGATTAGGAAACATTCTGTGTTTTACCCTTTGGTGCTTATTTCGTTACTCAAAGTGTAGGCTTCTGGAAATAGTTTACTTTCATTTCATGATAATTATCATTAAGGGGTAAAGGAGGCAAAGAGTCTCTCAGATAAATTTTACATGATTTGAAACTTTGCACTAGCTCCATCCTTGCTTCGCTGTGACTCTGAATCCGTCGAAATCCAAAGCAGCTAAAGAACAGGATGGCTGAAAGTAATTCTGGGAGAACTTGAGCAAACAAGTAATTTTCTAGGAAGGAAATCGAATTTGCTTTTGGGGAACATGCTTAAGACAAAAGCTATTCAGAGTCCTAAAATCTAATCACCAACTTAAACAAATAGAAAAAAAAAAAAAGACTAGTTACATAACCCAACTTTAACTTTCTCATAGGACACTACACACTGGGATTCTTGAATCTAGGTATGTCCATTTCGTCTCCTCCCTTCACCTTCTCTCAGTTTATTCCCTGTCTTCCCCGTTGATTTTATACTGCACATGGCTATGTTCTTTCTTGGTTTGGAATAAATAAAACTACTAATGATTTCTGGAAATCCCTGTTTCTCGTACTAAATCTGACTTATTTGTAATATGAGATGTACAGCCCTCTGTATAGGCTTTCTTGGCCTTCCGTGCTAATACCAGTCTCTTCTTTGATCTTTAACTTCATTGGCAAAGCCATTTGATTTCCTTTAGAAGGAATCCAGTGAGGAGTTTCCTGTTTATACTTAAACATTTAAGCCATGGGCATTTGTTTAGCACAAACACATAAGCTCCATGACCTAAAAGTATCACATACTCAGGCGAACCCGTGTTCAAGTTGCCTCTCTGAAGTGATTTCAAAGTGATTTTATTTTTAAGTACAAATAGAATACTAGAGTGACAAAAACTTATTTTCTTAAAAAAAGTAGTGAAATGCCAGAGGAGATAACTCTCCTAGGAAAAAAAAAAAAGAAAAGAAAAAAAGTTGAATTAGCCATTTTAAGATTCAGCAGCAGCTCTTTTCTTCTTTGATACATTGCATGTATTAGGACAAAAGAAAACTGTATTTGCTTTTGGCATGGCATATAGCTGTGCTTTGACATTTAAATCCCAAGGAAGGCTTAGTGCATAAAAGTAATGTCAGAAAAACAGTTACATGTTTGAAGATAAACAGAAACGAATAAGATAAATCATTTTAACATGTAGCAAAATCAACTACAGAGAGATTTAAATAAGTCATTCAATTTAATTTCTTGCTTTTGATATCACATTACCTGAAAAATAAAAGGAATAGCAAATGATTTTAAAACATTTAAAATACCTTTCTTAACAAGTATTTTCTTCTTAAGATAATTCCTTTTCTCAATTACTTGGATACATTGCAAAATTTTGATTGAACACTAAGAGCTCATTTGATTGCCCTCCTCTAAACTAACTTTACAAACTAGTAAACATTTGCCTTTCCTTTTGTTGGGTCAGCAGTCTGGAATGTTGGTTTTTGGTCACAGAGTGATCAGACACACCAAAGGAAGGTAAGTATGAAACGAGGTGTATTGAGGAGAGAAAAATAAGGTTATAGAGCAAGAGCAAGATACAGGTTTACAGAGTAAGAGCGAACAGGCCCTTTGTCCTACCAAAAAGTCCTCAGTTATGCTTTGGGTCTGGCTTAATAGTGTCTGAACTGGGCCTTCCTTGTGGTTCAGATGTCATCACTGAATTGCTTCAATGGACAGTTGGGAGTTACATGACCTGAATCTTACTGCACATGTGCATCTCCCATGAGCCTCTCTGAGAGCCGATTGTAGGGGTGAACCACAATGTAGATTTAAGCTAATGACGTGATAATTAGACTTAGGTTGTACTATGTCGCCTTCCAGATCCCATTGTACCTTTGCTGCTTGGTCCATGGACTAGAGGGTCCTTTGCATTCTTTTGCAGTTGGCACGCCAAGTTCTGATTGGTAAGGCATTCCCTCCTCCCCCAGGTGTGGCAGTCGCTCAGGTGCCCACCTGGTCCCCAGGAGGGGCCAGAAGTCCTTAGCTGTCGTCCTAACCCTTTTATAAAATATTGGGAGTGACACCCGCATCCTGATGGAGGAGGATTTGGAGCTGGTAGACCATCATCCTTCATCTGTTGCATGCCTTCCAACATGCTGTGTGGAAGTCAGTTCTTTATTCCCGAATATGTGTATGCAAGCCATGCTTGTTATTGTAATAACATAATTTAATTGAATACTAAGTATTAATACATTTTTAAATGAGTAGAGACAGAGAAAGTAGTTTCCATTTAAACCAAATTAAAAGGTTTTAGAAAGAGAGATGGCTAAAAACACAAACACAAGACCGTAAGTTTAAGTGTAGGCCATGCAACTATAAAAATTTGCAGAAATTCATAAAAAGTGAGGTGTATTCACTGAGTTTCATCAGTAGCTGTAGTTTTCACTACACTTTAAGAAACCAAAACTGAAAATTGAGGGTGATACTTTATGGAAATGGTTGTCAGAAAGGCTGGTGGATTGGAATTATAGACTTCCAAGCAATAGGCTGATACCCAAAGACTCTAGAGCAATTCCCTTCAGCAAATGAGTCATTGAATTTACATGATGTGGGGTTTTCAGTTAAATTAAAATGATTAAGATATGTATCTTTTTAATGAGTTATGTCTTTACTGGATTTCATTAAACCCAATATATTAAAGACTTGTATTGTTCTCCACTCTGGATTTTTTTAAAAGTAAAGTTCACTTTTTCCCGTTGCTTTCTCTATTTGAGGCATTTTTGCATTTCAAGTAATGAAGAGAAATGGAAGGGAAGGGAAGAAAAGGGAAAGGAAAGGAAAAAGATAGAGGAATATTAAGTCATGTTGCTCTCTGGTTTATCAGAAGGAGACATATTTTACTTTCATTAAAATAAAAATCAGGGGTACCAATTAAAGAATGGTATTTATTCATTATAGTATTTTGAAAATAACAAAAATATTGTTTGATAATTTTTCTTTGCTATTTAAATGATCTACAACCTGAGAAGAAGGAGAAAGGAATCATAGGTTTTTCTATGCCAGGAAAAATAGTCTTATGAAGACTTGGGGCTTGCTATCATTTTAATTTTATTTGCTAATGAAAAACAAGTATTTCCTCTTTGTGTGGTTTTATCTATACTGCCTAGAAACTAGTTTTAAGAGTGCAACAAGCTTAGCTTTTCAGATAGCAATGTTTAAAATTCTCAAAGTACCCATTGCCATATTAGAGATAAATACTTTATTGTCTTTGCCTATGAATGCATTCAGGAACTCAAAGTGTGAATCTAATTTTGTTTTCCAAATCCTTCTTACACCAAAAAGAATGTTGCGTGAGTGGGAGAGGACTACAGATGGAAGGAGTGAGGAGCATGTGTGTGTTTGTTTGAAATAGTTTTGGAAAATGAATCTATAATAAAACCTAACAAACAAATTGCAATATCCGAAAGGGGTTTATAATCAGTAAACACACTGATTTAAATAGATCATTATCTACAATTATAATAAGAGTAAACCCTCTAAGTACTGTACAATATTTGTTTATAGGATTAACTTTGTTTGCCTTCAACAAGTGGTGCCTGTTAAACTTTTATTCCAGGAGTTTCATGATCTTTGCCTCTTTGGCATAATCCCAGAAAGGCTTCATAAACATGAAAATCATTTTCATGAACACACTTCAGTGCAGATCCTCTCTGGGGACGCAGACAGACGGTAACATCAAAATGAATTACTTTTTCTTAAAACTTCAGGTGTTGGAAAATTTAAGAAAGAGTGACATTTTCTGAGTTGGGTAGAAACTCCATACACACAGAGGCAAGTTCCTTTCACGTGGTTATTCTATACCATTAACTCAAGGGGCATCTGTTAATATCCTATGAAAGTCAAGCCATTGGTACTGGTCTACACAATGAGAAAACCAAAAGATACAGAATAGGATCTCTTGTCCTAGGAAATGTATTAACGTAGTCATGGAGACAGTAAACGTTTATAAGAAGTGTTACAACTGGTAAGAAGCACATGCTTCTTAATCATTATAGGTAATGATTTCTACAGGAAATTAATGAGGGAAAAACATCACTGTGGGCTACAGTGGCTAGTGGAAGCTTTATAAAGGAGTAGGTTAAATTTTACAGGAACTTTTAGCCTCAGATGATGAAAAAGAGATGACAAGAACATGTCAGGTAAAAGCAAAGGCGTGAACAGAAGTGTGGAGGCATGGATAACTGTGTCATATTTCTGAAACATTCAAGAGATCACTTAACTACTGGAGACAGTTTGTATAGGGGAGTCATGGAAATGTTGGAAAGTTATGTCTTTCATTTATGCATTTATTCATTCATTCCACATTCATTGATTACCGTGTGTCAAGGATAGTGTTAGCCTCAATGAATAAGATGTAAACTTACAGACCCTACTTTCTTACTGACTAATGAAAGAGACATGAAAAAAATATAATTATTGAAAAAGTGGCAAATGCTGAAACTGAACTATATACAAGGAAGAGTATCTCTAATTCTGCCTAGAGTCAAAGTTAGGGTGGAAGAAATCACAGAGGACTAAGTTCACAGACACACAGTATGGGCAATCCAGACAGTTGGGAAGCACACGCAGAAGGGCAAGGGTGTGGACGACTTGGGTGCTCACACTGAACTCAAGTTGTGATAGTGAGTTCTTTTGGAGACTGGTGGCTACTAGTGAGAGAAGCTAGAAATTTAGGGAGAACCGAATAAAAAAGAATCTGGCATGTTATTTGCCCACTAAAAAGATTGTAATTTATCCTCTACCAGGCGTCCTCAAACTACGGCCTGCGGGCCACATGCGGGTGTTTTTGCCCATTTGTTTTTTACTTCAAAATAAGATATGTGCAGTGTGCATAGGAATTTGTTCATAGTTTTTTTTTTTTAAACTATAGTCCGGCCCTCCAGTGGTCTGAGGGACAGTGCACTGGTCCCCTGTTTAAAAAGTTTGAGGACCCCTGCGAGTCTAGACAGTAAGTCACTGAAGGATTTTCAGGGAAGTCGAGTTTTGCATTGCTAACACTTGTTCCGATCCTTTGAGCAGCGGTGGTGGAAGCCGAACTGTAGCATGGCAGTAAAACACGCGGAAAAGGGTCAACCCAACGTAGTTAGGAGCTGGGCTGGGAGAACTCAGGACATGTGGAGGCAGGAAATGTGCTGGCAGGAGAGAGAAACTGGTTTCAGAGTGAAAAAAAAGGCTTTAATGGAAGAAAGATTAGCTTTTATCTTCACTAGTCCCTGAACGAATCTTAACCGAGTAGTTGTTTAGTAATGAGTACACCAGTTAAAGGTTTTATTGGGATCTGGAAAATGTCGAAAATTAGTAGCAGCAATCGAGCAAGGGGGAGAAGTAAAAGAGAAAAAATTGAAACCGGAGAGACAGAGTTGGGATAGAAGTGCAGGTGGTAAGTTACTGGAGTGAAAAGGAAGGCAAGAGATGGCAAGAGCTATATGGTCCCACATGGCAGCCGCTAGCACACGTGGCTACTGGCAAGTTCCAAAGCAGCTACTTCTAATTGCGATGTGCTGTGAGTATAAAATACACAACAGATTATAAATACAAGGTATATGTAAAGGAATATATCTCAATAATTTTATACTGCTTTCATTTTAAGTAAAATACTGTTAAAATTAATGTCACCTCTTTCTTTTTACTTTTTTAATATGGTTACCATAACATTTAAAATTACATATTATACGTGGCTCACATGGTATTACTATTGGACAGCAGTGGTCTAGGATCTTTCTCTAGACAGTTCCACCTAGATAGTGTGCAGCTAAACAGGGCTCTTCAGCTTCTTTGTTGGTCTTGTCCACAGGTGAGTTAAAAAATCCATGCAACTTCTGATAGGATTTAAGTTGTCCTTTAGAGTTGTTTTATTTCAAAGACAATGGGGATTCCATGAAGTCTGTGGAACTGGCATCATTCTGAAATTCTCAGTCCCTTTTAATTAGTTAGAAGTTTTCTTAAGCCTGAATCTACTTGTAATGCCACCTCCAGAGAATATCTTTACAGACTTAGAAGCCAGATGTGTTGGTTTTCTCCTGTAATATTAATTCCCTATTCATTAACACTAAAATAAAAAATATTTAATAAGAAAATCATGAAGCCCAAATTAAGATATTTTAGTTGAGCACAAGTTAGAACTTTCCTGGTTCAAAGTTTAATTTCTTCCACTAAAATATTTGTCAATTGTACAACTGTATATAAGTTTGAAGTTTGAGTCTCAGTTAGAAATTGCTCTCAGCTGCTAGGACCAAAGACCTAATTACAATTTTCAGACAAATCTGAAGTTCATGTTGCACATGTACGTTGTCTAAAATAGACTATCCAGAGCTTATATGGTAACTCCAGAAAACAATGTGAGACCCAGACTCTAGCATTCTGCTCTAATTTCCTGAGGTCATGGTTTCTATTCCCCGAGTGATGAGATGGCTGCTAGAACTCCAAGAATTTAATCTAATTTTCATAAAGAAAGTAGGAGAGTCCACCTTCTCTTTTAATATGCCTTTCCAGAAGTTCCATGCAGCACTTTTGCTTATATCTCTTTGGCCAGATTTAATCACAACTACAGAAAATGGCAAGATAGACTGGGAATTATAATTGCATTCTAGGTGGTAACATGCCTAAGAAACTTTGGGGATTGTTACTAAGGAGAAAGATGAAAATATGTAGTGGGATATACAAATAGTAATTTCTGCCTAGTTGAATCGCAAAAAAACAAAACTGCATGCTTCCAGGAAAAAAAAAATACTTGCTCTAGTATTTATATAATTTATTCAAGTTATATGTATTATATTTTTCCTTCAACAATTCAAAAATAAATATATTTATCAAACTTCAGACTTAAAAAATGTTGGTGTATCCAAGGTTAAATAAGATACAGCCTCTATCTTCAAGGATTTCATAAGAGTGGCAGAGGTGGATACGTATTCTGGTTCTTATACTGACTTCCTACTTGAAATTCACCATAGCTTTTCATTGCCCTTAGGAAAAAGACCCAGGACTTAGTCTATTAGCCTCTTGTGGTCTGGCCCTTGTCTCCCTTTGCAGCTTCATCTCACACCATTCTCCTCCACACCCTCTGGCCACACTGGCCTTTGGTCACTGCCTGGGCTGTGCTTTCATTGGGGTGCTCACCTGCACTGTTCCCTGGGACTGGAGTTTCTCTATCCCCACCACCCATCATTCTTTTACTTTCTTATCCCTCAGATCTCAATTCATAGATGGCTCTTTTAGGGAAGCCATTCCCAGACTCTCTGGATTAGGTTCTTTTTAACTCATTTATAATTACACATTCAAGATTGTGATTATACCTCTTCTTCTAGACTTTGAGTTTCCTAAGAATGAAAGCAGAAAACAGACCTGCACTCACTCCCCAGTGTGCCTCCGTGCCTAGCACAGTGCCTGATGTGCAACATGCTCTGAATACCTGTATTGGCCCATGAATGGGTGAATGTAATAGCGGTACAAAAAAGGCTACGGAATTATTAAAAGGAAAAAGAATAATTCCAAATGGAGGAATTCAGCAATGTTTCATGAGAGAAATAGAATTAAAACTGGTCTTTCAGGGACAAAGAGCTAGCATCAGACAAAAAGAGGCAAGGCTGTTTTGGAGAAATGAACAATATAAACTAAGGCATGTGACATGTTTAAAATAGGATGTTGCCCCAAATTCTCAGAATGCCTGAAAAACCATTCTAAGAATTTGCACTTTAACCTATGGTCTAGGGAAGCCATTAACTTCTAGAATGTGCACATGTGCTTGTGCTTAAGTATGTACATCCCAGAGAAACTGTCATCAGATTTCATCCATTAGAAGGAAATACTACTTCAACTCATTCATTCCCAAAACTCTTCTGCCACTCACTGTCTTCCCCATGTATCCTCTTTGAGTCAGTGGTCAGAAAACCCTAGAAGTAGGTACATCAGAAAAGAGTTTACTAGAAATATTTTTTAAATAATGGTTCTAAACTCTTTTTATTTTGCCAATGAATTTAGTAGAAAATAACTAGCTTTTATTGAAAAATTTTCTGTAGAGTGTTTGCTTCATAGAGAAATTAGGTTTCAGATGTCATGAGGAAATAGAAGTGTGAGAGAAAAGCATTCAAGGTGAAAGCAGCTTGTTCAACACAACAACAGGTCTGCTACAGCAGGATTCTCTAAAGAGTTCCTACACGGGTAGATGGGAATACTATAGCACAGTTAACACAGATGAGCACAGAAATGAGAATCCAGAAGTTACTTACTTGGTGAGTGTCTATGCCAAGAGGAGAACTTACAGTCACAGGGGTGACTGACAGAGAGATTGGCTGGACATGCAAGTGTGTGATGGGCAGGTAAACATGGGCTGGAGAGAAAAAAGTATGAGGAAAATTAATCTTTTTTTTTTTGAGAATGAGTATTTTTAGTCCAGTGCTTCTGAGTTTCTTAGATGCATTCAAATCATCTGGGGTCTTATCAAAAGACAGATTCTATTCGGTGGGATGAAAGTGGGGACTGAGATTCTACATTTGTATCAAGCTCCAAGATGCCTCCATTGCTGCTGGCTCCCAGGCCACACCTGAATGTAGAAGGTTCTAGTCTCTGCATCTTGGCTCTCAGATGTGTGGAAAATGCAGCTCCGGTGGTGAGAAAAAAGACGGTGATGTGGGCCTTTGAGGTGTTATGGCATATAAACTAGGGAAGCTTAGTTTTCCTACCAATTCCAGGGAAAATAAACCAAAGCGGCTGATGTAGACATCAGCTGGGATAGCCTGGCACAGTGCTTGGAACACCATAGGAACCAATTAGAGTTTTCCCAAAACTTTAAGTACTTACATTTCTATTTGTATTGCCTGTTCTTTATAGAGTGCCATGTCATACATTACCATTAGAAGGAAACACAGAAAAGTGTTTTTCAGTAATTCACTGTCTCTATGTACAGAAAGGATACTGACAACACAACGCCACATCTAAATGTGTGGCTGATCAGTAGTTACTGACTGATCCATTCTTAGGTTCTCTATAGCAACTTTTTCTTGATTTTGCCCTTTCATTGCAAGAATGGTACAAGTCAGGGTTCTTGGTTATAAACAAGCTAAATTAAAAAAAAAGACAAAATAAAATCTCTGGTGGATTTAGGAAGAAATGTGATTCTCTAGCTCAGAATGGATGGAAGGCACAACCAAGGAGGGCAAGGCAAAGCCAAGGGTCTGTCATTTCTTGCCAGAACGCAATGTTCCAGACCAGCCCTCAGCCACCCAGAAAAATCTCTATGAAACCTCCTTATGTGTCACCCTCAAAATGTAGTTCCAGGTGGGAGCATACATTGGCTATGCTTGCATTTCTGGCCGGACCCACACCCTTACCCTCCCACCTCATTCTTCCTTGGTAGGGGATCTCCCACTTATCTTGAAATTTCTTCCTAACAGGATTATCTTCTATAGAGATCAACTCAAACTAGTCCAAGTTAAGGCAACATACAAAGCTACACATGAAATGATTAGGAAAAAAATTTGTGGGAACTTAAAGGAGGTGGTATAACAGTAGGATGACCTACGATTTTCCATAAAACTGGAATTCTTTTAAGAGTGGAAGGCATGTAACAGGCATGAACTGGTTTTATGCTGGAAAAAATCAAGATCCGTGGTAACCTTACATAATAGGTGTGGGCCCTACTGAGGCTGATGCTAGCGGGACTTCTTGATTCAAGACTGAAAGGTCTTGAATCATGTATCTTCACGCAAATGCTCCGCACTAATATATCTAAGCTATATTGCACTCATCTATTTCCTTTAATCCCAAACCAACTGAATTCCTCTGTTTATAATGTTTGCATTCTCATAAATTCCGTAATGGGCATATGTTGCCAGCTTTCTCAGCAACTGATTTCCTGTGGGTGATGCCCACCGTATCCCTTTCCACCAGCCTCTGGTTTCTGTTTGGGTTCAGAGAAGCTGATTTGTCTTCAATTGCAACCAATGTCTCTCCTTGCTGGACTGCTTCCAGCATGTGCCCACGATTATGGCCAGACATCCTGAAACCTATATGGGATCCTGAGCAGGGCCGCCCTGGCTGCAGACAAAGTGGAGAACCCAATCAGAGAGAGAAATAAACCCTGATCTTGGCGACCGTTGAGCCACTGGATCCGGCCTGCACCTCCATACCCTTCACTGACTTGAGGTGATAAACTTTGTTTCTTGTGAATGTAGCCTCTGCTGGGTTTTCTGTTGTTTACAGCTGAAACCTTTAGAACTAATGCAACTGCAGTGGGCACAGTGCCCAGATTTGGTTCATAACTCCTCTTTATTGACCATTGTTTCAGTTGTCATTACTGATTGGCCAGTTGTTTTTATATTTCTTACTTTAAATTCTAGAAAGGAAATTCATTGTCTTAATTTATCTTTGCTTACCAGGTTCTAGTAATAAGTTACTGGTCAACACGTGGCTCGGCTGCTTGGTCAAGTGCCCAGCCACAAACCAGCTGAACACGAGGGCTGCTGCCCCCTCTCTGAAGACCTGTATCTATGTTCTTCCCCTGCGGGTACAGGTATCGGGACACCTGTATAAGACTCAGTTTTAAACTCTATATTCATTATTATGCTTGCTTTTGACTATATCACCCCAACCACAGTTATGTATGCCATGAACTTAGAATACTATAACTCATTGCTGTAGTCCATTTGAGCTGCTATAACAGAATACTATAGACTAGGTGGCTTATAAACAACAGAAATTCATTTTTCTAGTTCTGGAGGCTGTGAAGCCTGAGTTGAAAGTGCCAGCAGATTCAGTGTCGGGTGAGAAATCACTTCCTGTTTCTTAGATGGACATTGTCTTCTTACTGTGTCCTCAACGTGGCAGACAGGTGAGGGAACTCGCTGGGATCTTTTTTTCATAAGGGCACTAGTCCCATTCATGAGGGCAAAGCCCTCCCAAGGGCCCCGCCCCCTAATACCATCACATAGCAGATACGGTTTCAGTATATGAATTTTGGGGAGGACATAAACATTTAGTCTATTAACACTCATCTTTTGCATTTTAGAGAACAAGGAAAAAGTTAAAATTTTAATTTTGGAAAACTCCCCTTCCTTTTCTCATTTTTATTCTTTCCTTTTGCAATGTAATTATTATTATATTGAACCTATATCTGATGATGGTAGGTTTAAATGGATCAAAATTATTGTTCTTTAAAAGCAACACCAAATTTTATAAGATACGGTGCATACTAATTAAAGTTCAAGGAGCCCTAGGCAGGAAGAAAAGATAAGCCATTGCTTAAGTTATTCAAAAGTGTATTAAATATTCGAGATTAATTAAAATCTAGGGGAAGTTTTTTAAGAGTGCTATTTAAAGTTTGCATAAAATTTAATGCAATTATTATGAAATGTTTGCTATCAAACTGGTTTGATGAATAAGGGAAGTCAATTAGTAACATAGTAAAATAAGAGTTAATTTATGTTTCTATACATAGATTCTTTGTTCTGCGAAATCACTTCTAATTGCATAATACTATAATAATAATTATATGCCAATACCCACTGTTTCACAAAGCGAAGGAAAGCATAATTTTATGGTATTTATTTATTTTTAAGTGAATAATATTCCTCTAAAACCCATCCTAATGATTTCCACAGTAAAAGTTTCATTGGTGAGAAATCAGAAAATTTGATTTCTTGTGCTTTTTTATTCATAAAAAAAGAGGAGAGCACAATTTTTACTGAGCAGGTGATTCTTGATATATGAATTCTTGATTAAAGAATGATCTAGCTATGTCAACAGTGCCAGAAAAGTTCTGATTCTGACTTCTGAAATTGATCTTTATTCTCCAATTCAGAACATATAAGCCATGGCATCCTGTTTCTTCCTATAGACATAAATATGTAGGGAGCTAATATAGTCAAATATTTCCAATAATATCTGGCCATATCCATCTGACACAATTTATTATTTTTAAGGCCATGGCTAAGTGGGAAGAATTTTTCCTAGCATCCTAATGTAAAATTACAATTGCATTTCCCTGGAGTAACAATAGTCTAAAGATTGGGAGCAGCGGCTGATAATTAGAAGTAGGTTTTATAAGCTGGCTCGTGAAACAAGTCCATTTATAGCATATTTTTATATCAAAAGGGAAAATGTAGTCTGATTTTCAAACAATTGACTGGCAAGTAGACTTATCCTGTGTTATCTGTTAATAATCAATACAGCTATTCAAAAGACAAAAGTGACTTTCTCTAGGAAAGAAAGTGGGACAAATTAGCAATGGTCTATTTTATTGCAAGTTAGGATAGTGGCTACAGGTAGGTAAAAAGCATTTGGTAATGTCTCCGAGGCTGGAAGCACCAGCTTTATTCTCACTGGGGAACAAGGTCTAAAGGAACTTTTATGACTACTGTGTCCCACAGAGAATCAAAACTCTGCTAAACCCAGTGGTGAGGGACTCATGGTTAAACGGACTCACATGTACTGTGTTATTTCCTAAAAATAAAACGTATTTAGCCTATGAAGTAAGATTTCCCCCAACACCAAAAAATTCCAGCAAACTTTGAGTGGTTGAATGTGTAGCCACCGTACAAGAGAAGATGTGAGCAAGTAAATAAGGAGTCAGTCATGTAAGTAAACAGGTTCCAGTGGATGTCTGTTTCCCAGGGAGGAGATTCCCAACCCTGCCCTCCCTGGGGCTCCCCTTCCCACAGGCTGGGGACCTGCTCAGGCTCAAGTGTGGCACTGCAGGGGTCCAACTCCCTCCCCCCTGCTCCTGGCAGCATTTTCATCTGTGTGGCCTTATATTCTGCCACATAGATGCAGATACATGGCTAGGGTTATAGGAAAAAGTTTTACTTGATATTTAGTTGGAATATAAAAAGAACAACAGAAAAATGAGATCTATGCTCTACACCATAACAGACGGTATGGCAAGATGACTTATTTTTATTTAATGATTTTGTTTATAAATTGCCTCTTTATAATTACAGCTGAAAACTGAGAATAAATGAAAAGGAGAAGGCATAAATTAATATATGTCCTGTGCTCGAGCTTGAAATATGGCTTGGAGTTTCTTGGAAGCTTTATTATACATGTTGGAAATATGTACAGGGTTGGCATATGTACCCATCTGGAGTTGTCCTGTTAGATTGTCTACCAGTATTTGTGTGGGTATTGGCTTAATATATTACCAGTATTACTGTGAAGGAGAATTCTTCTTGATCTGGCCTCAGACGAGATCCAAGAAGCACATGGTCCTGTAGGAAGTCTTCAGAGTGGAAGCCCTAGAACAGTCATTAATCATGGACCCTCCAAAATTCTCTAATCTGGGTGCCATCAGCTCTTCCTTGAGTCTTTGCTTTGACACTTGTTCCATTGGATAGAACAATGACAAAAGGAATAACATTTCCTTCCCTATCCAGACATCTTATTAAATGAAGCTTAGAAGCAAAAATTCTTCTAGATACACAAAGGTACAAGTTCATCTTTGTGAATAATTTTAACGTTAACTGTTGGCATAGGAAAAAAATAAACCTAAACTTGCTAATGGTATAAATTTTCTAAAATTAAAAATTGTATCATTCACTAAATGTATATGGTTAGAGATGAAAGCAATAATATACACTTACTACTTAAGTCCAATATAAGGGGAGGGCTGTATGTCAAAATGTCACCTCTATTGAGATGTGATAAAAAAAACTTCCTCCAGTAGTACCAAGTGATCCTAAAGTGTTAGGTATAATTTTTTAGAAGAATTGTTTGTTGTTCTGAATACAAAATAACCAAGGCACACATTGAATATCATAACTGGTGACATTAAAGTGAATTATTTTCATTAAGTATTGCAGTGCTGTCATGAGGAATGAAACAGAAGAGCAAAATGAATCTAGACATGAAATGTGTTCAACATTGCCCCCCAAATATTTCCAGAGAATTAATTAATTGATTCATTCAACAATATTTATTGAGGGCCTGGAGAAATGCTATGATATTTGATACAGCAAAAGATGTTCACATTTACGACCTCATTCTGTCACTTTCTGCTGCAGGTAGCATCCCATTGGCAGCAGGGATGCATGTTTAGAAATTAGCCCTTAAAAATATTATTTAAATTGATGCATTTTCTAAAAAATTATGTAATGCTAATGTTTTATTCAGTTTCTTATTTTACATGGCATGTGGTTGACCTTAGGAAATATTTGTTGTTACTGAACATTAATAATGTTATATTTACAATTCACTGAGAACAACCAAAAATTCTAATTGCAAAACCCAGTTGCAGATATGAGCGTATAGGTAAGTACTCTGGAATTGTGTCAATATTTATAATCAGTTCTCTTAGACTACAAAAATCATGAAAAAGAAGGAGGTTAGGGAGTGTTATTTGATGTTGATCTCTGATACAGGATCGTAATAATCACTGAAAATTTTTGCAATGCAAGCTGCACAAGAAAAGCCTATCCCTGGAGTACAGAAACATTCTTAAGAGGAATAGATGTTCCTCAAAGAGTTTGATTTTGACCTTTATGAATTATATATTATCACTGCTTTGAATTAAGCTATTACTACTTCATTGTTAGTTTAACAGCTAGCGAATGAGTAGGTGTTCTGAAAAGCAGTGTTTAGCATCATGTAAAATGTTATTTTAAAAGTTCTTTTCCACTGAGAGGATTTTCTAATAACCGTGTTTCTGTTAGTAATTCATGCACGTATATATAAAAATATTGAGATAGGAACTACTGTGATATAATTTGATAGAGAAATATTAATAGATGGCAGATGTTATAGAGTTTCATTCCCACACAGAAATGTTACATTGGAGGATTATCAGCTTTCTATTCAAAATATAGTTATAGCATCCATCCGTCTATAGATAAATAGTATGAATATAAATAGTATACTTATCTACATTCTCCAAATTATACAATTAAAATTAAATGTCTTTTTAAAATTATTAAAATATCTGGATTTCTGGTATGTCCTAATGTGTGTATGTGACATATACATATGCTGATATATATATATACACACACATATACACACATGTAGATCTATATCACTACTGATTATACATGTAATATGATATATATTAATATACATATTATACTGACAATATATATAATCCCTTATACCATTTTTTACCCTGCTAGTATCCTGAGTTTATAATCATATCAAACAAGCATATGCCTCATTCCTGGGATATTTAGATATCCCTGTTTAGATCTTGACAAATGTGATGTCTTTAATTAAGTCCTGTGTAAACTGAAGGAATGGTTCAGCAGGATCACTAATACACTATCTGAGCAGAAAATAGTCACAGATCATTAACTAAACTTAATTGTACTTGAATATGGATTACCTTCTTTATATAGGGGATCAATTTTAAGTTCACAGAAATGGATGTGGTAAACATAACAGAATTAGCTCCTGTGGTATCATATTTGTAGTGAGTTTTGTAAGCCTACAAAATACTTTTTTACCATTGCTTTGGAACAAAGTTTCCTAATTGCAAATATCTCATGGCAATTTTTTCATATAAATTTTTTATTTAAATTTCAAAGTATTAAGGGGGTACAAATGATTTTGGTTATATGGATTTCGGTTACATGGATTTGGTTGCGTGGGTTGCTTTTATAATGCTTGAGCCAGGATTAAATGTGTGCCTGTCACCCAGATAGTGTTCATTGTACCCATTAGGTAGGTTTTCACCCATCATCTCCTCCACACTCCCCCTCGCTTGATTTCCAATGAGTTTTACTTTCTTCTATGCACATGTGTGCTCATCAGTTCCAATTTAATAGTGAGTATATGTGGTGTTTGTTCTTCATATAACTTTACTATATATGAGTTTGCATAAAAAAATCATTTTAACTTCTGTGTTAGAAATCATTTGTAGTTTGAGCTACTTTTCTGACTAGTCATTGAATGCAAACAGATGGTTGGATTGAATAGCAGTTGCTAAGGCTCTAAAGGCAGGTCACCATTAGGCTCTAAGTGCTCTGCATGACAAGCTGAGATCTGTAGATACTTTGACTAATGACGTCTTCTAATAGCAAGACATATAATGAAAAACAAAAGGCACACTCAGACCACTCTTTAGGTCCTTTTTCCAATTCCCTAAATTAGGCTTTTGTGAAATGTAGTTGTTATGAAAGTGATAAAATTTGATTTACAGGAGTCCCTTAATTAAGTTAGCCTAGCTTGGCTGATGTTAGTTTCCAAGATCATGAAGTCAGTCAGGCAGTAATTTATTTGAAAAGTCTGATTAAAATGCTTAATATGACTATACCTTTAATGGTTTTAATAATTATAGAACACGTACTACTTAAATTTTTTGAAGTGGATCTAAAACCATTTTTTCTATTGTGTGTATTTTTAAGGAATAAGCAATTCGTTAAACCTCTCCTTTAAGGAAATTTACAGACCATTGGCCCATTACCACTTTATCCTTGCGGATTTTAATATCTGGTTCACTGCTACATGCTCCAATAACACTTCTGTCATATTCTCTGGAGTTTTCAATATCCATATAGACCGTTCTTTCAATAAACTCATCTCTTAGTTATTGGACCTCCTCTCTGCCATCAATATCCTCCAACATGTCTTAGCTTCTCACTTCCAAGGTCATCCTCTGGTCCTCAACATAATCATCAACTACAACCACACCATAATTTTGCAGCTCCCTAAATTGGCCACAACAGTGTATTTTTCCTACACCTTCTTCATTCATCTGCTCACTTCCCTTCTAGCTAGGGTAGTCCCATGTTCTATCACTACAATGACTCCCTTGAAATCACTCAATTCTTTGCTCTTCTCTCTTTCCCTAACACTTGCCCAGAAAATACCAAGGCTGATTAGGAGAAACTTTCCTGCTTCAAATCTCCCCGGGGGGCAGAACATGGTATGGGAAAACCACACACCTCTGCCCCTGCTCCATCTCCTCCTTTCCTCTCAAACCTTCAGTCTATCCCCCTCCCCTTCAGCTGATCATGTTTCCCAGTTTTTTAAAATAGCAACTTATTTCTTTGTCCCGTTTTAAAGTAGCAGTAATCATTGTTTGCACTTTCTTTTGCTTCATTCTTTTTTAACCTATTTCAAAAAGGCTTTCATTTTTACGGGAACAGCTCTTGTAAAGTCACCAGCAGTCTTTGTGTTGTTAAATCTGGTAGAGAATTCTCAGTCCTCATCTTGACTTAGAAGCAGCATTTGACACAGACCCTTCTTTCTTGAAATATTTGTGTGTGTATTTATGTTTTCTTAATGTTTCTCTCTCTTGGTTCTTCTCTCTCCTAAGTCGACTACTCCTTCTCATTTAAATGTCTCCTAATTTTGCTCATCTCGAAAGAGTAGCGATCCCCAGGATTCCATCTTTGGACCTTTCTCGTTTCTATCTCTACCCACTCCCCAGGAGACCTCATCTAGGCTTTATGTTCCATCTATATGCTTACAACTCACAACCTTATATCTCCACTCTATCCTCTATTGAACTGGAGACCTTACACAAAAAAAGAAAAATAAATTTATTTCTAATGACTCTGGGATCTGGATAATCCAAAATCAAGATGCCAGCAGGATTGGTATCTGGTAAGGGTTGCCTTTTGCTTCTAACATGGTATCTTGTTGCCACATTAGAATATGGCACCTTGTTGCTGGATCCTTCAGAGGAGAGGAAAGTTGTATTCTCATATGGTAGAAGAGATGGAAAGGCAAGAGAATTCTCCCTTCAACCTTGAGCCCCCCCATACACACATTTTTTTTGAGACAGAATCTTACTCTATTGTCCAGACTTGAATGCAGTGGCCTCATCACAGCTCACTGCAACCTTGAACTTCCGGGCTCAAGCGATTCTTCTGCTTCAGCCTCCTGAGTAGCTGGGACTACAGGTGCACGCCACCATGTCTGGCTAATTTTTATATTTTTTGTAGAGACTGGTCTTCTTCTTGCTCAGGCTGGTCTAGAACTCCTGGCCTTGAGCAATCCTCCCACCTCGGCCTCCCACAGTGCTGGAATTATAAGCCATTGCACCCAGCCTCCTTGAGCCCTTTTATAAGGGTGCTAATCTCATTCATGAAAGTGGAGCCCTCATGAATTAATCACTTCCCAAAGGCCACACCTCTTAATACTGTTCCATTGGGAATTAATTTCCAACATGAATTTTAGAGGAGGAGACACCATCATTCAAACCACAATAGTGCAGAAATCAGTCTTAACTGGGAATACCTGGAATGGCTTTATGGAATATAGGTTCTTTCAGCAGATGGTGATAAAAGAATATGGACAACATGAATCCTATCAGAGCAAACCAAGGTAAAGATGAATGAGCAGTGAGACGTGTTTGAGAAAGTTGAACAATAGTTTGGCTAAAATATAGAAATAAAACTATGAGGCCCACATTATGGAAAGTTTGAATGCTAAGGCAGAGATTGGGCATTTTAATGGGTAGGTAACCAATAAGGAGAATGGAAAGTTTATGAAGTACATAGTATTCACATTGAAAAATGATAGAATTGAAAGGCAGCCACGATAAAGCACATGAAGAGAAGTACTAATGAAAAATAGATATTGTTCTGGGATGCTTTCACTATTTACAAATGCAGGTACATGTACTCTCTGACTGTTATTCATTTTCCTGGAGGGCTCCAGGCAATCAGCCTTTATCTTTCCTGGGCTTCAGGAAGAGGACAAGGTTAAAGCTGCAACAAAGGGTAGAAATAGCCCAATTGATTTGTTCACAATTTCTTTTGCTTTTTATATGCACACTTAAACATGTAATTCTTAGAAAAGGATGCTTAAAGAGAAGGCTTGAGGCAGGGGAAATCTGGCATATGTTAAAATTTCATGTTTCAGGTAAATAAAAAAATAGTAAAATTCTCTTTCAAACATAAAAATTTCAATTGCAAAGAATAGTACAAATAAATCAAAGTAAATCTTGATTTCATTAGCTCATATTAAATGAATACTCAACAATAACAATACAGCTAAATTTGTCATTTGAAGAATGGTGAGCTTGGGAAACTGAGGTAATCACAAATAGTAGTCTAGCTCCAGTTTACCGCTTTATTAACTTTATAGCTTTTTTTGCAGTTAATAATAAAACTGCTCTATATTGCTATTTGTTAGTTTCATTTTCAACCTATATTTTTTGAAGTGGATCTAAATCCATTTTTTCTATTGTGTGTATTTTTAAAGAATAAGCAATTTGTTAAACTTCTCCTTTAAGGAAATTTACAGACCGTTGGCCCGTTACCACTTTATCCTTGTGGATTTTAATATCTGGTTCACTGCCACATGCTCCAATAACACTTCTGTCATATTCTCTGGAGTTTTCAATATCCATGTAGACTGTTCTTTCAATAAACTCATCTCTTAGTTATTGGACCTCCTCTCTGCCATCAATATCCTCCAACATGTCTTAGCTTCTCACTTCCAAGCATCGTCTGGTCCTCAACATAATCATCAACTACAACCACACCATAATTTTGCAGCTCCCTAAATTGGCTTACGGTGAAGGGCCTTTTACTTTTCTTGAATCTCATACTTCTCATTTACTGATTAACTAGGCCATATAATTAGATTACACAAATTGCATTGAATTGGATAGCCACCCTCTTCTACACCAGAATGGAAGAGTTGATTTGTAGTAGACCTTTCTTTTTGAGTTTCATTGTCATTTATTATTCAGTTTGTTCTGTGTAAGCTACCATTTTATTTTATATAGGATTCCAGAGTCCATTTATAAGTTGAATTCTCTGCCTCTTGGATTGCCATTATTCACTTAAAACAGATTTGTGCTTTAGATATAAAAGAAATAAGGCTAGACATGGGTGACTCATGCCTGTAATCCTAGCACTTTGGGAGGCCAAGGTGGGACGATCACTTGAGGCCAGGAGTTTGAGGTTGCAGAAAGCTATGGTGATGACGCTATACTCTGGCCAAGGCAACAGAGCAAGACCCTGTCTCAAAAAAGAAAGAAAGAAAGATAAAGAGATAAGAGGAAGAATCTAAGAATCGACCCCTTTTTTTAAAATTCCTATTTGTGATATCTGCTCTTCAAATGTTATGTTTGACTTTGTTGTATGTGTTACAGGTGAAAGTGGGGAATAGATACTTGGAGTCAAAAACCCAATTCTCTTTCTTCTTGTGTTCCTCACCCATTTCTCCCTAGCTCACTATGAGTCTAGTACCGTTATTTATTCAGTAAGCATTTTGACAAATGCATTTTATATTTAACTACAAAAAGGTCCTACCTTCAATGAGGTCACAATCTGGGAAGAAAGAGATTCAGTAATGACCCAGTTAATTGGCTTGATTATAAAATGTCGGCTTTTAGTTAGCAGAATTTCTATTATTTGACTGTTTTGTCTAGTCATTTCAAGATTAACCCATTTGTTCAGCGAAGCTGCTTAGAACCAAACAGCCTATATTCTAAAGGGTTAATCAGAGGTATTATTAGAGGTACATGTATATGTACATATGTATGAGTTGACAGTTCAATACTTAATTTTTGAGATGCACCATTTTGCCAACACGTGATAGCATTTACGTGAAAAATAAAGAGGAAAACTCATTGTCTCAATAAGCACTTACGGTTGTCCACCAAGTGCCTGGCACTAGTTACTGGTGCTCTACACATGATATGATCATGCCCCAGATCAGCTCCCAGTCTAGTGGAGGAATTAAACAGGTGAACAAATTAATTACAGTACATTATGGTAAGTCCAGCCAGGGCATGAATGAGGGAAAATCTACTTCCACCTGAGGCACAGGAAAGTATTCCCGGAGGACACTAAGTAGGTAAAATATGTGGGATGAGGGGAATGGCGTGGGCAGCAGTAGGCTGGAGGCAGTGCAGGCCATTTCCTATGACTGGCTTGTAGAATCCTTGATGAGGTTGTTTTGAGCAACTGGAAAGATACTAATGTTGACCATTTCTCATTTCTGTTTTATTTGGGGAATAAATATTTCTTATACAATTGGCCACAAATCTTATACGAACTCCATTTAACTCAATGAATAAAGATACTTGTTGGTTCTTCCCTCCTGTGACAATAGAGGTGGTGTCCCTCTGTCTCTTTTGGAACCTGTTCCTTTATACCTTCCGAGAAACTCTGCACTGCAACCTTTTCCCTGCATATTGCACGATAGCTGCTAACCAGATCACTTCCATCAACCTTTAAACATGCTCAACTCTGTCCCATATCAACCTTAATTCCATATATGCTCCTACAACCACTGCTATCTTTTACAATAAAAACTTCTAGAAGAGTTGTCTCTAATTCCACACTGCCACTTAAGCCTGGACCACTCCTTTCTGGCTTTTGCCTCCAATAATCCATCAAGACAGCTCCTCAAAGCTCACCCATGACTACTATGTCTCTTCACAAAATGGACTTTTCTGTCCTTTTTTTTTTTTTTTTTGCTTTGCCTCTTGGATACATTTGCCACTATAAATCAGTTGTTTTTTTTTCTTGGAACAATTTTTTACATTGGTTTACATGACATCACACTCTTATTTTCCTCCTACATCTTCAAATTCTGCCTGTTCCTGCTAACTTCCTGTTGTAGGCTTATTCTCCTTTACCCAGTTGGTAAATGAGGGGTTCCTGAATACTCAGTACTAAGATCTTTTCTTTTTTTACTCTTACTCCTTGCATTAGGCAATGTCATTCATACCTATGGATTTAATTTTTTGTTTCTCTAAAAATGCCCAAATTTAAAATTCCAATCAAAGCTTTCCTTTTAGTGTATCTGAACTTATTTACTATGCATCTCAAATGCATTTGCCATCCATTACATCCTGAAATCTGGCCTGTTCCCCTTGTGTTCTATGCAGGAAAATACACAAATATCCATCTTATGCTTTAGGCTAAGAAATCATGAAAGGCAATTAATATTTAAAACACTTTAGAGCAGAGTTTCTTAACCTCAGCACTATTGACATTTTGTGCTAGATTATTTCCTGTTGTGGGGGTCTTTCCTAAACATTGCGGGATGTTTTATCAGCATCTCTGGCCTATACCTGCCAGAGGGCAATGGCCCCCCTCCAGTTGTGACAACCAAATTGTGCCCAGACATTGCCAGACATCTCCTCAGATGAAGGCAGGAGGCAAATCAACCCTGACTGAGAATCACTGCTTTACAGGGATTCTTTTATAAAATGGAAACTACACTGATGTTTTATGGTGTCAATAGAACAAAATATTTAAGGCAAAAAAATAATGAGAAATCTAGTCAGTGAATTATCAGTTCATATGTATGCCTGAAATGAATAATATTAAGTATTATTTGTGAGCCATCACCATTTCCCACATGAGCTACATGTTATAAATTTCTTCAGTTGTCTAAGACACGCTCCATAAAAGTTGCCCAGCCAAGATTTGTCCAGTGAGAACCAAGGAACCACATGTGGGCTTTGCTGATAGTTCAGCCTATTTCCACACCATTTCTCTCCCCCAACCGTCCATCTCTAAACTGCAGCCACAGTGTTTTTGATGTCACATGCTCCTCCTGTCACCCAGTGTTTCCAAGTGTTCTTCGCCTGGAGTGCCCCACCCATTTCACTAAACTCTTCACCCTGCAGAGCATGGCCCAGACGTCTCCTCCCCACGGAGCCTTCCCTGAATCCCCAAGGTCCCCATGCTTCTTACGCTCTCCTAGAGCTGCGCTCTTTCCCTTCGCTTGCACTTATCTAAATTTACTATTAAACATGCATTTGTATCATTATTTGAATGATGTTTATCACACTCAGTAGACTTTAAGCAAGTTTGTAAATTATGAACTCTAAAATATTGAGCTCCTGGAGCAACACATACAACTAAATTTAAAGTAGAAAGATGGATAGCTATCACATTAAATACCATATCAGTTAAATACCACGTGGGCACAGGGTATTTAATGTCAGTCAGTATTCTGCCAAAAATTATCCTTGACAGAGTGGCCATCCAGAAAGTGCGGAATCTTTTTCCCCTATGCCGTGGCACTTCCTGGATATCATAATTTTTAATTCTCCTACCACTGTCCTCTAAAATATTGTTTTTTGGAGCTGTTAAGTTCCCTAGGTGAATATTTTGTATTCAGTTCAAGACAAATTGGTTTAGGTGGTAAATGCATTATTGGTTATTTTACTCTACCCCACAAAACGATGGATTTTAAACTGAAAATTCTACCTGAAACTGATTGGAGTTGGGATAAAGTTGTAGACTACATAGAGTAGTTTGTTTTGTCACATAGGGTGTTGACATTCCTTTTGGATCTCCAGAAGAAAGGGCTGTGGTCTTCAGGGTACCCTGGACAGTTTCTCGGTGATAAGAGTGAAAACTCATATTTGCTTTGTGAATTCATAAGAAAGAGACCTTTCAGGCAAAAGTGACTGATTGTGACACTTGTTCTGCGAGGACGAGTTGTGAATTTTACACTGAAATGTAATGTTACCTATATAATTTTCAACCTATTTTAAGATTTTCATATTTTCACATCAATTGAAATTTGCGATGAACCAGCTTTGTCCTCCATGTCCTACAAACTACAACAGAATGGTCTGCCTCTGGGTATTTTCAGACTGCCTGTGGGTAGACAGAACTGTGATAATAATACCTGGAACTCTGTAAACGTCCAATAGAGAGGTGAAATACCAAAATCAAAAAGTAACTTATTTTCTTTGATATGTCTTTGTGTTTTATGACCTAGGTAGGAACAATGGCAAAATTTTGACATGTTCAAATATCTCAGAAGCATGGAGTTAGTATCTATTAAAATCTTAATGCTTTGTTGTCATTTTAAATCATACTTGCCTTTTAAATTATTGGAAAACTTTTTATACTCCATATAAATATTAATACATAATCAGTCCACTAAAAGAATGCAAACCTAATTGGAAAAAAATAAAGAAGCAATACTGAGACTTACTGAAAGTCACAGAGCCTGCAAGGTTAGAACTAAGCGTAGAAAGTGAAGAATTATGTTCCCAATGACTATTCAACTAGGCTTCATGCTCAAGGTTATATACTCTATTTGTTACTAGTTGTAGTAACATATGTTATAATTGCTGAGCTTAATACCTTAAAGAAATATTTTTCCCTTATAATTATTATGTTGGTTTTTATATGTCAATTTAAAGTATCTATAGGAAAATAGAGTCCTGTGTGTGACCACTAGAAAACCCTATTTTTCCCACAATTATACTGTGGAGTATTTTCAGAAGTCTCTCTAAGACTATTTCAAAGTCAAATTGAGTATTGCTTACCAAGATATTTAAATACTGTGTGTCTGTTTCATCTTAATGTTCAAATTCTCCCTTCTAATTTTTATTCTGAGAGATGGAATTGTCCAACACTTTTCCCAGGAAAAAAAATCAATAATAATAATATGTTAATATTTAAAGGATCATAATATCTTCCATCAACTTATGGTTGTATATGTATTTTTAATAAATACTCAATTAAGGATAGGCTTGCTCTGCATATAATTGATTTGTCTATGTTAATGAAGAGATGCTGACAACCAGGTAGGGAATCTGGTTTTGATTATCTGAAAAAGTAGACCATAAAGAAATTGATATTGTTCCTTTAAAGTATCTTATCACTTCAGTTGCACACAGGGGCACCTGCTAATCTGGGAAGTCACAGGATTTCCAATAAATTAGCCATGGTCTGTCATGCTATGTAGACAAAACTCCGGAGTTCTGAGCAGCTACCCAGACTCTGGTTCTCTCTCTTTAGACTATGGCAGTCACCTAAAAGCACTGGTTTTCCTTCTAACTCTCACACCACACATTATGTTGTATCTTGCTTGTGGTATTTGCCTATGAGAGTTGAGGTGAGGGTACACTTTGAATTCTCATAAATTTCCTAAGTAGCATTATACTCTTAGTCTAAGGCAACAGGAGGGTAAGAAGTGAAGGTAATTGTATTTATTCATCCAACACCAGAGTTCTGAAAGAAGCATTCTGTGCAAGGTCTGTTCTAGGTGATACAGAAAGTGCCAAGATTTTGAAATGTAAGTTTCTTGATCTCTAAGATCAAATTCTTCCCAGAGAAGGCATAGTCCATGGAAGTTTTGCCGCAATAAATGAGTAAAACCCAGGACAGGTTGGAAATCTCCAGATCACTGCAGGATATTATTAAGATGATAACTCTGCACAAGAGCCACTGCAACAGCAGGGATAAGGATCTCCATCAAGATATGCCTTAGACCAGTGATTGTGGAACTGGAGCAAGCATCCGCATCAGTAGGCAGCCTTGGTAAAACTGATTGCTGGACTTGGTCCTCACAGTTTTCCATCCGTAGGAGAATTTTCATATCTTATAGATAAGCAGGTGACTTTGACCACACTTTGAAACTCACTGCCTTAGACATTAGCATCTGAGCTCCGGTACCCATGAACTATAACCAGAAGCAAATAGAAACTTTTCATGCCTTCATACACAAGGATGTGTGTGACTTAGCAAGGCTGTTATTGGAAACCTGGACATTTTAGCTGGTTTTGTATCATTTGCCTTATTCCATCCACTTTTTTTTTTTTTTTAGAGACGGGGTCTCGCTCTTGGTCAGGCTGGTTTCGAACTCCTGACCTTGAGCTATCCACCAGCCTCGGCCTCCCAGAGTGCTAGGATCCATCCACTTTTTTATTACTGCGTTGGTTTTGGGTTTTTTTATTTGTTTTGTTTTTGGATAAATACAGGGATTTAAAAGGCTCACATATTACCAGTAAAATATGCCAATTTGTTAATTTATAATTAAAACACATATAAGCACTAAGGAAACAAGGGTAGTTGTGGTATCCTCTCCAGCACCATCCTATAACACTGCAGTCCCCAATCCTCGGGCCTTGGACCGGTACTGGGCCACACAGCAAGAAGTGAGCAGTGGGCGAGCCGGGAGGCTTCATCTGTATTTACAGCCGTTCCCCATTGCTCCCATCGCCGCCTGAGCTTCATGATAGAAGGTAGTTTTACAACTTAGATCAAAGCTCCTCCCAGAAGCAGGGAAGTAGGATACTGCCTTCTTTAATGATTACATTTCAGTGCGAGGGCTCCTAGGTCCTTACAAAAAAACTTTCTTAGGTTTTAAAAGTAGCAAGAAGTTTTCTAAAAAAAATATATATATATACAGCTCAATATAGCAAATACAGAATTTATAATTACTCTGACGTGGATGCCCTAAGAAAGAGAGGGCGGAGGCCTACATTCAGGAAGGAGCCTATGTAGCATAGTCTAGCTGAGGGAAACACCAAAGCCATCTTTGTCAACACTTAGTTTTTACATGATTTTAATCACAGAAATAATATGTGGCATGAACACACATGCAGAGAAACCAACAACAGAGGGATTGCTGAGGTCCCGTGAATTTCTAATTCCTACCTTTATGATAACGAAGTGGAGTAAGTAAGGAGGAGACTTTGGCCTAATATGAGAAGGTACGTAGGTTGATCACAACACCACCCCGAGCAAAATACTAGACAGAAACAGCATGGAGAGAACAAAGAGAAATATATATTTGATTTCATATAAGTCTCTGAAGTCAAGCCTACCTTCTTGAAAAATTCTTGGATGTCCCATGTCAAGGCTGCTACTCCCAGTAGTATGATGGCTGTCATTCAGTACCCAGTGTCATAAACCAGTGCTAATGGGACCTTGTTGCAGTGCTTTCACACCAGTGGCTGCATGGGATGCATCTGGATTGGACACTCATCGTCTTGGTGGCTTCATAAGCTGATCTGGGATTGCAGCGGTGCCTGCATGTCACTTCCTACCACCCAACGGGCTGGAAACTGCTCCAGTTGTGGGGACAGAGGCATACACAACTTATTATCCAACTCTAAAATCCCCAATTTAAAGCTTAAAACCTGCTACGTGAAAGGCACTATAAACAAGTGAGTGGTTCCTAAATCATAATTAAGGTCGAATTTGAATCACGTTATCTGAAGAACCCTCTCCCGTCAGTTTGTATTGAGTAAACAAAGGCGTGGAGAAGAGAAATTATTATATAAACAAAATTAGCAGACTAGTAAAGTGGTAAAGTTCTAGACATGAGTTCCTGGAACGACGAATGGCCACTCTTAAGAAAGCTTAAAAAGACTTCAGAGAGATATTACACAAAGGCACAGAGGCTTGCCTGTGTTCTAATTCTAACTCTTCCCCTTACTCTGCAACCCCAGAGAGATTCATCAACTCCAGTGAATGCTAATTTTCTTATCTAACAAATGCGGGGTTGATTAAGATGTGGTTCCCTTAAAGTTCTAGCATCCTGATTCCGGTTTGGTTTGGTTTTTAACAAGCTAGATTTGGTATTCAAATTATAAAACACTGTGAAAGTATAAATTCATGACTCCTGAGATGTTTGTTATTCATCCACAGAGTGTGAGTCCTACTTCCCGTGTCACTTGTTACTGTGATTCCTTAATTTCAATGTACACTTTGGGGCTCATGGCAAGCAATTGTTTGTGCAGCATAAACTCCAGTCGACTATTACTACAGAATTTTGGTGTTACACTAGTTTGTGTAATAGAATAAAATTAAGAGAAATAGCTACAAATTTTCGACATAAGAAAATTGACATTTTACACAGCTTGAAATGAATAGTTGTCAGGATCAAGTGAAAGAATTTTGTTTTTGTAAACTGTGCCATTTGATAGGATTGTTTTGCTTGTAAACTCTGCTGTAGTAACTATATTTCTACTCCATGATATAAGAAATAAAATATTCTTTCATGGAAAATTTATTGGTCCAGATATTAAATATATTCAAAATTAACCACATAATACATTGACGGAGATATTTCCCTAGGCAAAAGACACAGCAGCATTCCAAAACTAATGAAAACAAATCCTTAGGAAGAGTTTTGAAAACTGGATTTGGTGCCTAAGAACAGAAACTCTTGTAAAAGTATTTTCTTTGGCAATTATGACCATTCCATTGACCCTGTCCATATTTTGCTGGAATATAAAAACCAGAATTCATGACTTCTGCTACCTCTGAAAATGCTTTATTCATATTTATCCAGTGGCTATACATAGTATCTAATGTTACACCTCTCTCTCCATCCCTCAACTCCAATAATGAATCCTCATTAGAGATGAGTAATTTGACCTGGTAGGGACAGAGCTTGCCAGGAATTGGCCCTCATTGTTAGACATATTTTCAGCATCTATATCAATGTTTTCACCATTGTGAAATGAGGAGAATTGACTATGTTTCACAATTTGCGCTCAAAATTTTATGTACTATTCATGCTGTCAAACTAAAAGTTGATTTTTGAAAAGATAAAACTGACAGGCCTCGAGTGAGACTAACTAAGAAAAAAGAGAGAAGACTCAAATATATAAAATTATAAATAAAAGAGGAGACATTGTACCTGATACTACAGAAATTCAAAGAATCACGAGAGACCACTGTAAAAATTGCACACCAACCAATTAACCTAGGTTAAATGGATAAATTCCTAGAAGCATACAATGTGTCAAGAATGAATTCTGAAAAACCAGAAAATTTGAATCCTGAAAAATCAGAAAATAACAACTATGAGGATTGAATCAGTAATAATAATTTAAAAATCTCCCAACAAAGAAAGCCCAAATTCATATCACTTCACTGGTGAATTCTACCAAACATTTAAAGAAAAATTAATACCAATCTTTCTCAAGCACTTTCAGAAATAATTGAAGAAGATGGAACACTTTCAAGCTCATTTTATTGGGTATGAATTACACTGATACCAAAACCAGAGCCATTACAAGAAGAGAATTGTAGGCTAATATCCCTGATGAACATAAATGCAAAAATACTCAATAAATTACTAGAAAACTTAATTCAATAGCACATTAAAAGGATGTTCAAGTAAGATTTATCCCTGGGATGCAAGAATGGCTCAACATATGCAAATCAATCAATGTGATATGCTACATTTACAGAATGAAGTATAAAAATCATATGATTATCTTAACAAATGAAAAAAAAAACAACTTGAGAAAATTCAGCACCTTTTCATGATAAAAACTCTCAATAAATTAGATATAAAAGAAATGTACCTCAACACAATAAAGGTCATAGCTGACATCATACTCAGCAGTGAAAAACTAAAAGCTTTTCTTCTAAAATCAGGAACAACAGGATATATTCTTTTGCTACTTCTTTGCTACAAAATACTGGAAGTCTTGGACAGAGCAATTAGGCAAGAAAATAAATAAAAGACATAGAAATGGGAAAGAAGTTAAATTGTCTCTGTTTGAAGATGATATGATCTCAAATATAGTAAACCCCTAAGATTCCATCAAAAAAATAAAACTATTAGAAATAATAAACATATACAGTAAAGTTGCAGGATTACAAATCAATACACAAAAATCAGTAGCTTTCCTATATGCTAGCAATGGACTCTCTGAAAGAAAAATTAAGAAAACAATCCAATTTACTATACTATCAAAAAGACTAAAGGAATAAATTTAGCCAAGATGGTAAAAGATTTATATACTGAAAATTATTAAAACTTGATGAAAAAAATGGAGAAGACTCAAATAAATGGAAAGATCCCATGCTTATGTATTGGAAGAATTAATAATGTTAAAATGTTTATGCTACCCAAAGCATTCTACAGATTCAGTGCAATCCCTTTCAAGATTCCAATGGCATTTCTTACATAAATGTTTAAAGTTATAGTTTTAGAAATAAAATAGTAATCTAAATTTCATATGAAACTACAAAAGACTCTGAATAACTATGTGATCTTGAGAACGAAGCGCAAAGCTGATGGCATAGTAGTTTCTGATTTCAAATTAATATTACAAAGCTATAGTAATCAAAACAGTATGGACCTGGCATTGAAACAGACATATAGACCAAAGAAAGATAATGGAAAGCCAAGAAATAAACCTACCCACACATATATGGTCAACTAATCTTTTGCGGGGGCTCCAAGCATACACAATGGGAAGGTATACTTGGGGAAACTGGATATCTGCATACAAAAGAATAAAATTGGATTTTTGTCTTACTCCATACCCAATAGTCAACTCAAAATGAATTAAAGACCTAAACTTAGGCCTGAAACTGTAGAATTCTTAGAAGAAAACAAAGGGGAAAAGCTTTTTGACATTGGTTTTGGCAATTATATATTTTTTTTTATATGACACCGAAAGCACAGGTAACAAAAGCAAAATCAAACAAGTAAGACTAGATCAAATTAAAAGGTCTTTGCACAACAAAATAAACAATCAACAAAATGAAAATCAACAAAGTGAAACAAAATATTTGTCAAACATGTATCTGATATGCCATTAGTATCCAAAATACATAAGGAACTCATACAACTCAATAATAATAACACCACGAACAAACCACCACATAACCCAATTAAAAAATGTGCAAAGGACCTGAATAGATGTGTTTCCAAAAAAGACTCACAAATGGCCAACAGGTATATGAAAAAAATGCACAACATCACCAATTAGCAGAGAAATGTAAATCAAAGGCATAATGAGATATTACCTCACATATGTTAGGAGAGCCGTTATCAAAAAGATAACCAGTGTTGGCTAGGATGTAGAGAAAAGGGAACCTTTGTACACTTTTGTTGGGAATGTAAATTGGTACAGCCATTATGGAATATAGTATGAAAGTTCTTCAAAAGATTGAAAATAGAACTATTTTCTGCCAATTCCACTTCTAGTTATATATCCAAAGAAAACGAAATCATATGTAGAGGAGATATCTGCCCTCTCATGTTCATTGCAGCATTATTCATAATAGACAAGATATGGAAACAACATAATAGACAAGTGTCAGTGTCAGTCGATCAGTGAATGGATAAAAAAAATGTTACATATATGAAAGGAAATTACATATACGTATAACTCAGCCTTTAAAAAATAAGGAAAACTGCCATTTGTGATAACATGGATACACCTGTAAGACATCGTGCTATGCGACATTAGCTAGACACTGAAAGACAAATTCTGTATGATCTCACTTATATGTGAAGTCTCAAAAAGTCAAACTCAGAAACAAAGAGTAGATGGATGTGGTCTAGGAGTCAAGGGGTGTGGGGAATGGGGAGATGTTTGTCAAACGGTACAAACTTACCATTAAATGATGGAGATCTAATGTACAGTATGGTGGCTGTAGTTAATAATAATATATGTTTGAAATTTGCTAAAAGGGTAGATCATAAGTGTTCTCACCCCCCCCACACACACACAAAGAGTAACTATTTGAGGTGATGGATGTATTAATTAGCTCTCTTGTAATCATTTCACAATGTATACATGTATCAAATCATCACATCATGCATCTTAAGTATATACAGTTTTTGTCAGCCATACCTTGATAAACCTGGGAAAAATCTCGCAGGTTTTCCATATGTCAAGTTTTCCATATATCAAGAAGGGTTTAAAGTCTGTCCACTTTGGACATTAACAATTATTCTTCCTATTGAAAAGTCAGAATCTAATATTGTGACCTGGGTGGGGAGCTTGAGAGATGCTATAGTCTGGAGAGGGAGAGACATTAGCCTTGCAGGTACATGCCAAGTCTTTTCTTACCACACTGGGCTGCATAGAGCTTTTCCTGAAAGTCCTTCCAGCTAAACTCTGGTCTGCTAACCCTATGGGCCAATTGACTTTTGTTTTCTTTTGCTTCAGAGAATTCCCTGCATTCATTTTCATTCTCAACACATCTTTTCAAATTCAAACTCCTACCAAGCATCCTTACACTACAGACTTACTGTGCTGCTTTCACCAGCAGACATGTAATCTGAATTAATAACAAATTATCCTAAGAGAAGTTATCTAAAGAATGGAAAAACAAACACCACATGTACTCACTATGAAATTGGAACTAACTGATGAGCACACACGTGCATAGAAGGAAGTAAAACTCAGTGGAAATCAAGCAGCGGGGAGAAGGAGGAGGGGAGGGATGAAAACCTACCTAGTGGGTACAATGAACACTATCTGGGTGACAGGCACACTTTTAACCATTATTCAAGCATTATAAAATTGATCCATGTAACTAAAAATATATGTACCCCCATAATACTTTGAAGTAAAAAACAATAATAAATCATTCACTAGACTGAAAGCAAAGCCATTTCAATGTTTTACATGGTAAAACACAAATGTTTTACATGGTAAAACACAAATGTTGTAGTGGAACAAAAATAATTATCTGTAATCTAGGTATCCTAGCTCTTTTAGATTACAGATAATTATTTTTGTTCCACTACAACATTTGTGTTTCATGAGCCCCTCTCCCCTGGCAATGCCGGACAAATAAAAAGTTCTTACCAAGTCCCTTCTTCCCACCCTTAGCCTATATTTTTGTTCTTGGTGGTGGTGGTGGGGTGATGGTGGTGGGGATTTATGTGGGAGTTTGATGAATCGCTGAAAACACAATTTTTCTGTGTCACAAACATGATAAGACTGAATAGGTCTATAAACATCCAAGTCGTGTGATTTGATTAGAACATATGATAGATTTATCAGCAATGTAAGTTCAGAATAAGTCATTTTATAGATGTGTTTGGTATGATGAAATTTAGATTTCAGAAGGTGACTTTTTTGCTGACTTTATCTCTAAATTCTTGGCTAACGCTTTGAGGTAAGAGATAAACACATTTATAGTAATAAAAATTAAGGAACAACTTTCTAACTTTTCCATAGATTATTTTTCATGGTTACCTTTGATATTTAGTTGGACACATTTTTTTTCATTTCCCAACTACTCTAGTCACTATTTAGTTGATCTGTTTCCTTAGGCAATCAATTACATCTGTACCGTTTTGTTTGTTTGTTGTTTTTGCGCTTATTTTCAGCTGAGTGACATTAAGGACATCTCTTACATTCTCTAGGCCTCAAGGTTCTGCATGAATTCGTAAGGTTCTTTTTAACTCTTTTTGAATTCTCATATTTTATCACATGGCAATATTTAAAGCATTAGTCTCTGTCTATACCCTAGAGATGTGGGTAAGTGCGGGGACATGTTTGTGGCTTCATGTTCCCTTTAATATGCAATTTTAGGTCCACCAATCCTAAAACTCTTAAAAGGCTGTAACCCAAATACACAGTTCAAATAAACACTGCAGTTGTTTGTTAGCAAAACGACGGGCTGTGATTCTGTTCCAGGAGTATCGTCTCCTTGAAGAAGCAGCGATTTCCTAGCTACATTTGTTTGCCCCTCATTCCTCATTATTGTTTGTTTTTATTCATCTTTGGATCTCATTCTCCCATGTACCGTTCACATTTTCTATTCCCAGTAAAAAGGTTTTTGTATGGTCTTGGTTTTGTTCCCATCAGTCACTTAAAAGAAAAGATACCCAAAGGCAAGGACATCAATCACCTTTTTGAAGGTCCCTGAGAAATTATTATTTATGTGTTGGTAGTGAATCTGTTCCACCCTCTAAAGAGCAGAAGTGCTGGATTAGGAACATGGTCCTAATACCAGTCATTAACCTTATCATTCCCCGACAAAGAAAAGCGGCACAACAACTGGCCGAAGCCAGTGGCAATTTGAGAGCACAAAAGATCAAGAAAATGGAGCCCAACACAGGATAAAACAAGATGCCAGAGCCTTGGCACAGTTTTAAAAGAACTTTTTGTATACACAATTGCCCTCAAAAAATGAAAATCAGTAAAAAATTTATTAACATAGCTAGAAAATTCAAAATCTTACAATACATTCTTTAGTGTCTTGTATAAGAAAGAATTGGTTCGCTTTAGAAATCTGATGACCTATTTCTTTTAGTCTAATTTCTTTTTATTTTTACTATTAATAGCATCATTACCCTTAATCCTTAAAAGTGAAGTTAAAACTACTAAATTTTATTTGTTAGGTAGTTAAAATTACATTACAGGTTCTCTAAAGGGGTATCTGAGCATAGATTATTTAACAATGGATGTTTCTCAAAAAACTCCATCCCAACAACAAAAGAGGAGTTATGGGGAAAGAGTCAAAAAAAAAAAAAAAGTCGGGGCGGGAGCAAGTGCAGGAGGAAAGCACAGGTATGCAAGTGAGTCCAGGTACAGGATGACTAGCAGGACACTCACCAGCTCGGTCCTCTCACCAGGGACAGGTACCCTCCTCCTGCTTCAGGGATGATGCTTAAAATCTATCATTAGCAGATGGCAGTGCTTCTTTCCACCTTTTGTGCTTTTTTATTGTAGTATAATATATTTAAAATTAAACCTAGTAAGTGGAACAAAGGATCTGAGTGGTTGTGGTACATGTTTTATTTGGACCCTGGAGAGTTGGGTAAACTATCCACTACCTGGAGCAGTTCCAAGGATGTCGGGTACACAACCATCAGAGTGAGACACGCTGGCTCCGTCTTGATACCTCTCTGCTTGTATCTCCCCCTCTCTCTCTGGATAAACACTGTTTGATTTTTGAGTTCTGTTTTCTTTATCTGTCTTGTTTTCCAGATTCCAAGGCAGCACTCTGCCTCCTGTTGACATCCTTTATAATTCTTCTTATGCACTTAGGCCATCATATATGTTACAGTTTTCATTCAAATGAAATGAAATGAACTGAAATAGAATCCGTTTCTTCGTGCCCTTAGCTAGGACAGTCCTGCTACTTAAGTGTAGTCCTCAAAAGGGTTGCTGTTTATTTTACTGATCTGAAATAATGTTTAGTAGTTATATGGGGCCATAAGTAATGAACTTTCTTTTGTCCATGCTATCAGGGATGGAATCAGCAGTAGATTGAGGTTTAAGAAGTTACAGATCTGAGAATCTCTATATATTCAGGACTGCCACAGTTTATAGCCATGACCGTGGGCAAATCTAACTAATGTCATTATCTTCCTTACAATGAGATGAGAATACAATTTTTCTGAAGAACACCACTTCAAGAAACTGTTTAAATTATTGAATTAGACTAAGCTTTAATGTGTAGTGATTTTTTTTTTTAGTTAAATTCTTACTCTATACACCAGCTGGTGCACGTGTTCTTCTACATGTGAACGTATATATTTTCATACACATATTTATTATATATGTAAAATGTGTTTGTTTATGGAATACTTAGGAAAAAAGGGTATAAAAATATGCCAAAATGTTTATAGTGACTACTGTATTTAAGGTGATAGTATTGAGCAATTTTTATGACCTTCTTTACATATTTCCTTTTTCTAATATTTTGCAACATCGCATTATGAGACATTATTGAAATTAAATTGTAAATATGGCAAGCATCAAGAAAGTCATAATTAGTTCAAATTTTATTATAAAAAAGTTCCATACTACTCAAATATGATAAAGTGCTTTTAACATAAAAATAATTTTTAAAAAAGGCAAATTCTTATGTTGTAGGTTCTCTCGATTTGTCCATGAATTATGTATAGCTCTTAAAAGATAGTAAGGTAACAATTTATAATATGTCAGATTTAAATCAATGGCCTTCGCCATTAAATGACACTAGAATTCAATAATACAACTGTTTAAAAATTAAATTAATGTTGGTGACCTGCAAATGAAAAATGTATTTCTATTTCCTCATCTACCCTCTGTTTCTGAAGATGAAAATAAGCTTTTCATTTTTATAGTTTTTATTTTTTAAACATAATGTTTTAGAGAAATTTTCTGCAGAATGCTAGATTAGAATCAATTGTGGCTGGGTGCGGTGGCTCATGCCTGTAATCCTAGCACTCTCAGAGGCTGAGGTGGGAGGATTGCTTCAGGTCAGGAGTTTGAGACCAGCCTGAGCAAGAGCGATACCCCGTTTCTACTAAAAACAGAAAAAATTAGGTGGGTGTGGTGGCACATGCCTGTAGTCCCTGCTACTTGGGAGGCTGAGGCAGGAGGATTCCTTGAGCCCAGGAGTTTGAGGTTGCTGTGAGCTAGGCTGACTCCACAGTACTCTATCTAGCCTGGGCGACACAGTGGGACTCTGAATCAAAAAAAGAAAAGAAAAGAAAAAAGAATCAAATGAGTTCCAAATTAAATTTAAAATTAACAACTAGATTGTCTCTTTATATTTTAATAGTATATTTTCCCCTAGATTATCTGTCTGCATAAGAATCTAGAGCATTCCAAGATATTCTTCTTGCTTTAGGGTTGGATGCTGCACAAGCATTAACCAATCCTAATCAAAAACACACCAATTATATGTATTTGTACATCACCATTGCTTACTATCAGAAAATCTTACTAGAAATACTGAACAAGTATACAGCAAGCAATTGATAAAAAGATTGGTTCTTGAGCTTCTCTTAAATATATATGATGATAAATATAAAATGTTCTAATGACAGAGGAAATACCTTGATATTTCATTCATATACATATGCATACATACATATACGATAACATAATAGGGAGGACAGGAAGAAGTGTCATGAAATAACTCAACCAGCATATCATATGAAAATTTATATTTATGAAAATTTATAGGTGATAAAAACAAAGTTATTTTTTTAATTTATAGTTTAGCTCTCCATGTCTTCATGGTTGGCATTGTTTCTGCTATATTGGGTAACTTTTTTATTTTAATCTATTGTTATGTTTTTTTCCGTTATCATTTATATAATTTATATATATATAAAGCCTTGATAATGTATTCTATTAAATAAAGTAGAACCCTAAGCATCGTTTTGCAAATAGTGCTAAATCATGAAAATATTAATATGTTAACATGCAATAAGAAGCTAATGAACCAGAAATTTCTTTAACCAAATGCACTTTTCATTTGGTTTTAGCAAAGCAGAGAATCTTAATGGACAGGTAAGAAAAATCATTTAATGTGTGAAATACTCATATACCTATTGAAAGTGTAACACACGAAATGTGAATATATCTTCTCTGGCTATCTAAATTATCTGCAAGAAGGAATCTTAGCAAAGTGCAAAATACAATAGACATTTGCAGTCTGTCTGTAATAAGCCTATTTCTTTCAAAGAGAAATGTGAACATAAAATGCAAAAGCATGACTGACGGATCATCTCATGCATTCTGTGACTTCTCAGAATGGCTATGAGTGATGTTCTCCTCTCATCTAGTGTGGGGCCTCAGCTATGCAAATCTGCCAAGGTGGACAAACTACAACCAACTTGTATTTGCCATGAGTTCAGTGATTGACTACGATGATTATTCTGGCAGGTTAGAGCTGATCCTCTCTCAGAAGTAGACTATATAATATCATCTTGTTAAAAGTAGAAAGTGGAAGAGAGCCTATACTTTAAGAATTGGAGAAATCAAATGCAGTAATGCAGTTTCTCAAGGAAGTCTCAGATTAAAGACATAGATAAATAAAGCTTAATACAAGGAAAATATTTGTTTAAGGTTTAAAAGACTAAGATATAGCCATCCAGATAGCTTGATTTAAAATGAGGGGAAAAATCTTGATTCTTAGAATAGAACGGAAGATGTTAGCAGAACTCTTTCTCCCTACCCCAAGAGACTTAGCCCTTTTGTTTTCGACTCTGAAATTGTGTTGGGGATTCAGGCTTAAAATTGCAAACATTCTTTCTTCCTCTATAGCTTTGATTCCTCAATATTCAATATGTCAGCCAATCACATTACTCTATATCTAATTGATTTTGCATGC
Source organism: Cheirogaleus medius (assembly GCA_008086735.1). Lineage (NCBI taxonomy): Eukaryota > Metazoa > Chordata > Mammalia > Primates > Cheirogaleidae > Cheirogaleus > Cheirogaleus medius. The sequence goes on along the minus strand of VBSM01003176.1, from coordinate 2,003,040 downwards.
ACCTATTTTTTCCTGTAGTCAGCACTTTGAGAACACAGCTTTGTCTAGTACATTCCTCTCACTTCAATCCTCATCCCTCTATGATAAGCAGAATTTCTAAAAAAGGCCTCAAGCAAGGGTATCCTACCTTGATCCCCAGAACCTGTGAGTATGATAAGATATCATTCCCCTAATCAGGTTACATAATATTATACTGCACAACTGACTTTAAGATTCTCCACATGGGCCTAATGTAATCACATGACTCCTTAGAAGCAGAGAACTTTTTCCCGCTGATGGCAGAAGAGAAAGTCACAAAATGTGAGAACTCAACTTGCCATTGCTGGCATGACATTGGAGAGATCTGTGTGAGAAGGGACATGAGAAGTCTCTAGGGGAGAGAGAAAGTGGCCCTGCTCGCATCCAGCAAGGAAACATCCTCAGTGCTACAGCCACAAAGAACTGAATTTTTCAACAACCTGAATTAGTTTGGAAGTCGATTCTTTTCCTCAGTGCCTTCAGATTAAAGCCCAACCCAACCAACCATGATTTTGGTCTGTGATACACGAAGCAGAGAACCCAGCCAAGCCCATGTCCACTCCTGACCTGTAGACCTGTGAAATAATACATATGTGTTGTTTTAAGCTGCTGAGTTTGTGAAATTTGTTACACAGCAGTAGCACACTCAGACACCTTCCAATCTAGCCAGATTCATCACATCAGGCTTTGTAAGTGACTCCATTTACCTTAACATTTTTCTGTGTGAAAATCTACAAACCTCAATGCCTTAGCTTAAATTCAAAATATTTATTTTCACTTTAATATGCCCCTTAATTTAAACCAAAATTCTTTATCCTACCATAATTTTTACTATTCTTATATGAACATGCTCCCATGACACTTTTCTATATATTTATCTGTCACCTCTTTGAACTGGACACTAACTCTTTAAAGATTGAAATGCCACTTTTAATGGCTTTCTATTCTCAGTGCTAGCATACCACTCAGCATCAGCTGGTCTGTATTCCCACTTGTGTTGACTCTTAACTCCATTTAAACCCAGGCCAGACCCTATGGTCCTTTGACCACATCAGGCTTGCTTCTCACTCCTTATCTTTGCTAATGCACTTCCCTTAGCCGGAATACTCTGTTTCTTCCACCATCTAACCATATGCTGAAAGAGTAGTCAATATGCAGGTCCTTTATTGAGGTAAAAAACAACTCTGGATGAAAGCCACCTTACATTATGCAGAACACAACTAAAAGTCTGAATAGAAACAAGAACACTAGCCTGGAGCCATGGAGTCTCTGCTATACCAAAAGGGTACAATTCTTCAAGGATTTTTTTTTTTTTTGCAGCTTTCTTAACAAGACTATGCATTTCTTGAGTAAACGAATCATATTTTCACTTTTTATTTTTTTGATACCACTAATAGCAGCCTGATGACATAGAATATATGCTTAGGCAACCAACTTTGTATTCAAGTTTCACAAATTTCAGAGAATATAGCAATGGCAACAGCTGTTGCACTGCTCATTTCATCATTATTTCTCTAATTCAAACTCCCTACCTCTCTTTTTATTTTTACTTTTTTATTTCAGCATATTACGGGGGTACAATGTTTGGGTTATGTATATTGCCCTTGCCCCACCCAAGTCAGATCTTCAAACGTGTCCATCCCCCAGACAGTGCACACTACATCCATTAGGTGTGAATATACCCATCCCCTCCTCCCCCCGCATCTGCCCAACACCCGATGAATGTTATTGCTATGTGTGCACATATGTATTGATCGGTTAATACAAATTTGATGGTGAGTACTCCTGAGTCCCTACCTGTCTTGACCTGCCAATCCGAAGCTGAGAATGGAAGAAAAAGTGTGAGTCACAACACAACTAAGGCCCAGAGAAAACTTTCTCAAGGTTGCAGGGCTAGAATTTTGTATGCACAGGACTGAAACCTGTGCCTTGTGACCCCACAGCCTGTGCTCATCCTCACTCCACCACCCTCTTGCCCACTCCCACCCTAATCCCACTGTCTAACATCCCAGGATCAGAATCTATCACATTCCTTCAGGGTGGTTGCTATGGTTTGAATATCCATCCATTGCAAAACTCTGGTTAAAATTTAATTACCGTTATAACAATATTAAGAAGTGGGGCCTCTAAAAGGTGATTAGGCTAAGAGGGCTCCACCCTTATTGGTAGGATTGGTTCCTCTATAAAAGGGCAAGTCCGATGCCCTCTCCCTCTCTTGCCCTTTTACCTTTTGCTGTGGGATGAAGTAGCAAAACAAAGGCCCTTGCTAGACTCTGGCCCCTTGATCTTGGACTTAGCCTCCAGAACTGTAAGTCAATAAATTTCTGTTAATTATAAATTACCCAGTCTCAAGTATGCTGTTATAGCAGCAAAAACAGACTAAGACAGTGGTCAAATTGTGGGGTGGAAAATAATTATATGACATGAAGTGTTCTGAGATAGGTTTTTGAATATAAATGTTAAAAACTAACACCAAGAAAGGACTACACAGCACTATCATTATTTGGACAAAACACATCAGATAGATAGATAGATAGATTAGATAGATAGATAGATATTTGATCTGCTTCTGCCTGTGTCCTGGATATGGCCTACCCTAGTTTTTCAGTAGATTCAGATAGTATTCTAGATAAATCATTTTTAATATCAAAAGGTATCTGGTCTTGACAAAATATAAACAGGCCCACAGTTTATGGTTCTACTGTTACTGCAATTAGAGCTTTGATGCTGGTTTTATAGACCAGGAATGACCTTTAGATAATATATATATTGTTATATATACCCTTATATAATATATATTGTTGTTAAATTATTTCTAAAACCACTCAAGGATTTTTTTTAAAACTAATTAAAAGTACAGTTTCAAATCAAGCAGCTCAAAATTGTTTTCTGTAAGTCAGGCTAGTATAGTACAAATAAAAAGGGATAATGAAAAATGTTTTAACATTTACATAGGATAAAGGGAAGTTAGTGCTACATTTTGCAAAAGGCAGTTGTACTTGCTAATTAGATGTGTTATTAAACATAATTTATGTGTGGAATTGGCCTTTTGATTTAACCTAATATATAGCTAATTGTTATTAGCTAGGTCATGGTGAGGATCAGATCTCCCTAGCATAAGGCCTGAGGTATGGGAAGGCAAGAAATCTTACAGAATGGGCTTAGAAAGTAAGGAGGGAAGGACATATAGAAGAGTGGGTAGGAAGGAGAAAATAGGAAAGCCAGGAAAGAAAGAAAAAGACAAGGAAGAAAAGGAACTAAAAGAACTAGAAAAAAAAATAAGAAAAAGAATAGAAAGAGAGGGAGAGAGAAAAAGAAAGAAGGAAAGAAGGAAGGAGGGAGGGAGGGAAGGAGGAAAGAAAGAAGTAACAGAAGCGAGGAAGTAGAAAAACGGATAAATGGAAAGAGGACATGCTGCTTGCTCTCTTCTCTCACGCTCTTGAGTCTACAAAGTCTACAAAGTCTACTCCTCAGCCATATGTAATATGTCCCTTGTCCCGAACATGACATGTTCTGTAGGGCTTCTAGTTTCTTATTTATCCCAACACTGTTTTTCTCCTGGCAAACTTCTCTTCATTGTCAAAACTCCAAACAGTAACACTTTCCCCAGTCCTGGGGCTTCAAGAAAAAACAGAGACATTGCCCCCACCATCACCACCACGCTAGCACCTCTTCTGTCTCAGAGAGTAAAGTGTAGAGTTACTGTTAGGATACTTTTCTCATTATTTTGCAGATGTTACTTTACTGATGTGTGGTCTCCCCATTAGAATGCAAACTTCTTGAGGCAAGAAATAGTCTCATTCCTAGATCCTTGCACAAGACTTGGTTTATAGGAAGCATTTAATAATTCTATAAATTACCACATTCAGTTCTCACAACTAGTCATGTGAATTAGGCATTATAGCCCTCATTTTACAGAAGAGTAAACCTAGATTCATATTATTTAAGTGACTTGTCCAGTATCACTAGTTTAAGTGAACCTGAAAATAATTCTTTGGTTCTCACTGACAAGATCTAGAATTTACAGAGTAATTTTGATAATTAAATAAAGAACTGTGAAAAGCCCTTCAATGTGTTTTAAAATGATAGGTGGAAGTAAGACCAAATTATGCTAGTTTTCATTATGTATCCTTTGCAAAATCTATTCTTTGTGTGTATCTATTTTAGAAAAGTTAAAATTTATATTAATTTGTGAAACAAACAGGGACACCATGTTATTTATGATAACTGACTTATAACATTGGGACAAAAATAAACTTAAAATGTACTTGGATTAGACCTATAATTTTATAAACAAAAGATTTGAATTTTTGGTGTGTTCTTTCATATATTAATTCAATAAAGGGTTCCTGCCCACATATGCTAAGCACTGACTCTTTGTTTAATCTTACCTTAGTTTACACTTGATAAAATATGTTCCCATGCCATACATTTCTAACTCAAGCATGGAATCATTTTTCTTTTGTGATTTTTTGTTGGTTTTCCAATCTTAGATTTTCTTTATTTTGCAATAGGATGTCTAGTTTAAGTTAACTATGTGTTCAGCCAGGACTATGAATTCCTCTCATTTTATAAATAGACATAAATACTTTCCTATTTTCTATTGAATTGTACAATATTTTGTGATTTTCAATATTTTGTTTTATAATTACAATATTGGACATATATTCAGTATATAGTTTTATATTTGAGCAAAATCGCAATATATTAATATTGCTAGGGCAGTTTCCCAATAGGGCTATGATTTCTGAGTATTTGACCTATAACTTCAAGAATACAATAAAATTTAACTTAAGAGCTTAAAATCTAAGCAGGATTGGTGCTGTTTCATCAGGGAATGCACTGGATGGTTTATAAACTGAACACCAGGATGTCTAAAAGAAGACTTCTCCCAGAGCCCATTAACCTTCTAGAAGCCTCAGCCTTTCTTTTCTGACATGAGTAAAATGAACAGGATTTTAATAAAAGTCCTGCAGCAGATATACCTGAAAGGTCAGGGCTCATGATAAAGCTGCCAACACTGCAGCTTTAAGAAAACAGATCCTGACGACCTTTAATAATACCGGGTCTGCCAGAGCACATTGCAGAGAATCTGTATTTGAAAATTCCATTTGAGAAACTGACTCCCCCCTTTGACAGGATCATGGTCTTTAATCTTATTTTTGGTGTGTAAGAGTTGACTGTATGCTCTGTGAAAACTTGCATTTTGTATGTTTCTCAGGACCATGGGAAAAAATTTTTTCTAGTGATAGATATGCTTCCTCATCCTCAACTTGGACTTTCTGATCACTCATTTCATTAATACTAAGCACTCCATATCTGAAAGTAGAAGGAATTTAATATTGAAGAAGTAGACTTAATTCACCAAAGTGTCTATTCCACTTATTTTCATTTTTGTTCCTCATCTCTTTTCAACTTTTTATAGATGGAATGAACCTGAAATTGGGAATTGGAGATATATAACAATAATTTCTACATCTGTGTGTTCACTAGTAGAAAAAAAGTAAATTTATCACTATAAACATAGTTGTTAAGTATTATAACTCCCATTTGCTAGTGAGTAATCAAAGACTTCAGAAACTTAAGTAATTTGCTCAAGTTACCACAGGTAGTAAATTACAATGGCAAAATTCACTGTTTCTAGATCACTCAGTGTTAAAACCTCATAATATTTCCAATCTTTAAGACATGTTTCTACATTTCTGTCCTTGTCATCTCAGTTTAAATCAATTTAAAGTAACAAATATCTTCTTGGAAGCTAGAATAACAGTATGGGTAAAAAATGAAATTGACTTAAATTATTCCAGAGTATAGAACTGGAGGAAAACTTCCAAATTCTTTTTATGAAGTTATTTCAATAATGGAAAATCTTACAAAAATGTTACCAAAACTAAACAAAACAAAAACAAGAAACAAAACAACTCATATCACTGTCACCTGAGTGTTAATGCAAAAGTCTCAAATAAAATAACACTAAATAGAATCCAACAGCACATTATAAATAATATTACATCACAAACAAGTGGAGATTCTTCTAGAAAAGCAATATAATTCAGTATTAAAAAGTCTAACAAAATTATTCATCATATTAATAGAGTCAATGAGAAAAACAATATGATCATCCCAGAGATGTTAAAAAGATATTTCTATTAAGTAGGGATTCATGAATACTTCTTTAACATGAGTGTGTATGTATATGTTGTGTGTATATATATATACATACACAAACACATATATATATACACACATATGTATATATGTGTATATATTTATATATTCTCCAAAAGCCAGCATTTAGAAAGCATCTTCCTAAAGGACAAACACTAAAGACATTCCCACTGGCACAAGACAGTGATGCCCACTGTTTTTTTCCTGTGATTTAGTATTATGTTGGAAATATATGACAAAGAAAGCAATTAGAGGCATATGGCTTAGAAAGAAAGAGATAAAACTACCTCTGTTTGCAGATGATATAATTATTTATCTGAAAAATTGAGGAAAAATCAATGAAACATCCTACTAGAAAGAGATAATTTAATAAAATAGAAAAACATAACTTCGACATACAGAAATCAATAGCCTCCATGTAATTATACACAAACAGTTGTGAAGATATAATGGAGGGTAATAGAAAATCTTCTTACTGCAATTTCAGTTAGTAGCAGTTTTCAAGAACTGTTTTTCTTCCATTTGAGAAGTGAGTGCAAGCGTGGTGTGTACATGGAACAATAAGATTTTGTGTCTCAGTAGAAGAAGGAGAGAAAGGGGAGAAAACTCAATGCAGGATCTTGGGTGGTGAAGAGTTAAGTTGGTGGCTGTGAAGATTGGGGCCTGAACACAAGTGATACTTTAGAAAAATTAATCACAGGAAAAAATACAACTAGGATGCATGAGGACCTGCAAAAGTGAGGCAGCAGTGTGAATGGAAAGGACAGGGCAATGCAAGAGACGTCTAACATGGTCAGCCATCGTAAGGGCTAGAATGAGACGTTGGCGGAAAGTAGTGAATTAATCGAGCCAGGAGAGAGTGTTGACCAGGAAGGCTGAAGAATCATTTGGGGATGGGGGTGAAGACATCAGCACAAGCAGTGCTATAGAAATTGTGGTCAATAATTATTCCACTAAGATTTTCTGCCTATTCTTATCTCTTGCCCCAAATCATTTAAAAGTTAGAAAGTAATCAGGTCTCCAGAGTGAAATCAAAACTAACTGCACTCATACTTTTCCTTTTTCTCTGGTATTTCCCTTTGTTCTCACACTTTTATCCCCAAAAGCCAAATATAAACGTCTCCCGTTCCACTGTATCATGCTGAGAAAGGCGAGATGAAAAGGGGGAACAAAGGAAAAGAACAGATGAAAAATAATGTTGGGAGTTTTACGGGAGTTCTGTAGGCTTTTTCGACAAGTTGGAAGATGAAAATTAAGGCTCACCTGACACCATTAAGAATGTCATTCATTCTCCTTCAACCAAACGCGTTTCCCACTTGGGGCCCTTTGCAGCTGTAATTCTCAGCCAGAGGTTCTGCTGCCATATCCTGCATCCCTGGCAGTGGGTCAAATGCCGCATCCTCAGGAAAGCCCATCTCTGTATTCCCTGAACCCTACTTTATTTTTTCACCATAGCATTTACCTAACATATATTTCGTTGGTTATTATTTATCTCCTCCCACTAAACTGCAAAGTACATGATATAAGAGATCATTTTTCTCTTTTTCTTTTCTTTCCCTTCACTATTGCATTCTGAGATCCTAAAAAATATATCTGCCATGTAATAGGCAGCCACTAAATATTGTTTAAATAAATGAATGAATGAAATGAATGAGCAAGCCCTAGGAATAGTATCCTACAAAATTCTTACAACTACATCTTATTTTATAGTCGAGACAATTATGAGAAAGAAAAAATGTCTAGGAGCTTTTTCCACTCAAAAAATAATAGGAGATATCGGTATGTTGCATAGATTTTTTTTAAATGAATAAATAAAAAATATTCTGACCTTTCCTTAATTCTTGAAGGTCACTGGTTTTTCAAAGAGGAGGCACTGATTAGTTTTGGGGGGCCACATCTTCTCCAGCACTTTGCCAGCCCTGTCTCTTGGTGTTAGAATATTTCTTCTTTTAAGAAACATTAAGACTCAGATTTGTTAAGCCTCAAAGCACTCCGTGGCTTTATTATGATTTTTACACTCTAAGGAAGAGATCATCACTTCATTAAAAATCTAATAATGGTGATAATGGTTAATGACTGATATATTGTTTCTATTAATACTATCAGAAAGCACAAATATAAACATTTTGAAGTTTCTGCATGCATGAGGAATTCTACTGTTTTGAAAATCTGCATAATATATATATCATCAACTGAACATGTGATTTATTTATCCACCTGTTTAGTGTTGAACAGTGAATTTTATTCCATTTTTTTGATGTTATATAAAAAATGGATATTTCCCAGAACTCATTCCATTTCTAATTTCATCCCACTTTCATACAAAATTAATCAAATTGCAAACTCTTGATGCCCAGGCTCATAAGCAAAAAGCACACACATGTTTGTTGAGATGTTGTTTTAGAAACATGATATAATTTTCCCGTTGTTTCTCCCTAACTTATGAACTTGACCTCCTTTCACCAGTGAAAAGGAAGTGAAGAACCATCACTTAAGAGGTTCTCCTGCTGCAAATATGCCAGAGCATTGACATCACTCTTGCCTGGATGGGCTTTTCTAGGTCAGACTGAAAACTGAAAAGCAGACTTGCATGCAGATCCCCTTGGCATGGCAACCTTGCAGAGTACTGCCTGCCATCCTCTCTTCCCCTGTGCGCAGTGTCAAGAGAATGAGCTTCTAATATTCTGTAAAATATGTAGATTGAAAAATTGAAATCTCATTCATCCCAGAAAACAGGTTTCCCAGTACCAATATGCCTTAACTTCTTCTCGAAATGAAGGTCGTTTTAGGAACATAAATGTTTCCCCAAAGTAAATTCAAACAGAATTTTAAAAGTATGAAGCTGGCACAACCATTTTGTCAGCTGAATACGGATAAACACTTTGACTTCATTTCTTATATGTATTTCACATGCACGAAATAGTGAAAGAAATTCTACCGGTATTCAGCCAAGGAAATATATTTTTTCCCCACTATGCCACTGTATTATGGTTTATTATCCCCAGAACACTACTCTAAGTAGTGCTATTCAACATAACTTTCAGCGGTGATGGAGGTATTCTGTATTTTCACTGGCCAGTAAGGTTGCCACTAGCCACATGCGGTTGTAGAACACTTAAAATATGGCTAGTGCAACTAAACTGAGAAACTAAATTTTTAGTGGTATTCAATTTTAATTCAAATATTTGCATTTGGCCAGTGGGCCAGCACAGTCATCAAGCATATCATTTAATCCGGTTTAAACTTCCCCTTAAGGCAACTTTAATTTTGAAGTTAATCATTTTGAAATTGGACTTTGGATGCACTTAGATCGGATTTGCCCTATCATATGAGAGTCCATACATGTGAGGTGCCCATCACTTTGAATATGTATCATTTCTATGTGCTGGGAACTGATCAAGTCCTCTCTTTAGCTACTTTTAAATATACAATACCTTGTTATTAACTATAGTCACTCACTCTGCAGTTGAACAATAGAACTTCTACCTTTTATCCAACTGTGTGTTTGTTAACCTACCCCTTGTTATCCCTTCACCCTTCCCAGCCTCTAGTATCTATCGTTCTACTTTCCCCCTTTATGAGATCAACATTTTCAGCTCCCATATATGAGTGAGGACATGTGATATTTGTCTTTCTGTGCCTGGCTTATTTCACTTAGCACAGTGACCTCCAGTTCTGTCCACGTTGCTGAAAATGGCACGATTCTTTTTTATGGCCAAATAGTATAGCATCGTGTGTGTATACCACATCTTCTTTTTCCATTCGTCTGTTGATGGACACTTAGGTTGATTCCATATTTTGCTATTGTGAATAGAGCTACAATGGAAACTAAACTCGAAACGAAAATATTTATAAGTGAGACCTGCTTTGTGGTAGTGACAAAAACAGTCAACACTAAGAAAAATTAAATGACAAAATATTTGGCAATAAACTCAGGTTTAGCTTAAGTAATTAGGTTTGGGAATACATTTTTGCCACCGAAGTACAAGCCCCTAAAATCTCACAGCTTATTAATTATCTGAACTGATTAGAAAGACTCAACTGTTTGCATATAAAAGCAAATACTATTATAACTTAAAGAGGATAAAAGTAAGATTGAGATTGTATAACCAGAAGCAAATTATAGCCTATCCGTTTTTCTATAGGGCAATCAGACCACTTTTATGTAAGATAATAAATCTGCATAAATGAACTGTTTGTAATTAAAATTAAGCTTGCCAAATCATTTCATGAATGTTTATAAAGTTAAGCGCTTGTTAATAAAACAGTTAAATTTTCATTGTTATTATTTTCTTTAAATTTATTTCCATTTGAGATGAATTATTTTCTTGAAAGTGGTTTAGCTTTGGAGAAATTGTGAAATTTGATTACCCTGGGCATGAAAAAAACTGGTTTTTGACTTACCATCTTTTTTCTGTTTCTAGTGAACTGAAGAATAACTATCTAATGAGTTTATAGTAACAACTTCATAATATGCATATCTTATCTAGACTACAGTATAGCTCTGCTGTCAAATCATTGATGCAGTCTTGATTTCTTAACTTAAAACTAGAATTAGAGATTGAGTGACTAATTAGAAAACAGCAGCATGTAAATGAATGTAGGATTAATTTATAAGAATATGAACAACGTAATATCCATCCAACATTTAATGTCATCATTAGTCATATATGAAATGAAAAGAATTAAAATACCTTTTTTCTTTCCCAGTTTTGCTTGTAAAGTTTCTGCGATGAAAGATTCCCGACATGCACAATTCACCATGCTGCTAAAAGCCTTTCTACCTAATCTTGCCCATGCTGTTCTCATGATCCAGGGCACTGCACTTTCTTAAATTCGTAACTCTTACCAATCCTGCAAAGTTATCTCAAGCACCATGTCCAAAGAGCTTCCATGATGACTACCCACCCCACCCTCACCATAGCATCCTATATATAACAACTCTGTGTGCTCCCAGAGAACCCTGCCCATACTTCTAGTAACAAGACGACAGCATTTACCATAGCAAATTGAATTTACCAAATTTTTTTTAGAATCCTCAGTGCATCATACGCTGCTTGTTACATAATAGACTCCTCAATAAATATTCTTTCCATTTATAAACATGATGCAAATAACTGCTCACTTCTTATGAGTTGTTTCTTCAGTAGACCTTAAATATATCTTCTCTGGAAAGCATTGCATTTTCCAGCCCCAAGTAATGTTAGTCAATTTACTTAAACTGGCAATTTCATTTTTTGGGTTCAGATATAAGTTCTCAAATCATGCCCTAAAGATAGTAGTGCATTTAATTCCATACAAAGACAAATAAAACAATCTTTAGCTGGTGATGTTGGGGCATAATCAAATTAACAAGATAGTTGTTATATACCATACTAACTAAAATTTCTATAAGTGAGTTAAAACTCTCAACAAGAATAAATTTGAAAGTATTTATTTCTATACACTCTTGCTTAGCTGAGCATTAACATAAATAGGGATAATAGTGTGTAATCAGATCCTGTCTTCCAGGAAGCATATCGAGGAGAAGTAACAGTAGTGAACATACTTATTTAGAGAGTACTAAAAATGCCAACAAAAGTAACAACATTTTATTTGAATTAACACATCATTGAAGAGATTACATTCAATTGACAGAAAGAAAGCATTACATTATGATGACAGAACGTGTAAATCACTAGTTCTGTCTCCCACATTTATTGCCATTTTTGAGATCAGATTTGAGCACTGGGATCCAATATCTTTTTTTACCATCAAGAGAAGCAGGTGTGAAGAATGCTAGAAGACAAAGATTAAGGATATTAATCTTAAAATTTTATGTCTGGCAATAGCCAACTGTGAGACCTTTGGAAAGTTGTTTAATGTATTTGGCCACAATTATGAATCTCTAAAGGAAGTATTAAAAACCAATACTTTTTGAAAACTTTTTAGAACCTTAAAGTTCTTTGATTCTTTGTATGTTGGAACATCTTTAATACATGAGGAGAAGTTCTTCAACCTGTTTTGTTCAATTCAATAATTAATCAACATGCATTTATGGAGGATCTGCTATATGTCTCATGTGCAGACCCAGATCTTATAGAAATAACTCTCCTAAAGAAATTTAGAATCTAGTTGGAGAGACAGGAAAATAATTACAGGATAAAACAAAACACTACGTCATGGGACTGTTAATCCAGTATCTCTTGACCTCCTAAAGGACCTTAAACTTTAATTCCCTGCCTTCCCTCAAACAGTTCCAAATCCTCCATCTCCAGTAGTAGTATAGATCTCTTTTCTTTACTCCTCAGAGACCAAAACCTGTAGCCTTTTTGCAAACGATATCCATCACAAACTGCCTCTGATGAAGAGATTTCTGACCAGCTCAATTTACAACAAACACTGCCTTCCAAAGAGACTAGCATGTTTTCCGGGAAAAATAAATAAATAAACAGCGAGGACAGTAACAAAACAGTAGCAATTGCTTGTTGTTTTAAATCAACTGTAAAAGTAATGACAGAAACATTAATTTCAATTTCTTCATTGTACTAAAATTCTGTGTAAACATAGTTTACTTTTCTGGCCCCAGTGTTAAAAAGAGAAAAGAGAAGAGAGGAGAGGAGGGGAGGGGAGGAGAGGAGAGGGGAGGGGAGGAGAGGAGAGGGGAGGGGAGGGGAGGAGAGGGGAGGGAGAGGAGAGGGAGAGGAGAGGGGGAACAGAGGGGGAGGAGAGGGGGAGGAGAGGGGGAGGAGAGGGGAGGGGAGGAGAGGGAGAGCAGAGGAGAGGAGAGGAGAGAAGAGGAGAGGAGAGGAGAAGGAGAGATAGAGCCAGACATTGGAGAGAATGTGTTCAGCCAAAAGACATTCAAATTGTTTAAAAACAACAAAAACATATTTCAATTATTTGCTTGTTTGTTTATTGGAGAATAAGAGTTATTGTACTGTACATTATGTGCTTTCTGAAGATCTCTAGTTGACAGCTGTGATTCTCCATTATAACCTGTGACAATTTTGTTATATTACAAAGTACTAACACTAGACAAGCATTTGTGCCCAAGTCCTGACTATGCCACAAATGTGTTCTGTGACCTTGGGCACTCTAAATTTCACTGAATTGTCACAATTTTTAGTTTCTTCATCTGTAAAATAAAGGGATTAAATAAGGAGCTCTATAATTCTATCTCTAAACTCTACCACTCTATTTCAGTGGTTTAAATTTTTTTTTAACCCAGGAGAAGTGAACAGATGTGGATTTTACAATTTAAAAAATTAAAAACAACAGCAAAACATACATATAACCATTATGATAATTTCATGTCAACGTGATCTTAACAGGCTATTAACTTAAGGTCTGAAACAAAAATAAAAAGATCTTCAACAATATTAGAAGTATATGTAACATTATATATTTAAGGCCATGTAAACAATCTGCATGGCCAAAAGGCTCAATTATAATAATTTTCTCCTAATATGTATTTCATTTGAGATTTTCCACTGTCTACAGCTCTTGGAAATTATAGTGGTGTCAGTAGTCCCTGCTAAAGATTGTATACACATGAATAGTTTATTCTCATAGGGAGATTTGAGTTCTTATCTAGACTACCAACATTAAAAAAAAAAATAGGACATATCTACATGCCAAATTGCTCAATTAAAGCACAAAAAAACACATTCATTACCAATGTTTGCACAGACTCTAATCCTTTTTGCTGTATTATTTAAGAAATAATTGGATTCTCTGCTTTAATGGGGCCAGTTCCAGTTTTTAAAGTCTTGGACCAAATTTCTACATGTCTTAGGAAAGTCCTAGGTATCCAGTGTGCCAAAGTCAGGGAAGACTTAATTTAGCAAATCATGTAATAATGGAATCTTTTCCTTGGTTCAGTTCTTCACTGGTTACTGAATTTATTTTTACTTTTGTGGGAATTGGGGAGAAATTTTATTGTCTCTCCGGAATACAAGATTAACATTTAATGGATATTTTAAAGAACTTAATCATACTGTGTGTGTGTGTGCGCGTGTGTATGTGTGTAGCTTATGTGTAAACATTGCCATATTTACATCTAGAAAACAAGGATCTATTAATCATGCATTTTTACCTTGGGAGAATATCTTTTCTTCAAGTTAATGTGTCTTTTTAGAAGCCATTTGTGTCTCCCCGTTTTTCAGAATATTGGTTTCAGCATGTTTGATATTTATTAAGCATGATCACTCTGAAAATAGGACATTTTAACAGTTTTTTGTTAGTGAATATTTGGCTGATCAGAATACAATAATTCCTATCTAAGAGGATATTTCAGTTTGTTTTCAGGGTTGTAAGAAATGGTGAACCAATTAAAAGAGACATTCTACTTCAAATAATATAATTATTTTTATAAATTTCCCTACTTTGTTAAATTTATAGCAAACACTTCTATATTTAAATAACTATTACTTGCATGCATTTAGAAGAATAAACTTTAAAATAACTTATTATTTTATTAGTTAAAATAACAAAAGGTCATTTTATTAATAATATCACTTCAAGATACTTAATCATTTTCTATAAGAAAACACAGTATTTTAGTATGTAATAAAAATTACCCACAGTACTATTTTGTTTAATAAGGAACATCTATAAATTTATATCGATTCATTCTTGTATAGCTATTCTTTTGGTATTTCTTGTATACTGGTCAACTTGTCAAAGTATATGTTTTCTTAACTAGTATGTTTTCCCCAAGTTTGCTCTTGCTATTCTAATAGCTGTATTAATATATATAGGCTCTACTAATTTTGCAAATAAAAGGACTTATGTTAGATATATGATTTTTTCATCTGTAAGTGAAATAGCCTTCTGGTAGATTAGAAAATTATGTAAATCCTTTAGTCAGTCGATTTGACTTATTATGTAATTATAGACGAAATCATATAATAGACTTGATCTACATGATAAATTTGAGAGAAAAAGAATAATCTAAAACTCACTTGAAATGCAGCAGCCTGATACATTCTATGTTTTTATGTATTAATATATTAGCAAAATGGTTCTGAAAGCTATTTCCAATATCTAATAACTAAGCGATAATCACTTACTGAAAATTTCAACAGTTATTTATTGAGAACCTAACCCCTACTCAATGCCAGACAGTATTCCAGGCAAATGATAAAGGGTAGCAACAGAATAGACATAGTCCCTCCCATCAGAGAAAGTACAGGCTGAAGCAAAACGTTGACAATGAACTCAAGAGGTATAGAACTAGAAACTGGATGGATAAAAGAGAGAGCACAAAGTGGTGATGGAGATGAAGGTGGTGACTGCTTTGATTGGGAAGTCAGATGAGGCTGCTTCGAAAAATTGCATTTAAAGGGAGAATTAAAAAAAAATACAAAAGGAGCTTTTTTGTAAAGATTGGGGGAAAGAATGCATTAGTTAAAAGGAAGTGTGATTCTTGGAGGGGCCGATGAATGATTTCTGACCTTCATACATCACCACAACCAATTCACCATTCATGCAACGGCCAGAGCAATGGTCATTTAAAACAAATGGAAGCATATTCAAAGCACTGTTCTGAATGCCTTGCTATCTTCCCCTGACAATGCATCTTGGAGATTGTGCCTTATCAGTACAGATACCTCTGCCTCATCTTTTTAATGGCTGTCAGGGTTTCTATTGTATGGACTGCTCTAATTTATTACTAAGTTTCTTACCAATAAATATTTTCCCCAGTTTTTGGCTGATACAAACAATGCTGCAATAAACATTTTTTAAATTTGATTTTATGAAAGTGTACTAGTGTGTCTATAAGATAAATTCTTAGACATGAAATAGCTGGGTCCCAATATATGCACATTTGAAAGTAATAGACTTTATCAAATTGCCCTCCAGTTTGTACTCTGATCAAGGGTGCATGAGAAAGCCTTTTCCGTTAAATATCAGAGAGATGTTCAGTGAAATCTCACTAAAATTTAATTTGTACTTCTTTGATTATAAATGGTGTTGAAAATTTTCTATATGTTTAAAAGTTACTTCTTTTTGCCTACTTCTTTTTGCGAACTACCTGTTCATGCCCTTGCATGAACCTTGCATGCCCTTGCAATTCATGTTTCAACTGAATTGTTTCTTATTGGTTCTTATATATCCTTTATTACATAAAGAAAATGACCCTTTGTCTTCCATAGTAAAAAATACTTCCCAGTTTGTCTTTGAATTTGGTTATGTTTGACTACGCAAGATTTTTAAAAAAAATATATGTAGTCAGATTTACTAATCGTCACCTTAGCGTTCCGAGATTTTGAGTCTTCATTAAAAATGCTCTATATTAATTGAGTACAAAAAGTGTTCCACTTCATTATTTTTTATTTCCTTTTCTTGTTTAAATCTTTCATCTATCTGGAATTTATCTTGGCAAATGAAGTAGGGGATTGCACTCTACTCTTTCTCAGATAAGTAGCTTGTTCTCTTACACTATTTATTAAGTAATCCGCTTTCGCCACTAACTTTACATACCACTAACACATTTAATTTGTATAGGTCTTTGTATTTACTTCTAGATTTTTACTTCTATTCTATTAGTCTATCTCTTAAGACGCCACTATTAGTTTATATTTACTGTAGACCTATTCTGTGTTTTATTATCTACTAAGGATAATCTTACCTATTATGCTCCAATTTCAAAATGTTTCCAGCTTTTGTACTGATTTTTCATATAAATTTTAAAATTCATTGTAACTTATCTAATTTCCCATTAGTAATATTTGTGGTTTGTATTCTCCCAACATAAGGTACCTTAAATATCTTTCCCTTTTTTTCTTTCTCTCATCTTCTTCCCTTCTACCTACTTTCACTATATACTCTTTTTCTCCTAGTTTATACCTAAAGTTTTCCTAGTCTTTCCTTGCAATTAGTCATCAAAGATTCAGCAGGTATTGGTGAAATAAAAGGTATTCATGGATAAGAATCAAGTGATTCAAACTTGATACTTAGAACACATAGCTCGGTGCTACGTGTTCCTGTGCATTTCATGGGATTTACCTTTTGGACACAGTATTTGCCGTATCTCTTTTTTGTTGTCATCGTCTTTTTCCCCCCCACTAAAGAAGATGAGACTGAGATAAGGCTTAATAACGTTTTTAAAGAAGTATAATTTATAACTATTCTAAATTTAGCTCATTTGGGAAACAGAAAAAATAAATTTTGAGTTTAATCTTAAAACTTACTGGCTTAAAAGTTTTGTAGGATTTGGAGTTTCCTTATAAAAGAAAAGTTATTACTTCAAACTGAAAATTTCACTGTTTATCAGGGGTTCTAAACACAGACTATCTGAGACATTTTAAATTAATTTACCTCCAAGTAATTAATTAATAATGTAACACCTTTAATCTTTTTGTCTTTTTGCAATATCATTCTACTCCAGATTTTTATGATTTTCTTCTTGGTGCATTAAAACAGTTACTTAGTTGATCTTGCCTTTAGTTTTTCCCTTTCCAGTCTATCCTGTATATTGTTTCTACCTTAATATCTTAAAATACATGTTAATCAAGTAACTTTAATTTTGAAGATTTTCAATGTCTCTTATTGGCCAGTAAAAAATGTACTAAATCCCAACTTAGTTAAAAACATTCTCTTAGGGACCAAGATAATACAGGCCCACCATGCATCCCTCTGATGATCTGGCTTTATTTTGCTTATTGATAAAGTTTGGAATCTCTTGAGCAGTGAAAGGACTATATATCATCACACAATCTCCCAGAAATACTGTTTCTTGCAATTAAAATTCTTGAAAAGAAAAGCTTACTCGATTGGCACAGTTTGTAAAGTAGGTACTCAATAAGTATATGTTGATTGAATAAATGATGCTACATTCTCCAAGAAAATCTCTAATGTAATAATCAATACACTTTACCATCTGAACTCAATCTATGTTCACAAAGTCAATATCTACTGGTTCAGCTATTTTCAGTTGCAAGTAATGTAAGACAACACATGATGACTTGAACAACAGCCACTGTCAAATGTATTATGTCATACATAGTAAGAAGGCAAGATGTAGGTCAACATGAGCATAGGATAACGGCAGCTCTGTTTGGCTTAGGATATGTTTGTTGTTGCAACAAAGTCCCCAAATAACAATGGTTTAAACCATATAAAAGTTTATTTCTCTTTCATAAAAACAGTTGAGTAGACCTGTTATCTGAGACACAGGCTACTTAGATATTTTCCTTCGCCACCCTCTTGTGTTCTGAGATAGCTGCTGTTGGTCTCACAGTCACAGGGTCATTTCTGGAAATATGTTGGAAGGAACAAAAAAGGAAAAATAGTGCATACTCTTCCCCTTTAAAGCTTAATCGAGACATTCCACATACCACTTCCATTGCTTTGAACTTAGTCTCAGGACCCCCTAACTTAAGGCAAGCCTGGAAAATGTCTTTAGCTAGTGGCTCTGTGTCAAGACATAAATTCTATTGCTGTAGAAGCCGATGGTAAATTTCGAAGAACAATGTGCAACAGTTTAATCACATCACTAAGAGGTCTTTTACCTTAAGTCTATTACCTTAATCCCATGCCAATATTTCTCCTATCAGAAGTATATAGAGACCTGATTTGCTAATTACATTTTCACAAATAAATACAATTTCTTGAGGATGAAACTTCCTTTATTCTTTATTTCTCCAGTATTTGTTTCAGACTGTCTTGACTGGAGCAGGGAACTGACTGACTGAAAAGAACTTAGTGTTATTTATTTAGATTCGATACAGTTCAACCCAGAGACAGGTGAATGGACTGATTTGCCAGGCAGATTATTCTCCTCCTGTGAATCTACAATCTTTTAAAAGACATTTTTATTCACAGAACAATGAGAAACATATTGTAAAACTATAACTCTAAGTAAATTAACAAAATAAGATAAAGTGAACTCTGGTTTCTTATAATAAAAAAGATTTAAAAAGCAGAAAACCCAAGTTAAGGTGCCTATAAGACTAAAATTAATGATCAATATGGTTAATATAGAAATGTATAATTGCTGGATAGATGTGGACCAAAGATACTTGATTATTTTTTTAATGGAACTTTGGGGCATATGTAGGCAATACAGTAAATATCTCTGCATTTAAGTATTTCCATAAATACTGAAGAGCACCATCAATATAATATTAGCATTTCTAGTTATACCACTATAATATACCATTTCTATAGTAATGAAATGTTAATTACTGGAATTAGAGTTACTTATCTATATAATTTACATTTGAATAGAAATATAAGGCAGTGATATATACTCCATACAGCATATCCTTTCAACTAAAATTAAAGTCTAATTAGTATGAGCATAAATGCACTAAAACACTGTTAAGATCAGTACAGAAGGTAACAGAAGAAACTCCACCATGATTATGGAAATAACTCTGAGATCCAAGAGTATGACAAACAGTATTCAAGAAAGCAAATATTCTAAATAAATTTCTTGTCTTAATAACCAAAAATAAAATTTGGTGCTGAGATGGAGGGAAAAAAATCATAAATTCAGGAGGTAATTTTTACTGGGATGGTAACTTATAAATTGTTTTAAATAATTTCCCAATAGATCATAAAAATAACCTGTCAGTAACTTAGAAGTAGTCTTTTCCTTTCTAAAATTTAGAACAAGGCATATTTAATGTCCAGGTATAAAATTCACATTAATCTAAAAGCAAATTAGATATCCTGGCAGGGGTATCTGCATGAGAACTAAGCAGAGAGAGTCTTGGCTGACTGCGAGATTGAGAACACTAAACTTGATTTTAAGGTGAAATGAAACTGCCTTTATATTCAGTGATTACTTTTAATGAAGTATATGAAGTCTACAGTCAGGTTCTGAAATGATTGAACTTACTAAATGAGATTATGAGATTATTTTATGTCACTCTGAATGGATAATATAAAAAATGGTAGACGGGCCTGTGGGAAAAAAGTAGTCTTAGGAGAAATGTCTGAATAGATCAAATTTGCCCTTGTTACCTGCCAGCCTCTCTCCTCGTGCCCCCTTCCTGGGATGTTGCTCTTCTTACTCGGTGTCTACATTCTCCATTGAGCCCCCACTGCAAAGAACTGCGGTGTTCCAGCCTTGTCATTCCAAGCATGGTGCTCTGACCAGCCACAGGAGCATCGCCCAGGAGCTTGCTAGAATTTCAGAATCCTACACTCCACCTTAGGCCTTATGAATCAGAATCTTCACTTTACCAAGACTTTCAAGTGATTTTTATGCATATGGAAGTTTGAGAAATACTGCTTTTAAGTTCCAAGGACTCGGACTCGGGTTATAAGCAATAGCAAGCTATTCTGATACTTCTTCACTGTTAATTACTATTTAGTACCACATGAGCATATTGTCACGTGAGTTTCTGGAGTCCTGGTGCTGGGACTATGGGTTTCATGCTGGGTTCTACAGAACCAAGTGTAGTTTTAAAGGTAACACAAAGATTTGATTTGAATTTTATTTAAAAATACCTATTTAAACTTTTAAACACTGTCCGTTGGGGGTAGGGACTTTGAAGATTACCAGCACATTCAGTTATGCTGTGAGGTTAATATTTTTTAGATTTGAAATGAATTTTTTTCCCTATCCCTGTTTTGTTAAGCAGTATCCATAAACTACAAAGTGAGCTACTACAAACAAACAAATCTGGTACCAGTTGCAGTTTCTTATATCTGTGAATGCCAATGTTCTCAATGCATTGCAATTAAAATCAAGTACAGAAACACAAGAGACGCTGTGGGTAAAATAAAACAGCAACTGTCATCCATTACTCTAGACTGAACGGTCGTATCCATCCAAACTGCCCATGTCAATCCATTTGATAGTAAGCAATTGTTACATATTTGAACTTTCAAAATATAGCTTATGTTTGTCTTATGTATTGGAATATTCATAAATTTCATTTGGATAAAATGCACTTTGATTCTGAATCATTTTGAAAATCCATAACTAAAAGCAGGATTCCAAGTGAAGGAGACAGGGAGGGCTATCTAGAGTCAGAGTTAATTGGATTCATCACTTATCTGGAGCCCTTTGATCACAACCAGTTGACAACTGTCAACTTCTCCCCTGTATATTCCTGATCCTGGTCAAGTCATTCCCGTGTAGAAGCAGTGAGTCATTCTGATTCATTTTCGATGTGAATCAAACTTTCAAGCTAGGACACGCCATGTAACAAATTATACATTTCCTGTGGCCTACTAAAAACGTAATTTATTAGAGCAAAGTTCTGGATTTAAGACTAAAATCGTAGAGGAAAATAATCTATATTTCTCACAGTAAAACAGATATTTCCTTTGAAATTATTTAAATTTTTGGTGATATTACTTTCTAGGATTAGATTCATCCATTTCCTCCAGTCAATTTGTCAATAGGCAGTTACTGAGTATATACCTTTTTATGTAAAGAATCATAAGATAAAAATCTCTAACTGCAGGAGCCTGAATTTACAAGGGACGGATGCACCAAGAAATAATTACTAAGCAATGTTATAATAGTGTATTGGACACATGCAAACTGTTCTATGGGAATACAGAAAAAATAAATCATTAGGAAATGGGCAGTTAGGTTAATTCTTATTTTGCTTTGCTTGGTAACTGGTCCTAGCTTTAAAAAGTATATATATATATATAAATGTGCATGACTTGAGTGGGGCAAAGGCAGTATCTGTAACCTAAACATTTGTACTCCTGTAATATGCTGAAACAAAAAAAATTTAAAAACTTTATATATATATATATATATATATATATATATAAATGGTGGCAAGATATTATGGTTTGAAATTACATTTGAATCAGATTGATTAGGAAATAAAACATTTCCTATCATTGAGAATTAGAGTGCCAAAATCATCATAAAGAGAATGTCAAATTTATAAATATAAATCACAAGAAGCAAATATTAACAATAAAATATTAAAATCACATTTAAATAAAAAATCACTTTTTAAAGAAATCTTTAGTACTGAATTTTGGAAGCAGTTGGCCCTCCATATTCAAGGGTTCCATATCCATGGATTCAACCAACTGTAGATGGAAAATATTTGGAAAAAAACAAACAATAAAAAATAACGACAATAAAAATGTAACTAATCTAGGAATGATTTAAGGTATATGGGAGGATGAGCGTGGGTTAAATGCGAATATTACACTTTATATAAGGGACTTGATCATACACAGATTTTGGTATCTACAGGGGTTCCTGGAATGGTCCCCACAGATGCTGAGGGATGACCATATTCAGATAACTTGATGGTTATATGCTTTTCGTGTGTGCAGATACACAGTCATTTTTTCTGTCATTGAGATGTGGATTTTCTACTTTGTGCCTCATTTGGAGCATATTTAGATTCCAACCAAGTTTCTCTTTGCTACTCAGTACACTTCTGCACTGCTTCCCCCTGAATTAATTGATATAATGAGCTGATGTAAATTACTTTCAATATTAGGCTGAGTTAATATTAACCCACAATAATTTAGAAAGTAAACATACTACACAAATGCATATACATACTGAATTCCAAAAACAGCCACCAAGAGTGTTTTACTTTCATGTAGTTTTGGAGTGTCTGGCGCATTGCTTCATTCCGTGGCGTGGAGAATCAGGCCTGCTCAGGATGTAAATGCCTTCTGCTGTGGCCTCTGCCTTGGAGCTTGCATAGTTTAGTGGCTAAGGAAGGACCCTAACAACCCTGGACCACCCACTGCTCACTGTCCTACCTCCTTGTCAGTGCTGTATTCAATTACTCTTCTAAAATAATCTTAAACATAAACATGCAACTGTCTTTTATGCCCAGGAGAAATTTTCTAAACTTTATTAAGTATCATCCACCCATAACTCTTCTAATATCCACCTTTACATAGCATTTCATATTTCTTTTACGACTCATCAAATTCTTCCTGGTTTTATATTTTGCATAAATCTTATACCTCACCCCCACCTAGATTATAAGATGTTTAGAGATGAACCTTCTTTGTAGCATTGATAACACTAAGCCCACATTCTATGAAAAGTAGTTATTAAATTTAGAGTAAATTTTCCATCCTTCATGAATCCATCATCGCTCCTTTGTTTTTATTGTACTCACCCCCAATATTGTTCTTCTTCTCATTTCCTTTTCTTATAATACTGTCCATTCACTGAAGCTCAACCTAGAGGCTTTTAATTTCACCCAAATCTACATATGATCCCTCATGTGAAATTCCATAGTAGTTTATTTGTCCATGCATTATGCCATTTTTCATTTTGGTCTTACATTATAGTTTTTATACATGATGTATCTACTTTCATAAGCAAGCTCTTTAAAAGCTATGAATATAATCTTATTCATCTTCTGTTTTCCATAGCGCTGTGTATACAGCAAGTGTTCAATATTGTTGCAGGAGAAAGGTTTGTAAAGAACAGCATATCTACATAGAACCAGGGCGCTCCATGCCAAACTGAACTATGCCCTGCTACAAGTGGTTTTAGGCATGGCAAATGATCGGTCAAGGACAGGAGTTGGAGGATGCTATTTCTAAGACCAGCTCTATAACATTCTGTAGCAAGGAGCTACTAGGGCATTATGATTAAGGGGTTCCTTCAGGGTGGCTCTCTTAGCAGTCCACTGCCTGTGACCCACTATTATAGATTCTGCTATTTTAATCTGGGGGGGGTTCTATTTTTAAGATTTCACTATTAAAATCTAGACATCTTTTGTTATGCGTAAAATTAATTTGTTAATACGTACAATTAATACCTTTTGTTATCTGTGAACATCTTAACCAAGATGATAAAGAATCATGTTGTGGGGAAGTTGGACAAAGGAATTGATGAGAAGGAGAGGGGTTGGGACCAGAAGAAAAGAAAGATTTTGTGCCATTGAAAGAGTATTCCAGAACAAATTTCAACTTCGCTGTTGCTAAGGTACAGTCTAGCTGTGCCCTGGAAGCTGTGATCCAGATACTTATTGCTCCTATTTATTGGCCCACTATTTCCTGCTTATTAATTACCTACTTCATGAACATTATCTCTAAACCTTAAAATTATTTATGAGATAGATGAGATTATCCTATTTTTCAAAAGAGCAAATTGAGGTTCAGGAAGGTTAAATTAAGTAGTCACAATTATTAAATACTTATCTAATAAATAGAAAGACATAGATTTGAATACAAAACTTGTATTTTTCCCTTATAATAAAATATTTTTTTTCCTCTTCAAGTAGGCTGCCTTAATTATCCAGCTGGGTATTGGAGATGTTTGAAGACATAGAAATCTTTTCTCTTCAGATTAATATATTTTTGTGGCATTATTTCAAAAACTCATATTGCTATGAAATACTCCTGTGTTGCCCCTCTTTAACTTGGTGTTGGTCTTGACAAAGAACAAAATAGAACAGGAAAAAAGAGGGCTTATCTTTCATCTCTCACCAGAATTGAACTTAGCTAGTGTCTTTGTTTGGGGGTAAAAGAAAAATAAAATGAATCTGTGATATGCAAACGAATCCCTCAACTGTTTGTTAGCGTCTACTATTTACTAAGAGATGGGAAGCACCAAGCCTGTGATACATCATCTTTGTCGCGCTTGGCACCTTCCATCATGAATCATATTAATCTGCTTAAACTAACAAGGATTAATTGCCTTGGTAAGGCAACCTGGCATTGAAATGATACATTGCCAAGACAGCTTGGAATTTGGCCACTCATAAATCTCATTTGTGTGTTTTATTTCTGTTTGTCTCTTTCTCTGACAGATGTGTACCCAATCACTGTGAGCATGGTGGGAAGTGCTCGCAAACGTGGGACAGCTTCAAATGCACTTGCGATGAGACGGGATACAGTGGGGCCACCTGCCACAACTGTGAGTGCCAATTTATCTTACTTTAATCTTCTAATTGCAAGAGAATCCCAGGTCTTCAGCTATGCTTTTAAAGCTCAGCAACCTGAGTAATCCACACACTACTTCGGTGGAATCTGAAAAACCCAGATTTCACTGTCCCTCCTAAAAGAAAAAAAATAGTATTCTAGCTGTCAAAATATATTCTCTCATGCCTAATGACTCAAGAAGAGGGACCAGTGTTTCCAATGTTCTGGAAACACGTAGCTGAAATTGGAACGCCGAGCTTGGATTCGCCTCTCTGTGTCTAAGCCATGCCTGTCTGGATAGATTGTTTGGGAAATTGTGCTAGTGCGATGTCTCTGGCTGGATCCTCATTTATCAGTTCATCAGAGAGGGAGACAGAGTGTGATTTGAACATTTAGTTTCTCGACAATGGGTGCCTCATGCTTTAGCCCCAGTATTTGGCTACCTGTTTTTTTTTTTTTTTTAGATCAGAGAAATGAGTTAGAAAGTGGGAAATCTAAAAGTGAATGTCTAAAATAAAAGCATAAGGAGGCAAAATTTGAAAAATATTAAAAATAAAAAGTAATGTACAAAAATGACTGTAAAGCACAGGTGTGTGCTTTATTTTACATAACAGATTTATCCCAAAAGATGAATAAAAATTCATTTTTATAGCTTAAAAATATTATTAATTGAATGCTAACTCTATAATTATAATATTAATTTTCTAGTAATGCATTGTCATTTGCAAAGCACTTTTGAAAACAAATTAGGCGTAAATCATGTAGTTGAGAGAAGAGGGTCATCTTTTGTGTGCATGTATATGCGTGTGTGTGTGTGTGTGTGTGTGTGTGGCGGGAGAAAGAAAGAGGGAGAGAAGGAGAGATTCAACCTTCTCTTAATATGCTCGAACACTGAAAGTATGATATCTAAACCCTCTGATTATACAGATGGATTTCTCTTCATTTTACTTTTATGAAACAATGACAAGCAAAATATTCTTAGAGTAGAGCCTTGGGGACAGTAAAAATGCCATGCAGCTCTCTAAGCCTTTCCACACTCTTATTTGTAGTATTGCGCAATAAGAAATCATGTTTAGAATGTATCGTAAGACCACAACTGGAAAAAAAGGTTGCAAATATTAATTTGATTAGGTAGATATACAAAAACAAGAGGCAAAGGAGTTCTTAGAAAAATTAACATTAATTGGAAGAGGGTCAAAACAGACACTTAGTTGATACATTATCTATATTTACATCCACTAAAATATTTTAATGACTAAAGAACAAGAATAATTGATATTGAAATTAATTAAATGAAAGGAATTATAACTAAATTTTTTTCCTTATCAATCATACCAAAATGTTAACTTTCAGTATATGATAGTCATTATATAAAATATGATGCTCAAATTAGGTAATTTTGATAAAAGTAGGTACCTGCACTCCACGAGTATAATTCGTATCATGTGTTATAAATTCCATGTTTAATTACACGGGCTCATGTCAAAGAGCAAGAAATCAGTGGTGGTTACAAGGATTTCCTATCTCAGCGACCACTTTGATACTGAGTCAAAAAGTAAGTTATTCTTTTTTTGTAGCTGTTTCCATTATTAAAATACATGGTAAGGAGACAGACAAAATTTTTAAAATGTATGCTACTGGTTGAACAGTTGAGTTTTTGTGTTTTTGTTTTTTTAAGAGTAGTGACTCCAAGGATTAGAAATGTCCTAAGTGCGTTTTTGTGCTGCATTAGTGGTGAGCTCTAAATGTAGAAGAGGGACATTATCTCTTGCTCCGGTGCTCCTTCCTACATGTTTCTTATTCCATTTTTATGTCTATAGAAGTAGAACCATTCTTCATAATAATGAAAGCCTGATTTTTTGTTGCCATCTCTAAAGGAGGCCAAGATCTTGACTATCAAGTATGTGTATTAATAGAGATTAGAAGACTATATTGCATAATTCAAGGAAAGTTGATTGGAGACTACTTTGTTTTGAAAAAATATGCCTTGGAGCTTAGTGAAGGGCATTTTTTTCCTAATAAGCTGGAAGACTTGAACATCTCTTAGATGTTCCCATGGATTAGTTAAAAATTAAGAGTCTGGTATAGGACATAATATAATGTAAGAAGATATAATGTACGCCATTTGGTTTGATACAGAATAAACAATTTTGCATTTTTACTACATCAGTGACCACATTCATACGTTTCTACTCATTCATAGCAAGAAGATTTAAGTGAAAAGACCCTGGTTTCTGATGCCAGCTTTGAGCCCATAATGCTGTGTGCCTTTGTAATAAGTCACCTGACTTCTTTTAGACTTTCTGTATTCTTCTGTTGACTAAATGGCTGCTAAAACTATCTTGCTAGGTCACACTGCCTGGTGTTGACCTCAGCTCTACTATTTATTTAGTTGTGCCCTTGGCCTGGGGTCCCAACCCCTGGGTGGTAACCAGGTACCAGTCTGTGTCCTGTTAGGAACTGGCCATACATCAGCACCTGAGCTCTACCTCCCCCATCCCCCTCCCCCCATCTGTGGAAAAATTGTCTTCCGTGAAACTGGTCCCTGGTGCCAAAAGTTTGGGGACTACCACCCTTGGCCATATAAACTCTTTGAGTTTCAGTTTTCTCCAGTGTGAAATGAATACAGTAACTGCATCTACCTCATAATGCCATTGTGGGATTAAATGAAATGATTGGTAGAAGACACTGAGAAGAGCTTTAGCATGTTTAGTACTCAATAAACATTTGCCATTTCATCCCTTTCAGAACAATTGTCCCTTTGCTCTGAACTATATACCAATAATTGTCTGTATCACACAGTTTGTTGCTTAATTTCATGCTCCCATACATCGTTTGCTAACGTTTCTATGACAGCTTAGGGCTTGAAGTGAATGGTTTCCATAGCATTCTTTTTCCAGAAAAATTGAAGAACATTAAAATAAATCTGTAAGTCTCCTAAATCTATCTCTATTAGTTTATTTGTGGGTTTGTTTATACATAGGGACCTTATTTTCAAATACATTACAGGGCTCAGAGGATTGCCATTTATAAACCATGCCCTGAGGAGCCGGGTTGTCGTCCTTTGAGTGAGGAAACCCCACAGGGAAAACCAAAGATCACCAAAGATGATCACCAGAGATGATCAGAGCACAGGAAAGAGAAAGCCAATTTTTGTTGTTGAGAAACAAAAGAGGCTAGTTTTTGACAAAATGCAAATACATCAAATGGTTGTAGTTTTATACTTTTTAAAATTTTCTTACGCAGGTATTCCATTCTCAATGAATCTTTTAAGAACGGACTAGTAGCATACCTGAATATCAAATCATGACAGAGGTGGTAAAATACCGTGCCATGTGGTTTGTGTGTTTGTTATATTGACTTATCCCTGCTTCACTCTCCCAAAAGTACTGTGTAAGAATGTGTTTTTCTTTTGTGAGCAAAACTTCATGTTTATAGCTGCAGTCTTTCCTCTTAGTGATGCTATATACTTTTCAGTGGGGTCTCCAAGCAATACTTCGAATGCTCTTTAGTATCTACCTATTATCCTAGTGTTTACATGTGTTCCTTAAACTTTCACAATTATTTTATATAATTTAATTTACATAAATTAAATTCAAGAAACTATACGTTATCTCAGGGCTTAGCAGATATTCTCACTCCTTAATATGCCACTGCATCCTCTCTTAGACCTCAGTCATTCCTGCATGTAATGTTAGCCCCTTTTGTGAAACTGCCCTAAAATTCCCCAGAATATCCTTGACGACATAAAAACTTTTGTCAATTTAACAAGTACAAGAAGGTAAAAGATAGTATTTTAGTTTTTGACAAAAATAAACAATGTTTTCGATGGAAATCTTTAAGAATTATTAAATGGCAGATGTGTATTCTGATAGAAAATATTTTCCTAGATCTTTTTATTAAAGGAGAGATTCTCACCTTGCCCAGATATATGAATATGGTATTTCCAGTGGTAGTAAGAGGAGATAAACTAGATGATCTATATTGTTCTCTTCTAATTTTAAAATTGTGGGATTTCTGAATTCTGAAATAGTAGGAAGGAGCAGGTCCGGATGTTGCCACACAATTGTAAAAGTAAAATTTTTACCAGCCGATGTTAGAGAAAAATTTAAATTTAAAAGGTCATAATTCCACACACTGTACTCTGGAGCTGTTACACTGGGTCCATAAATTTGTAAACTACAAATTACACTGTACCTTATTACAGCACAGGTGAAAAGCACAGAGGAGTTCAATAGCTCACACCATGTTATTTATAATCCATTATACCTATAAGTAATTTAATTCACAGCATAATTTTCAAAAAGAATTTAATCCTGCTTGTTGTAGTCACATCAACCTTGGGCACTAAGAAATTTGGTGTCTTCATGCATTGGAAACTACCACAACTTAAGCATAAATGGTAACAATTTGGAGTTGAGCATTGCTACACAGACAAGCAGTCAATGGATAGACCATGTTATATATCTAAAATAAAATTTAGGTGTTTAGCCTTACAGAATGGGAATCTATCTTTTAGCTAGAAGTTAACTGGCTTGCCAAATCCTATGTGGTTTGGCTATGTCTTATCTTGATTTTTGTCCATACTTTTCCTCCTATTTTCCCCTCTATCCCATTGACCTCGTTTCAGTTTTTGTTGCATGCCCTGCACCCTTGGACCATTTCCCCTCCCATGCCACCGCCCCACCACAAGACTTCTGCCCATCTTCCCTCTCTGCTTTGCGTAGTACGTTTCTACTCATTATTCAGATTTCAGCTCAGTAGTCACCTTCTCAAAGAAGCTTTCCATGACCCTGTAATCAGGCCAGATTTTCTTATTCTAAGATATACATCTCCATTTTAGCACTAGTGATGGTTGTGATTTTGCATTTATTATTTGTTATGATTTAATAGTGTCTGTCTCCTGCACTGGACTATAATCTCTGGGAGGAGACGGTGCCAAGTTCCATCCACCATTTAATATCCAAGGCTCACCCAGCACATAATATATGCTCAGTGAATATGCTCTGAATCAAAGAATCTAGGAGTGTCAGAGAACATAAAGAGCATTGAGGTTTTTTCCCTAAATCAATGCCCTTTATACAAATTTATGAAGATAATGAAACTATAAAGAGAGAGCAAAGCTAAAAGGAAAAATAGAATAAAAGTGAGTAAAGAATAAAGTATGGATTAATGGAAGGCAGAGATGGTGGTGACCATAATAACAGAAGAAAACACCCTAAGAGGTGTAAAATTATAAGAAATTATATGGAGGAATTCATTATATTGGCAAACAAATCTACACATTTCAAATGATCCTTCAGGAAAACACTGTGCCATGTTAGGACACATCATTCATTATTGTAACTTGTGGGAATATATAGTAACAGTAGCAAAGTAAGTTGCAACAAAAATAATATCTTACATCATAGGGTGCAGCCAATTACTGTGCTGACTGTGTGAGCTATTCTAAAATAGATACACATATGTTAAAATATTGACTATGTAGTGCATGACAGAAAAAGTTTACTTTAAACTTGGTGCAAAATTTGAATAACTTGAACATAACAATCCTTTGATTTATGGAATATTTTACATGTATCCTTGCTACAAGGAAATTATGGAGAGGAAAAACCACTCAGGGTTTGAAATTAGATGCTCTGATGTCAGATACTGAGATTCTCCGGCTATAGAGCAAACTTTATTTCACCATCAGCTGAACATTCCTACTTCTAGGACAATGACTGTCTCCCATACCTTATAAATTCCCCGTTTCCTTAAACATTCTTGTTGCATTAGTGTGGATTGCACTTATACCTACAGAGAGTAAAGCCAGCTCTTCCACTACATGCTACAGGTTACTGACAACAGTAAAATGGGAAGTATTCAGATTTAACCCTCTTTCTCCCCGCCTTCCCCTGCTCCCCCACTGCTGGAGCTATCTTGGTTTTGTGTTTTTGGACAAGTCACTTAACCTCTCTGAATTTAAGTTTCCTCTTGAACATTGAATGAGATATTATGTATTAAAGTACTTTATAAATTAAGAAAATATCCTAATTTTTAAGAACGTGTTATCAGCCAACCAACATTTTCTCTGATTATAAGTCACCTAAGGACACTAAGCCACACTGATATAGTCCTCATTCAGTACACAGACCATATCTTTATATCTATGATTCTTGAGGAAAAGATCATATGGTGTCTTAATATTTAAGCAAATGCTCACTGAAAGATAAGGCTTTATTAGCAAATATAATGTCTATACTGGTTGATTTATATTCATAGGGTAAGTTTGCTCTTTCTAATCTAGATGTGGCATTAAGTAGCCAGATTGTGCTGCTTTGTAGGGAGTAACTACTAAATTCTTCCAATTTGACCTCCTATTCCACTCCAGCACCATGACCTACTTGAAATGCTCCTTGTGTCCTGGTTAGGAAGGAGAAGCTATAGCACACAACTGCAGGACCACAGGGCACTGAGATTTTGTATTCCTCCCATCATGTATTCATTTTTTATTTATCAATATGCTGAAAGCTGACTCAAGTGAACTTATGGGATAGATGCTGGAGTGTGGGGTAGACGTGGAAGAGGGCAAGGACACTAAGATGCAGCATTAAATAGCCCTCATTAAAAAAATGTATAGTTTCCTTAAAAATAAAACTTCTTATAATGTAAATTCACTTCCACATCTCTAGTTCATTGAGATTGTGAACTATGAATATATTGTACTATACTTACCTTTCATAATCTCGCTTTTTACTTTTCATGTTTATAAAACATGGATAAATGTAGACACATGAGAAAAAACAAATCATTTAATGTTTTGTGATTTTAAGCAATTATTTTAGCTTCTCAGATTCTATTTTCAAATGATTTGTTTGCTTTATTTCTGTTTGGTATCTGTTTTTTCTTACTAGATGAGCAGGAAGAAATCATGGTGAGAAGGATGCAACTTTAGCACGGGTAGCTGGGTAGGAAATGCAGCTTGCACTAGAATATATGTACCATTAAAGTATTAATAAACCCTTGCTCAGTTGTATGTACCCTCTAGAGGAGAAGCTCACTTTCTCACCAGAGCTAAAGCATTAGAGGAGAAGGGAAACAATGACAAGTGGTGTCACTTCCTGAATTCACACTTATTATAAAAAGAAACAATCATCGCAGCGGCTCCTTTACTGGCATATTCATCTGGCACCTACAAATAAAGTAAGATGGAAGGAAATGGGAAAGTACTACCTGTGTAGAAATGTCGGAAGGGGATTTAAAGGTTCTGTCTTTCAGCTACAACCAAATAAATTACATTGGATTAAAATAGAGCAGGTCATTTGGAGAAACACAGCCCAAGGACCTTTCTATTTCTAAGGCAGTCCAAATTTCAAATTAATCCCTTCTTTCATGCCTTGCTTTGGAATGATGACTAAGATTAAATATAGAAAAGAAAGGATTTAATTTCAGTTCTACAAAGACTCTTTCAATAGTTTCAAAAATATGTCTTTCTCTTTGAGCCTTTGCAAAAAAAGTTGATCTGCGAATGCATATTGAAAAGCAGTGTGCTGTAGAGACGTGCTATGATCCTGTGAACTTCTCAGAAGCTATTAAATGCCAGTGCTAAGCGAGGTCTGGAGGGAGTTAGCATTATTCGTCAAACTCCCCTGTAGTTTGAATCCCAGTGAATGTCCTATCCCAGGTTCAGAGTGAAGAGGAAAAGAAATAGAAAACACCCATTTCTACATATTTGTAAAGTTGGATTAGGGGGAAAGAGAGTAGAGGGGAAAAGTCCAGTTTAATTTGAAGATCAGGAAAGAAACTTCAGGAAGGTTTATATCTACTCAAAAAATAGGAAAGGAGAATTAGAGTTAAAAAGAATTAGAGTATGTGTCTCTCCTTTTAACTTCTCCCAAATTAAACTATGGTTGGCATTTATATTGATATTAGTTACTAAATTTCTATTATATTTCTTTAGCTTTACAAACCTGGTATATAGGATCATTTATAATTCATAGACAGGTTTAATGTATTAAATAATATCATACCTATTTTGTATGCAGCACACTATGTGAATACAAAAATATAGATGGGAGCCCTTTTCCTTATGAAATAGACAAAGTATTTAAAAAAGACGAATGGGGTAAATAATCACAAAACATTAATATATTATTAGAAGATAATAGATGTTTATGTGCCAAACTGGTGTAAAGGCCAGTATATGTAGAGAGAAAAAACAGTGTGAACCAATATGGGGAGAGATTCAAGTAGGAACTAAACTTGGAGCTAAGTTCCTTTCAGGGTTCTCCAGAGAAACAGAACCAATTGTTAAATATTTAGAAATTTTGTGAGCTGGCTGTTTAACCCTGATAAACCTTGGTAGCTTGAACCAGGTTACAGTGGAAGAATTTACACCATGGAAATTGGTAAGCTCTGCAGATCAAGATATGTTTAGTGGGCTGGTTTACTAGCATATCACTGTCCTGTTTCTTTGCTAATAAAACAAGAATAATAGCATGCACCTGCCAATATTTTTTGTGACAGGTACAGATGACATGTAAAATGTCTAGCATGGTGTCTACAACATAGTTGATTCTCAATGGCTGACAGCTATGGTTATAAATATAATACTGTGAGGAGATTGGTCCTGTCAAAGGAACAGCAGGGTGCAGAGTTGAGTAGGTAGATCGGGCTAGCTAGGGCATGGTGGTCTTTCAATACCTCAATATAAAGGATGACTTCAGATGTGATTCTTCATCATTCATTTGTTACCATGAAACAACATATCCTTTAGAATAAAGAAATATCTTAAGTTATATTAAAGTTTTCCCATAACAGGCTATTGACTCTTTATTATTTCTGAAGTAAGGAGGACTGGTAAGGCTCCTGAACAATGTTTAGAGATCACTTTTGAAAAACCATTTGAGTGATTTTATGTTGCTTTTTTAACTGGCAACATTGCTTTTATTGAAAGTGATAGAACTGTTTTTGCCTTGCTACAGTGTGCCTTGACTATATAGCTTATAATTGTAGGTAGTGAAACTACTTTTAATATTACTTTATGATTATTAACCTAAATCTGGCAGTATGAGAAGCTTCCTCCCTTCAGAATCTCTTCCAGCTGTGTCAAACTTAAATCTTCCAAAATCAAGATACCAGGGTTTCTTTGCCAAGCTATCTCCGAAAACACTATTCAGTAAGGAATCTCATTATTCTTCACCATTCACAGTAAGAAAATCTGAAGAATGAATTATTGGTTCCTGTTTTTTTTTAATTATTATTATTTTTTAGCAAAATCATAGTGACCAAAACACACTCTCCATTCATGTTATTGTTGTTGTTGAATTCTGCTTTCCTTCTTTCTTTCCTCTCCTCCCTGGCAAAGGAATGCTGAGAAAAATATGGTTAGATTGTTGAAATCTGGAGTGCAATTTTCCATACACCTAAATCATCTTTCCTTGTTATATTTGATGAAGGTAACTAATGCCACTAATGAGCAAAATTTTCTCATGTAAAGTATAGCAGTTTCCAAGAATGTTTTGATGCTTGACTTTTTGAGTATTCTCACATCTCACTTCTTTCAAATTTTAGTGAAATATTTAATTTAAAAATCTTCCAACTTATCCAAGTAAAATATTATAAATGAATATGAGTTTGACTAAAGACTGTGCTCTTATTTTCGAATAAAGAGAGGAAAGCATCCAATGGTTTGCAGCCCCTTGGTCCTTTCGTATAATTTTGTCCCAAATTGCTATGGTAGCTCCTGTCTGCAAAATGTGCCCACCCTACTCTTTAAAGACCTTTCTTACAATCACAGATGCCAGCACCAAATGCCAGTGTTGGCAACTGCAAAATTGCTGTCATTACTCATTAACAGGAATCAAAATGTCCTAATAATACTCTGCCATTATTTAAGCCTATTGCAATATCAATTAATCATGTCTTGCTTGCCAAGTCATGTGATCAGCTTTATGCTAGATAGGGCCAAATGAAGCCATCCTGTTAGACTGGATAAAGAAAAACCTCTAAGAGTTTGGCTGTAGAAAGAGAAATTCTTTCCATCCATATTACTGCAATGGAATTCAGAGCTCTAGAAAAGCCTGTGTGTGTTTTCCACCATATGGCTATCTGTTGCTGAGTTACTTCACTTACAGAATATTCAAGCATCCAGTGGAAAACATATCCCTACTCAAAAAATGCTAGCACATTAAGGCTTCTTCAAGGTTTGAGTGACATAGGTATAGACTCCCAGAATTAATAAAACCTGAATTTCAGCTGGCCATATTGATTGCCCTACAAGTTCCTAAGCTACCTGAAGCTAGGTGAACAGCACAAGCTTTGCTAATTTATTTTCCAAAAGGCCTATTTTTTTTCCTTTGTATAACTCTCTAAATTAAGCTGACTTAATTAAGCTATGTGAGAGAAAAAAATTAAGTGTCCTGAACTTCACAGAGGAGAGAGTCTCCATAATGAGGATTCGTACCTTCTCACGGCACAGCAGTTCTGGGAGAGAAGTATTGGAACCGCACATTTATTAGATACCCTTTGGTAAGGCAGGTAGGAAAGTCCAGGTGGCAGTACTCGCTGCTTAGGGGTTGGCCGGGGCATCTGTGTTACAGCACCTGATGGGAAAGTCTGAGCTATTAGTAAAAAAAACCTCCTCTTTTTTCAGCTGACCACGTGGCTGTGATTAGCCATGAGGCCAGTCATCCCAAAGGGTGCTGAAGGGAAATGGGCTGGGAGCGGAAGCTCCATCAGTGACAGGCCCCAGAAGTGCAGTGATTGCGGAAGAAGTCCTCTTCTCCCCATCATTGCTAGATCCACTGCTTCTGACGTATTTTCTACTATTATCAGATAAAGGTTGCATCAACTCTGTCTTGCAACTTTTGCTTTATCGCAGGGTCATTGCCACAGTTCCACCGAATAGAGGTCGTTTTTACTAAACTTCATTTCTGCAGCCTAAACTAGATTTTTGGGCTAACGTGTATTTTAGGAATAAAAATAATGCTACAGAATGATTCATAGGGTGAGATAGAATGGAAGAGAAATTTATTGAGAAGCATTTGAATTGCTATTAGCAATCAAAGAAGGATATTTATTATAGAAAACATTTCCCAATATCCTTTATACATATAAATTAGATATTGAAAGACCTTGAACATAGTAGAAGCATGTTAGTGTAAAGCCTAAGTAGTTTATTTACTATAAAAAATTCTAAGAGACTTTAAATTAGGATTTCAGTCTGCATTCAAAATGGGCTTCTCCTTCTCACTTGTCACAACCCTATGCTTCTCACGCACCCCCGAGATCAAGATATCAGGCCTTAAATTCTACCACATGTGGTTACTTATCCAAGGAATGGGTTCACATTGACACTTGATTCACATCAGTTTTCACATGTGGTAATAAAAAAAACCCAAATTTAATCTGCACAAACTGTAATTGTCATGCTGGGATCATTTAGATTCCAGCAGTCTCTCTATTGAGTCTTTTAAGAAAACTGTGTTTTCATTGTACTTTTTTAATGAGGAATCCCAGTGGATAAATCATACTCGAATCTTGGGAAGCCTTTTGCTTTGTAAAAGGGAAATAAATAGAACTTGGATGGCTGGGGAGATGAGCTTGTTTTCCATAGACTTAAAAAATTAAGACTAAATATACAAGTTTTGAGGAGGGGTAGTTTAGTAGATATTTTGAAATATGATGTAATGGTGTATTAAGGTTAGAGACTGTATCTGTGCTCTGAAATGCTACCTCCTTACAGCTTTCTTACCAGGAAGTCTGCAACCCCCATTTCCCAGATTTTACCCTGGCTCTCTTCCCATCTATGTGGCTACCTACTACCTTTCAAGCAAGAAGAAAGACATTAAACTGTAGAGGAGAGAATATAGAGAAGGTCATAGAGTGGGTGGGGAGAGGAGGAAGAGTGTTTTAACTTCTGAATTGCAAGGCTAAGAACACTGGAGTTCCCAGTTCCGTGCTTCCTACAATGTAATCTGTGGACAGAGAGAGAGAGGGTTTTAAGTGGCCCAGAAGATCACATAAATGAAGTCAAGAGGAAGTAGAAATTTATCTATTTTTAAAGTAAGTTTACTTCTTACTTAGATTTACAGCCAAAAAGCATTTTGAAAGTGAAGTCAAAAGATTACTTTTTTTTTTCCCCAGCAAAAACCAGAGCAGGATTTAAAAAAAGAAACAGCAGCAAGCAGGAGTGATTTGCATAATGCCTCTTTGGGAATAGTTTACAGATAAAAATCGGGGATATGAATTAAAGGCTCGATCCTTGGGCATTCCATTCAGTTTCTCTGACAATGAGAAAGATTATATATCAGTTATTAAAACATATCAAAGACAAAGGCACATTTTTATATTAAAAATATTAATGTGAAGATAGACCAGCCAGATCTCTTACAAGTCACCAACAATACAAAGATAAACACATTGACTGCTCTTCTACTGGACAGATCCCAAATAAAGATCGAATCAAATAATATACTTTTATTGAGGTATACTTATATGAGCCTCTACCTATGTCATCAACAACCACATTAGATTGACTACCCACTGTACTTCTTCTAGCCACTGACCACATGTTTTTCATCTTTGAGCACAAACACCTGTCTCATTGCTTAGAACTTGGTAAGTATTAAGTAAATTTTTGAGCAACTGAACTGTAATTATCTACATGCATAAATACACATGCACAAACATACACACACATCCCAAAGCTCTCAAATGACTATAAAGATAGGTTTATCAGGCTCTGAACAAATAAAACCCTCTGCGGCATGAGGGAAGATCTCCTTGTAGGGTACAGCATCTTAAAATCCCTTTTGTTTCTCAATAAAAGTATAATGTTTCCAATATTTGGTACAAGATATTCTTTTCTTTATGCCAAATTTTGTTGTATAGAAAATATGACACTTCCAAACTCATCTTATGAGTCCAGCATTACCTTTATAACAAAGCCAAATAAGGACACTACTAGAAAAGAAAATTACAGGTCCATACCCTGATGAACATAGGTATAAAAATCACCAACAAAATACTAGTAAACCAAATTCAACAGCACATTAAAAGGAGCATATGCCATGATCAAGTCAAATTTATCCCTAGGATGCAAGGATGGTTCAACATATGCAAATAAATAAATGCAATACACCATATTATAAGAATGAAGGATACAATGATATGATCATTTCAACAAATGCAGAGAAAGCATTTGATAAAATTCAACATTTTTTTCATGATAGAAACTCTGAAGAAATTAGTTATGAAAGGAATGTACCTTAACACAATAAATGCCATATATGACGAGTCCATAGCTAACATCATACTCAATGGTAAAAAAATGAAAGTTTTCTAAGATTTAGAATAAGACAAGGATGCCCTCTCTTGCCACTTCTAATCATCATATTAATGAAAGCCCTAGCCAGAGAAATTGCACAAGAAAAAGAAACAAAAATGTTAAATCAGAAAGGAAAATGTTAAGTTGTCTCTGTTTGCAGATGACGTGATCTTTATACAGATGATCCTCTACTTACCATGGTTTGACATATTTTTTCAACTTTATGATGATGACAAACCATTGCAATTTCAACATACTTGAAATTTTTAATTTTGATCTTTTCCTGGGCTAGCGACGTGGTACATGAGGCATTCAATACCTTATGATAAAATAGGCTTTTTGTTAGGTGATTTTGTTCAACTATCGGCTAATGAAGTGTTGTGAGCACATTTAAGGTAAGCTAGGTGAAGCTATAATGTTTGGTTGGTTAGGTGTACTAAAATGCATTTTTGACTTACAGTATTTTCAGCTTATGGTGAGTTTGTCAGGGTGCAATCCCATGGTAAATCCAGGAGCATCTATATATAGAAAACCCTAAAGACTCTATCAAAAAACTGTTAGAAGTAACAAATACAATAAAGTTGCAGTTTATGAAATCAACATACAAAAATCAGTAGTGTTTCTATACACTAGCAATGAACTTTCTGAAAGAGAAAAAAATAATCCTGTTTACAATAGAATCAAAAAGAATAAAATATATAGGAATAAATTAAACCAAGGAGGTAAAAAAACCATCCACTGAAACCATAAAACATTGATGAAAGAATTTGAAGAAGACACCATAGCTGAAAATATATTCCATGTTCATGTATTGGAAGAATTAATCATGTTAAAGTATCCATGCTACACAAAGCAATCTACAGATTCAATGCAAAATCAGAATTACAATTGCATTTTTACAGAAATAGGAAAAAACATCCTAAAATTTGTATGGAACCACAAAAGACCCCCAAATAGCAAAAAGCCATCTTGAGAAAGTAAAAGAAAGCTAGAGGAATCAGACACTAATTATGAGGGTAATGCAAGTCAAAGCCATGATGAACTATCACCTCACACCTATTAGAATGCTAGTATTAGAATGTCAAGGATGTGGAGAAAAAGAAACCCTTGATCTCTGTTGGTGGAAATACAAATTGGTACAGGTATTATAAAAAACAGTATGGCAGTTCCTCAGAAAATTAAAATAGAACTCCCATATAATTCAACAATCACATTTCTGGGTATAGATCTGAAGAAAACAAAACAGCATGTGAAATGATAGCTGCACTCCTATGTTCATTGTAGCACTATTCACAATAGCCAAGATATGGAAAAAGCTAAGTGTCAGTTGGTGGATGAAATGATACATAACATCATATATATATATATATATATATATGTAATATATAATGGAATAGTATTTAGCCATATAAAAAGAAGGATATTCTTCCATTTGTGACAACATAGTTAAACCCAGAAGGCATAATGCTAAGTGAAATAAGCCAGACAGAAAAACAAATACTATTAACATAGTATCACTTACATGAGTAATCTTTAAAAATAAATGTCAAATTCTTAGGAACAGAGAATAAAATCATGGTGATTGCAGGGGCTGGGAATGAGGAAAATGGAGAAATTACTGATCGAAATGTACAAACTTTCAGTTACAGGAGGAATAAGTTCTGAGGAACGCATGTATAGCATGGTGACTACAGTTAATAATACTGCATTGCATACCTGGAATTTTCTAAGAGAGTAGATCTTAAGTGTTATCACAGAAAAAGGTTGACTATGTAAGGTGATGGATGTGTTAACTAACCTGATTGTGGTAATCATTTCAAACCATGCTGTTACACACTTTATATATATGCAATTTTATTTGTCAGTTATACCTCAATGAAACTGAAAGAAGAGAATTGCATAAAAAGAAGGCTTCAATATCATCACAACTGACTTTGGGGAATTATGAGGCAAGGACTCTACTTTATTCATGATCAGAAAAGTGTGGGAAAGCAGTGGTTTAAGGAGAAGTACCCTCTGTGCTTCTCCTTATAAGTCACTCCACGGGATGGCATACTAAGGATGTTCATTTTCTAGGGCTGCCAAAAAACAACAACAACAAAAAATGACTACAGTCTTGCTGGTCAAAACAACAGAAATTTATTCTCTCACAGTTTTGGAGTTTAGATGTCCAAAATCAAAGTGCTGGCCAGGCCAAAGTTGCTCTGAAATTTCTAGAAAGGATCCTTCCTTGCCTATTCGTAGCTTCTGATGTTTGCCCGTAATTTCTGGCATTCAGTGACTTACAGGTGTGTCTCCCTAACCTCATTTGCCTTCTTCAGATGGCCTTGTTGCCTGTGTGTTTCCGTATCTCTGTGTCTCTGGATTGGAATCTTCTTCTCCTTTGTCCTATAAAGACACCAGTCATAGGATTTAGGGCCCACGCTAATCCAGTATGAGTTCATCTTAACAAAGTACGTCTGCAAAAACCCTATTTCCAAATACAATCCAACTGTGAGGTTCCGAGTGGATGTGAGGTTTTGCAGGCCACTAGTCGCCCACTTCACCACGCATGCGCACATCCCCGTGCACGGTCCCTCCCATGTGTTTCCTACCGCCACGCCTTTGCCTACGCTGTCCCTTAAACTCCACCCCAGATTGCTCTTCTCCCCACTTTTGCCACATTCAA
Source organism: Cheirogaleus medius (assembly GCA_008086735.1). Lineage (NCBI taxonomy): Eukaryota > Metazoa > Chordata > Mammalia > Primates > Cheirogaleidae > Cheirogaleus > Cheirogaleus medius. The sequence goes on along the minus strand of VBSM01003176.1, from coordinate 1,962,055 downwards.
ACTTTACCCTCTTTAGGGGCTCCAATTCACATTCTCTTTCTATTTTGTAAAATCTTGTTTGATCACTCAAGCTTAATTTCTCTTTTTAATTTTTTTTCATAGCAATTGTATTTGTATGATTTGTCTGGTAGTTATATATACTTAGTCATTTTTTTCCAAATGTTTTACTCACTGGTTTTTTCTCCCAGAATTATATGTGCCCAGGTTAACTATTTTCATGTTGTTTTTTTTAAATTAAACCTTATAGTCAGTCTTTGTTAATTAAATTTTTAATTTTGAATACACACTGTGGGTTGAAAGAACATTACTGAGAATGGAGAGAGAAGTATGTTAAGTATTGAACTTTACATTCTTCAAAATTGCTTGCAAGGAAGATATTCTTCCATTTTACATATTAAAAAGCTGAAGTTCAAAGTACAAGACAGAGCCAAAATTTCAAACCATTCACTATTTTGGAATCTGTACTTGCTCATGCTGCCTCCCTGCGGGCATGGCTGTTCCAACTCTCAGAGCACTGAAAATTCCCAGAGCCCAGGGAAGTGTTCCTGAGAAGTTGGTTTGATCCTGGCAGATCTAACAGAGGAGCCTCATCCCATAGTCCTGAGCAGTCCCCGCTAATGTTCATCGGCCTAAGAACAGCTCCCGTGGGGGACAGTTTAGGGAACCTCTGTGAAAAACAGAGGGGCACTCATTTACTTACAGGTGTACATGAACGCAAAAGGCTCCCCAGAGATCTCAGTGGTAATTTATTCCAATCACCCCATTTTACTGGAGACAACATGAAATTGTTAAGAAAGTTTCAAAACCTCAGAGAAAGATTATACTTAAATTATGTTACAATTTATAGTTTACACTTATAATATATTCATATGAATATAATGTGTATGCATAAAAAATTTACATATATATACTTTTGTTTTCCTTAAGAAGGTAGACTATTACCTTGTGAACCAGAAAGCTTATTTTCTAGGCGTTTTTGTTGGTGGAAATCTGTCCTTTGCAACCCTGACCATTCTGGACCTGATTAAATACGCATACACACACACACACATACACACACACATGCACAATGATGTAAGCTTTACCAAATGATCTGAGGCTGACTTTTTACAGGGTAACTTTTTTTTACTTGGTTGCTCAGTCATAAAATACTAATGTGATATCCCTCCCCGCACAGATATCCCCCTTCCTATAACGGATGGAGATTCAAGTGCTGCAAAGCTCACTGTGGACTCCTGGCTCGGAAACAGTTCTCTCAGCACTCTCCTGACGTTATTAATGGCCCTGATGTACAAACCCAGAATAAAATAGAATTAAAATCCAAAGTTAATTTCAAGCTCCATTAGAAATTAAAGGTGTTGGGAAAGAAATCAATATTTGCCCAGTGCAAAATGACTAAATTCAAAGCAATTAATTCTATTATTTTATAACTTCTAAAAACTATAAAAGACCTTCGCACTATAAAATGTTGCCATGCTCACACATATACACAATGTGTGACTAACAATAATGAGAATGATTTCCGGTGGCAACATGCAAAAATCTATTTTATTACTTTATAGCCACACCATGTAGTAGACACACTAAAGTGTGTCTTAAAATAGAGCCAATTATTCTGTAAAATTTGTGGCTATTTCCAACAATTATCAACACTTTTGTAAATCTGAAAGGATTTAAGGGGCAGAAACAATGCAAAAGAGCGAAGAGATTTATTTAAATGGGATAAACGTATCTGTTTTCTTAATTTTACTTTCTCTTTTTCCAGCTGCTTTTTCCAGCTTCTGTTTATGGAATGCTATAGATCACCAAGCAGATGACCTTACAGCACTATAGTTCCAGCTAGCATAAAGGATTTTGCAACCTGTAGAGCCGTAGGTCATAATAGACATAAAACTAACACCCAGTAAAAGCTTTTTCATTGCTACTTCTTCCTCATAGTGTCTTTAGGGGAAAGTTTGAGTTAACAAATGGATCTTTGCAGGTCCGGAAAGATCAGACTTAAACGTGTATGGATCAGATCTTGTAACACAAATGTGTCACTGTTTCCTCCCCCTGTCAAGGAGAAGCCTGGTGAGCACTGGCCGAGCATCCTTTATCGTTAAGGTAGACTGGGGTGAACAGCTAACTGTTAAAGATAATGTAAGACCAAACCACTTCTCAGCTAAGGAGATGTCATGAGCCTTCCGATTAAACCTTTCTTTCTTTGTGAAAATAGTCAAAATGATTAAGGACTAATAATAGCAGCAGAAGGGGACATGGCCGGGCACAGGGGCCCTTCTAAGACTCATCAGTCACAGAGAATGGGGCAATCCTTGGCAAAAACCTCAGGTCCTTCAAGATTCTAAACTTTGACATGTTCTTCCAATGGCAACTATTCAACCCTTTCACCTTTTAAAAATGGTACCTTTTAAAATTCTATTAGATGTAGTTTCCTTGAAAGTGTGGTATGTTTGACCAAATGACATACAGTTGGGTTTTGGGCAGTGAGCTGCCCGGCCCACCAGCTTTATCTGGTGTCTTTGTTCTTCTACACTAGCCATGACAAAAACAAACTTGTTAGACCAAATCGATTTTCAGCTCTCTGAACTTCCCAAAATTGCTCATTTTTTCCTTCTTTCCTATGGTACTTTAAAAGGAGGATGAATACTGGACTAAGACAGAACAGGAGTTCCAGCCTCAACTTCTCACTCATCCATTCACCGTGGGTTGGTCCAAGGCTGGTGACTTGGCCTCTCTGGTCCTCACTCTCTCTCCTGTATGATGGAAATGTCTTGCAAGTTGTTTCTTTTATGGAAAAAAAAACAATTTAAAATGCATGTGAAGTGGATGCTCACTACCACGCATGTATTAGACCCTCAAAAGCAGTAGCCGTGGTGCTATGGATTTCCACGTCCACGGGTTTCCCAGGGGCTGCACACTCATCTCTCCCCCTCTTCTGTGAGACCTACCGTCCGGAAAGCATCGGACACCTAACATTCATGCTTGCAGGTGAACGTAAGTCAAGTGAGCAAGGTTAACATGAAGGAATGTCACATTAGAATGCAGGAGTGTGGAGACAGGGTAGGAATGGGGAGTAATGTGTGATTAAAAATGGTGAATCTTAGGCCGGGCGCGGTGGCTCACGCCTGTAATCCTAGCACTCTGGGAGG
>VBSM01003176.1:1887550-1958846 GCA_008086735.1 Cheirogaleus medius | reverse complement strand
AAAAAAAAAAAAAAAAAAAAATGGTGAATCTTTCTCAACAACATTTCTCACGAGCACAGCTAAGTAATCAGAAGAAGTCCCTCTTTATCACCCCTCCTGATGCCGATCACCTCTTCAACTTGGCTCCAGTCTTCCCTGCATCACTGGGTCTGCTCTCACCTTGCCAACCTCTGTACTGGCAAATGGTGATGATTTATATAAATTTATATAAATGGGACATCTATATTTTATATAGCTGCTATCTCTTCTAGCAGTTCTCTTTATTCCCTAGGATTTGACAACTCTTCCCCTGGATTCAGTTTGGTTCAAGGCTGTGCATCTGGATATACTCCTGGGCTCTCTTCTTAGTTAGGTCATGGAGCTCTCCACACTACCCTCAACTTCTCTTCTCACTGTGTGCACCTCCTCTACCTGCCTCTAAATGTGGCTTCGATTTCTATTTGTATAACGAAGGTTCACTCATCTACATTGCTAGTCCAGAACATTCTACCAGACCCATTAAACTTTCTAATGGACAGTGATCAGCACACTGTAAATTTAATGATTATTTGGTGAGTTAATAAACATCTCTATATCCTACATGTTACATCCCTGTAGCAAGCTTGGCAGATTGAAAATTGACTTATCCCTGCCCCCATGTCACCCAGACTTGCCTTCCCTTCTGTATTTCCTTAGAGGAAAATGGTCCATTAGAAACCAAGCCACTGAAGTCAGAACCACCCCCCTCCCCCAATATAATTAGTCACCAACTTCAGCATGTTCTGTCTCTGGAATACAATTCTTATGCCACATTCCTCTTCGGAGCTATGCCTCGGTGCAGCCTGTCCTCACTTCTGAGAACTGTAGAAACCTTCCAACTCCTTCTTAATTACCTTCAGTTTATCCTTCACTCATCTGCAAAAGTGAGAATTTGATGCCATACTTCTCAGGTTAAAACCCTTTAATAAATCTCCAAAGTTGTCAATAGAAAATTTGATTAAACTAATCTCACACAATGTTGCATAAGCTAGTTCCTGTGTTTGTGAAGTTTCACTTCTACTCACTTTCCCTTTCACTGCAGGCGTTTTGAGCATGTTATAAGGTTTGGTACAAGTCTTTGTGTAGAATGCAATTCCTCCTCTTCCTCTCCTAGTTAATTAATTTCCCCATGTTCATTACTCAGCTCAGATCTCATTTATCGCAGGAAACATTCCATCATCCCAAATCGGATGGACCCCACACTCTGTTACCCCAAAGCATGCTGTGCAGACCTTGTCAAAGAAAGAGCAATGCAAGATTATTGGATATTTGCTTCTTGATGTCAAAAAACATCTTATTTGACTTCCCATAGCAAATTACAGGACAGGACTGATGTAGGAGGCATTCAAAAAATTAATTATTAATTCATAATCCCCAAGCAGCATGACAATTAATGTGCATTTTACAAATGCTTGTGATGTAATGAATGGGAATTCTATGTATGTCCAGCCTGACACTCCCCAAACTACTTACTGGTATGACTTTGTGCTTGAGGGAAAGCAGCTGATCTTGGGCTAAACTTTCAGCCTTTTCTTTCTCTGTCCCTTCCCTTCACTGCACTTTTCCTCTCTAATCTGTATCAAATGAGAAAGAGTCTGATATCAGCCACATATTTGGAATTCTTTGGCACCAGTGGGATTCAGTCCCTGTGACTGTTCCTATCAGTAATACTTTAAGCTGGCTTCCATCTAATAGTAAAAGGAAAGACTAGACTCCCAGCTAAGAAATTTCAGGAGCAGAAAACCTTACTTCTCCTTGTTTTCTTGCTTGTAAAGCTAGCCTTTAATATGAGGTTTAATCCTATTATGCTGGCTGGGATGTGTTCAGAGATTTTTCTCTGCAGATTGTTTCATCTGGAAGTTAATTCCTGGGTACTTCTGGGAACTGAAGGGATGAGGGTTTTGAGCCTTAGTCACTGAACTTGGATGCCACCAGTCAATGCACCAGTTGTATGTCTATCTGGTTTTTGTTTTGTTTTCTCTAAACCAGTGATTCTCAAATAATAGTTTCTTTGAGGGTCACCTGAGTAAGTCTATAGATTTTTGTGCTTTTGCAAAAGCACAGACTTGCACACCATTCCAAGAGTTTCTGATTTATAAAGTCTGAGATAGAGTCAGAGAATCTGAATTTTAATAAGTCCACTAGAAGTTTCTAAAGCAGGTGACTCATCTACCTCGAGTAGGCGTATGATTTCTTGCCTGTGTTCTCCATCCAACCAGAAGATGGAGCCTCTCTGGGGTTCTACTATTCTAGTTCTTTTCCTCCTTGACTTCAAGTTCACCAGACTCTTACAGCTGTGTCCTTTTACAGAGCAAAGTTACTCTCTGCCCCACCTTATCCCTGCATTGTTGTGCCAGCCACTAGCCACACAGGCTCTCCATTACCTTGTGATCGGAAATGTCAGTCAACTCACCCTCACTAGGACACAGGACATGGTCAAGAAGGAGGTCCCTGCACAATGCACTACCAAAGGACTTCGGAAAGAAAGGGGGTCACTGGGGGTACCCATGGGGTACAAGACAGCTAAAATATGGGAGAGCTTACATTTTGAATCATTCATTTCAGATTCTTTGGTTTTTACATTGAACATATGTTTGTGATTACTACTAATGATGTCAGGAAAAAAAATTCCCAAAAAGTAAAATTACAACTGATGGCAACAGAGAAGAGATTAAAAAAATAAATAAACTCCAAAAGTTTGATTTAACAGTTTATAAGTGACACCCATACATTATAAATTATTGTTAATTCATAATTCCCAAACAGTATGACCATTAATGTGCATTTTTAAAAAGATGTAGTAGATTAATAAATAAAATATATTAATGTTTGTAAATTTCATTTTTTTACAGCATTTAATTTCTAAATTTTAAATTTCATAGGTAAGTGTTCTTGTAACAGGCTCACAACTTAACAACAACAACAAAAAAAAGAGTAGAGGAAACATTATTTCCCATTGTCCTGAAACCAGGCCAGAAAAAATGTGACCTGTTCTGTTTGTACATCCAGACAACTCCGGTCTTTTTTAGTTTTTCACCCTCTCGCTACATTTTTTATGTCAGTGACAAAATATTTAATATATTATGAACACCAACCTGTCACTCTTTGAACCATACCTAGCACTTTTTCTTTTTGTTCTGATCTTCATACACTGTTTAAGAATGATACCAGCACCAAGAATTCATAGAATAACGATTTCACTATTTAATTCTTCATTTCTTTAAGCAAGGGATTTTTTCTTCTTTAAGCTGGTTTCTTTTTTTTTAATGAAAAAGCTAATTATCCTTTAAAACAACGCTGTTTTTTGTATTTTGTAATAAAACTAGGAAGTAATTTAGTAACTTTCTAATAGTAAGTTAATGAGTTTTATCCAAGAGCTGGTATCATGTGGTGCATCTTTTTATGTGTACATAATGTTTCCAAACTAAGCCTGGCTTATATATTTTTTTAACTTTTATCAGCCAAAATTAGAGAAAGAGGGGCTAAAAACAGACTCATTGCTCCCCAAAGTGCTTAATAGGAGTATTTAACAGCATCCAATCATACTTAGTCACTATGCACATGGAAAGCTCTTTGCAGCAAAACTACAAGGATCAGAGAAAAATCACTATGTTGGTCCCAGACAACCTTTTATTTCTTATGTTCATTCTGCTGTACTGGTTTTCCCTAGATAGGTCCTAGCCTATTTTCTTCCACCTTACATGAATAAAGAAGAGAGCCTAAAAGTGCTAATGGGAGGTATGAGTGTCGATGTAAGCCTAAATAAATGCTGTTCATTTGTTTGTTTTTAATCACACTCAGTAGCCTCCTGATGTATGTAATTACCTTGATCAAAGCATTATAGTACACAGTATTATCTTGGAGGAGTCTTAATAAGGTATGAACTGGGCACATTTTTGAGAGAAGAAATAATATGAGTTGGGTGAGAAAAAATATAGCATGGGATACCACCTAATGTACATGATATCCTAAAACATGGAACACACATGATACACATTCTTACCACAGCTGTGCCCACACATCTTAAGCACATGCTGTAGCATCAAAATGTCCACACTTCCATTTGCAGACGTGTTCTTTTGTGATATGTTTTCCGAACTAGAAAGTACTTTTCTTGAAAGAGAGAATTCTAATTTTTTTATTTTTTTATTTTTATTTTTTGAGACAGAGTCTCACTCTGTTTCCCTGGGTAAAGTGCAGTGGCATCATCATAGCTCACTGCAACCTCAAACTCTGAGTAAGCGATCTTCCTTACTCAGCCTCCTGGGTAACTGGGACTACAGGTGCGTGCCACCACATCCAGCTAATTTTTTCTATTTTTGCTAGAGACAGGGTCTCACTCTTGTTCAGGCTGATCTCTAACTCCTGACCTCAAGTGATACTCCTGCCTCAGCCTCCCAGAGTGCTAGGATTACAGGCCTGAGCCACCATAACTGGCCTCTAATTTTTTTAACCATCTAAATCTTTAATACTAAATATTCACAATAACAACATAAGAAAATTGTACATATAAAAATCAAATGTCCATAAAACAAAATCCTAATATTATGGTTTTGGCTTTTAGTTAGACAGTCTAGAGTTTAGGTCACAGAGACCCAGACTTATCCGAAAACCTGTCTATATTCAGCCCTTATAAGATGTTTTGTCCATAACCAAAGATCAAAGCAGTAGAAAAAAATTCATGATAACATCACAAGAAGATTTTTTTATACATTAACTTATTTAAAGTTATTAATCATTAGGAAAGATAAAAAGTTTTATTCTCATTTAAAGAATCATAAATTGAATTTAAATCAAGGTCTGTCAAGATCTATATATCACTTTCCAGAAGCCAATATTTTTTAACTTGAATATGCATGGCCTTTGGCCAATAATTCCATTTTTAGAATTGTATTACAAGCAAATGATCTGGAATATTTACAAAGATTTATGTATGCTTTTCATCTCAACATACTTTTGAATGATAAAAAAATAGAAAAATATTTTAACATTGATCAATAGTTGTATGGTAAAATAAATGATGATCTAATGACATATTAACAAACAAAGTTAGGAAGCTGAGCTGTATTGTTTGACAGAAGAAACATAAGAAACCTACTCCATACTAAGAAGAAAATAAAACTAAACATACCCAGTTAAAAATATAAATAAAAAAATAATATATTATATAGTAATTTTAACAGTGCTATTTGCCAGGTGATGAGATTACAAGCCATTTTAATATTTTTAAAATATTTTTTTATGCATTGTCTTAGTTGAAGTCAAACAAAATGCATTATTTTTCTAATAAACGATACTCACTTTCATTTAAAAAATGTTGTAGAGATAAATGAAATAGAAACAAAAGACTGGATACCAAGTTTTCCCATATTTTAAAGCTCTACTCATTGCTGAAATACCTATTAATTTATTCAAATACCCAGATGGATTGTAATCTCCTTAAGGAAAGAGGCTGTGTGTTGTTCTTATTTTTTTCCCCATTGCCTCCCCCCAAATTAGTAGATGCATGTAAGTGCATTATGAATAAGTGTGTACCCTTGTTATGTCACTTTCTCTGTTTGAGGCTCCTTTTTCTCATCTAGAAAATAAACATGTCTCTCCACTCATCTTGCTGGGAATTGGTATAAGGCTAAAATGAGGCAATACATGTTGATCATATAATCAATCCATGTATGTGAAGGAACATTATTTTTAGCCACAGTGATTATACTCACAGCAATCAGCGAAGCAAGTGTTGAATTTCCACCCCCAGGCATGGCTCAAGGCAAAATTGTGAAGCAAGCTCAAAGTACAAGTTGCTCCTCTGTGCCCGCCTTCTTCACTTTAAGGACACCCCGTTTCCCTCAGATTTCCTGAACCCTCTTGTTTTATCTCCAGCTTTCCTGTAAACTTATTCCCATAAAAACCAAGACTCATGTTTTAACCTGTGCCCAGTGGAATTTGCATTCTCACCAGATATAAGAAATCATCAGCCAAGACAATGACCAGACCTGGGTTTGTCTGTTTTAGTGAACCCGAAATTACACCATCCTTGCTTGCTTTCATCTGAGGGGCAACCACCAGCTCCCTTCATCAGTGTTGGAGAGTGCTTTGACAGTCAGGGACCTGACTCAGATCCCTGCTGGGACTATTAAAAAAAATCATAAATCTACTGAAGCAAACTTCACCCCTTTTTAAGAAAAATGTCACATGTAATTAAAAGATATCCATGCATTACACGAAAAAATGAGAAAAAATACCCAGTGATATAGTACGCTTTGTTAGTATATCCCCATAAGTATAATCATAATGTTGTATTAGGCACTAGGAACAATATAAGACAAATATATCTCTTTATTCATGCCTTTAAGAAGATTATAATTTTTTGGATAAGTGAAAGTACAAAATATAATATTAGATATAGATATAGATATTCATATTAGCAACATAAGAAAATTATACATATAAAAATCAAATGTCCATAAAACAAAATCCTAATATGGTTTTGGCTTTTAGTTAGACAGTCTAGAGTTTAGGTCACAGAGACCTATACATATAGATAGATATAGATATTATATAGATATAGGTATTATAGATATAGATATATAGATCTATATAGATATAGATATTATACATAGACATAGATACATGTAGATACTTGTATTTTATTTTATATTTTATATGTATACAAAATAATATATTTTATATGTATATAAACATGTATACATATATGTATATATATGCATATGTGTATATATGTATGCAAAATAAATATATTTTATATGCATATAAATGTAATTTTATATATTCACACATATATATATTAAGATTTGAATTTTTTAAATCTAAAAAATTTCAATCTACTTTTAAAAATCTATTATATATACTTATACATAGTTTTCAAGCTTTCTAACATAAAAGCTTGAAAACTATTTTAATCAGGACAGAGTCACAGAATAAACCTAGCCACATGCCTCAGGGAATGCAGTTTAATGGAGTGTTTAGAATAGCATGAGGTTGATTAGGTTAAGATTCTTAGAAAGAGATATTTGATCTAAAAAGAATTAGGATGTTATACTGATATAAAAGAGAAGATCATATAATCCAGTAAGAACTTATCCACACCGAGCACAGAGAAGAGAATGGGCCCATCCTTCCAATTGCTGTAGCCAAACCCATCCTGGCTGCCTCTCTGCACTTACACCCCACATCCTTCCTCCAACACTACCGCTCTGGTTCAGACGCCACCAGGCTTTGCCTATTTTTGCAGTAGCCTCCTGCCTGGTCTACCTACTTGTACCCTTGCCACAATCAGTACAGTCTCATCACAGCAGCCAGCCAGAGTGGTCCTGTTAAAATAAGCATCCCAGACATGTCCACCTTCTTCTCGAGGATAATCTCTTCCAAGACTCTAAACTATCCCTCCCTGCTCTTGGCTTCTGCTGCCCTTCCCATTGCACACTCAGTGACTCACTCACCTTAGCCACACTAGATTTTGCTGTTCCATGAACACATCAGGCAAACATTCACTTCTCAGGGCTCCCGCATGTGCTGTTCCCCCAACATACCTAGTTCCATCACCTCCCTCCAGGCAGAGGTCACCTTCTCAAGAAGACCTTCCTTGACAACCACATTTAAAATGGTAACCACCTCACTTCAGTCCTCGTTTTCTTTCTTCTTATTTTTCTTCATAATATTGATCACTTTTTAATATACTAAGTAGTTTACTCATTCATCTGTTTATTACCTGTCTCAGCCAATTAGAATGCTGATTGCATGAGTTCAGAGATTTTCACCCACCTGTTATGTTCATTGTTGCCTCCCATGCATCTAACATAGTGGTCAGCATATTAGTAGGTGCCCAATAAATATTTTTTGGATGAAATAAATTCATTTATTTGTGCTGGAGACAGGAAGGAATCTAGTTAGGAGAGAAGGGACTGAAATTAGATATATAAAACACTAATTCAATAGATTTCCAGTTGAAAAATACTGAGGGCTTGTAATAAAAATAGTAGTTATGGGATGGTATACAGATAATGAAATAAGTAAAAACCAAAGTAAAACTTAAATATAGATCTTAAAATGGATGGCCTCAAATCATTTCTTCCTGGAAAATTAAAGTGTGATTCTATTGTTGCTCTTACAGCAGGGACAGAGGATTTTCAAAATCTAGATCCAGTAACAAAAGGTTGGAAATTGTTTGAAATGTTGGGAGAAAATTTAATAAAACTCTTATAATGTATTTGCAAAAAAACGCACAAACAAATATTTCTAGAGGCTGATAAAAATTATCTACTGCTAATTATACATTTTGTACTTTTTTAAAAGCTATTCATGTGTAGAACAAAAAATAGACCAAATTAATCATAGACTCAATGATTCAGTATGTACACTTTACAAATTAATTAGCTTTCTCTTAATCTTTTCAATTAAAAAAGTGTTAAAGCATTAGTTTATTGCTTACTTCAGTGTTAAAATGCTGGTTAATTGCAAAACATTATTAGGGTCCGATATTAAAATTCCACTTACAAGTGCTAGGGAAGCAAAACACATTTAAAGTTGATTTGCAAATCCAGCTTACCTAAGTCTACTTGCGTTAAAGCAATTCTGCCGAAGTACATAACCGCACTCTGATCATGCATGTGCCCAAGTTTCTCCCTTTGGCTCACATGTGTATGTGTACATGTGTATACAAATGTGTGCGTGTGTGTGTGGTAGCATTAATTTTAGTCGTAATATCATAAAATTGGAAAGTGAAGAACAATGCACACAAATCAACAATTCGTAAAGCCTTACATTTTAGGTGTTTTCTTCTTTCTAGTTGTCTATGTCTATTATCTAGCTAGATTCAGCTCACAAGCATCTTTTATTCAGAAAACCTCAAGATATAATGAATTTGATTAAGATTTGGAATCACTCCCGCTGAGATTCAAGAAGAAAATTTTGAAATAGGACGGGGTGGTGTTCACAAAAAGTTGTTCTTGATGGTTCAGAGGCAGCACTGGCGGAAGGTGGGGTCTAACGGGGGTGAGTGAAAATGCTCCCATTCTTAAATACTCACTGCTGCAGGCAGGGAGAATTTCCTTGTCGCATTTTCCACTCTGCAATGAACGGGTGGTGAGTACTCCGAAAAAGGCATCCAAACATCCACGTCATGACAAATGGCAAATATGAGCAGTTGTGGGAGAGAAATCTCAGATGGGGCATGAAAAGATCCATTCGCTGGTGTCAGAAAAGTTGTTTCTAAAAATCCACAATAAGTATGTAAAACTGGAGTGGAAAAACCGAGTGTAAGTCAACTACAGAAAGCAGTGATAAATAAGAAAACAATAAACAGGAGCTAAGGTTCATTTGCACACATGTAAATAAGAATACAACACGAAATGAGGAATCCATTTTCAGCACTATATGGCCTAGATTGTTTCCTCCTTAAAATGTTTTATTCATGTCTCAGACGCTTATGATCTCAAGTCCTTAAAAGGGATGTAAAAAAATCTCAAATAACATTGAATGGAATTATCAGTTTTATTCCTAGTCATTTTAGTGTCTTTAAAAAAAGATATGAAAAATGCTTATATATTGTCTTTTCAGAAAGATATATTTTACAAAGATGAGATATGTAATGTGGGAAAGTTGGAAAGAATTTTAAAAAAGTAAGAACTATCCATTGCATCACCATCTAGAAGTAACAGTTGTTTTGACACTTTTTCTATCTCTTTGTTACGTGCATATATTTGTTAATTTATTAAAAACAAATTTCATTCTTGGTAGCTACTATTAAAATTAAGCACACAACGTTGAAAGATTAAAAAAATATATTTTATAGCTTCAGTATATCATAATTGAAGATGGAATGAACATATATTGAACATAGGAAAAAGTAAACTTTTCAAATAAATAGAACTAATAAAGTTGACTACAGTTTCACATGATGGCCAAGTTAAAAAAAGAGAGAATATCAAAGAGAAAAAGAGAATGTGAGACATTGAGAGGAGAGGAAGAGTGAGAGAAGGTGGTAAACAAAGACCATTAAGATGAAGAAGCAGAAGATGAAGAAGGAGGAGACAGGCCAGATGCTGACCTCTTGCCTTGGCCAAGGCCTGGACTTTGGGGCCCTTCCCTGGCAACACTTTTACACCGTCTTCGACTTCTGCAGTCCAGCACACACTCACACAAATAGTAGGAAAAAACACCTCTGTCAAAGGCCAGTGTTTTTCTAGACCAAAAACTTCCTTTCAGGTCTTTAAGTGGGCAGAGTTATATACGATGTGCTCTCTCACGTATTTTTCATAAATTTCACAAACGCTGAAATAACCAGCACTGAACAGACATAGCCAGCTTTATTTCCAAACTTAGATGCTGTGCTTTGATTCCATCATCAGACTTATCATTGTCAACCCTTAAAACATGCCTTACTATGTTTCCTATCTCTGTTCTAACAAATTATTCACAAATGTAGTGGCTTAAAATAACACACATTTATTATCTTACATGTAGTTTGGGGGTTGGAAGTCTTAAACGGGTCTCACTGGGTTAAAGTCAAGGTGTCAACAGGGCTGCGTTCCTCCTAGAGGCTCTGAGAAGGAAGCAGTTCCTATTTCTCCCAGCTTCTGGAAGCCTCTTGCATGCCTTGGTTCCAGGCACCTTCCTCCATCTTCAAAGCCAGAAATGGCCGGTCTAGTCTTTCTCTCCTCACGTCACCCTGACACTGACTGTCCTGCCTGCCTTGTGCACTTATAAGGATCCTGTGTTTATGTTGGGCCCACCCAGTTAATCCAAGATAATCTCCCCCTTTTTAATCCTCAGTCCTCCTTAACCCCACCCCCCAAGATCTTTAATGTGATCACATCTGCAAAGTCTCTCTTGCCATGTAAGGAAACATATTCACACGTTTGGGGGATCAGGGCATCCACATCTTTGGGGAAACATTTTTCTGCCTACCACAAACATAAAGTTGTATTCTGTTATTAAAGAAAAATAAACTCATAAAATCAGATATTTGCTCACTATATTACATAAGAAGAAATTGGAAAGCATTATGACCACCAAGAAATCATGAAATCTTCAGAAGGGCCCATCGGTAAACATTTTCCCATTGGAGGAAGCCTTTCCTCCATGCCTAAAGCAGTCAAAATTATTTTTGGAAAGAAGCTTTCCAAAACATCTAGTGACTATAATTTGGGCAAAATATTAGAAATAGGAGAAGCCAGAGTGTGAAAACTCACTTAATATTCTTATAAACTCAAATACTTAGCAGCCAGTATGGAGGCTGAAAATGCATTTAGAATGATAATGACTTTCCATACTATTTCAGATCATGGACTCTGAAGGAAACTTAATTGCAAATTAAAAATATAATAGGGAATCTACAGGAAGACGCTATCTTCCTTATAGCTCCCTATGCAACATCAAATCAAATAGAGCAAGACATGGTTCCTACTTTATGCAGTTTTTCTCAGCAGACTGATTTTATTTACTGCTTTTGCCATTTAAACATTACACATTGAAGGAAGATATAGCACAACTGTGTGTGCTCTCTCTGAGGTCTCCTTCCTTCATGGTATCAGCTTCATCCTCTGTCCATTAGATGAATGACATGCAAAGGTAATTGCCTCTAAGTTGGCTGGACACAGGTGCTCATATTCACTACCCTGGAGTAGGAATACCAGAACAAAATGGAAAGGCTTGCATTTGGTGTCTGTTTTTCCATCCATTCCTGAGAGAAAGTAATATAGGCCTACTGTTTATCAAGAGCATTTGACATTATCAAGTGTTCTAACCTACCTATAAGATTTTTTTTAATTTCCAAAAAAATTCAATTCACTAAACTATCCATTTCTTCTCCTATGAATGTGTTATTTTCAATATGTTTCCTTCCTATTCCTAAACAGTCCCCAAGTCCTTAGCTCAGGTTCTTCCTGCCCTGTCCTCTGTCAGTCAGTGACTCATTTACCCCTAGGGTTTAACTTTTACAGTTTTCCAAGTATCTCCCTCTGAGGAGATTCCTCTTCCATCACTAATGACTGCCATAATGCTTGCCAAAGAGTGGCCGTAAAATCGATGTGCCTTGACTGAATGAATGTGTAGCATTCTTCTGATCAGACACCCCCTGTGGCCCTGCCTTATCTTCCAAACTAAGTTCAAAGCTCCTGTCTTGGTTTTCAGGTCCACTCAACCCACCTTTCGAGGCTAATTCCCCACTCCTCTCATGTGTGACCCCTGTGTTCCCACCAAATGAACAGCTTCCATTCCTGGAATTCCTTGAATAATTTATATAAATTACATTTATTCACCTGTCTGAGTGTGTTTATTCATACCATTCCCCTTCCCTGTTGACAACAATTCTGCCAACCATTCTATTGCAGTTCTAGGATATAGAGAAAACATGGCCCTTTCTTCTCTTCCAAGGTTTGAAGAGTGTCGACACTCTTCCAAGTGTTGAAACGACACTTGATGGCAAAAAATTGGTTCTCAAAATGTCTAGTTTATTATGATCAAAGCTTATCAGAAAGCTGTGCTTAGATCTGCAACCTGAGCAGACCGCTAACACCACTCTCCCATGCATGCATGTCTCCCCTGGCAGAGGAGCAGCCTGCCAAAGTCAGCTTCCCACCCGGCTGATGAGAGACTGTTGCCCCTGGGCAGCCTGAAGCAGAGAACATAAATGTCGCTGATCTGATCAGGCTTAATTTCTTCTTCCAAACTCACAGAACAGAAATGTCACTCCCGCCCCTCTTCACCACCCAGGACCAGCGATTGTGGGGGTGGGAGTCGGCGTGGCAGTGGGAGGAACATGGAGAGATTGGCCAGAAGTATCACCTTAGCTGAAGTCCGTCCACATGAAAACATGGGACCAGGCATTTTTATGAGGCTTTCTTGTCTCTGCTTATCTACAAAAAATAATCTCTTCCCTTTGTACTCCCAGATTTGTAGGCTCTATCTCTCCTATAGAATGTATATAGTGGTTCAGTTATTAATATTATCTATTCATCATAGATGCTTAGTCTATTCTGCCTGCTGTAACAAAACACCATAAACTGGATGGCTTAAAAACAATGGAAATTTGTTTCTTGAAGTTCTGAAGGCCAGGAAAGTCTGAGATCAAGGTACTGGCAGATTCTGGTGAGAGTCCACTTTCTGGCTCATAGATAGCACTTTTTTGCTGTGTCCTCACATGGCAGCAAAGGGCCATGAGGGGTCCCTATCAGGCCTCTTTTATGAGGGCACTAACCCCATTTGTGAGCGATCTACATTCATGACCCAATCACCTTTCAAAGTCCCCCACCTCTTACCAACACCTTGAGAGTTAGGATTTCAACACATGAATTTGGAGGGATATAAACATTTAGACCATAGCATATACTTACTGGTTTTTTATTTTAGATTTTATTAATGGTTGGTGTTTAAAGGGCTATCTTGATATTCCTAATAACTATTATTCAAGTCCTCTAGCAATATTCTCAATAAATGCCTGGAGAACAAAAAATGAGCAAGTGAATGAATGAATAAAGGACAACATGAATCTATAATGTTTTAGGACAAAACTCAAGTTTGCACCTTCTTTTATTCATTCACAATATTGTTTTCATATATAATATTTATAATTATTACCAAAACTTGCAGTGGAGACTAAAAATAAAAGGAAAAGTTCAAGGAGTATATTGGAACTTAATAGTGAAATAGTAGGAACAAATAGTTTGGTGGGACAAGGAGCAGAAAAGATTTATTTGCATATTCTTAGCTCCTCAAATTTGCTACCTTCATTTTTTGGGGGAAAAAATGTTCAAAAGAATGCCTTTGCAAAATGCATTGAGGAATATCTACAGCTGCTGGTTTTCCCACACTCAAACTTCAGAACTTTCTGAAAAAGATCTTCTATGAAATGACAGGAAATATTTCTTAAAGACAGGAAACATTTTACTCTGCATTCAAATGCCTGGGAATAGTGTATTTGATATATGTTTGTAAATGGATAAAAAAATCTAACGACCAAATGAATTCATTTTTATGATAGTTATGTATTACAGAGTAACACAGTACTTTAGATTTTAGTAGCTTAAAGCAACAAACATTGACCCTGTCATAGTTTCTGTGGGTGGGGAATTCAGGCACAGCTTGGCTGAGTGCCTGTGGCCAGGTTCTCTCACAAGGCTGCAAAGGAGGTGTCGATGTCGGTGGGGGCAGCACTGATCCTAAGGCCTGAGTGCAGACTCACTTCCAAAATCATCCATATGATTGGCAGGTCTCAGCCTTTGCCAGTCATAACTGGAGACATCAGTCCTTTGCCATGTAGCCCCTCCATGGAACTGCCCATCACGTGGCATCCCAGTTCACCAAGAGCAAGCGCTCTGAGAGAGAGAGAGAGAAAGCAAGACAGAAGTCACAGTCTTTTCATAACCTAATCATGGAAATGACATCTCATCACTTTACCATATCATATTATTTTAGGAGCAAGTCACCAGCTCCAGCCAGTCTCAAAGGGAGGAGTCACACAATGTCAGGAGGCAGGCATCATTTGGGGCTGCCTGCACGCCCTTCTTTCCTTACTTGTCTGGATACGTCCTGTTCGTCTTTCCCGAGACAGCTGAAAAATCTCCTCTCCCAGGAAGCTCTCCCTGACCTTCCCTGTGCAGTCGCGCACCCTCCTCTCTGTTCCCCGCACCCTGGGCTTCCCTCCGTCCGGCACTCTGAACTGCACAGGCGCATGGTGATCCTGTTTCCTGTGCTGCTCCCTCTGTAGGCTGTCATTCCTCATCAGCAGGATCCCCCCTTGCTCATAGGCCTGCTTCACAGCACAGACCACGGGCGTCATAGGCATTTGTCATTATGGAATCATAAACTGTAGTTGCAAATAACACTTTCACGAAATGTACACAGAAGAAACAAATATTGCAAATAATATCACTGATTTGGCATCAATAGTCATCTGCAATATTTAAGTACTGAGGTACATTTTCCTTGGTTTGGGAATTTGATATTTAATAAAATATTTTATTAGTTGAAAGTGCTTACATCAGCTACAATTGCACAGATGACTTTTGAAATGCGTAAAGTAGATCTTTTATTCTTCATGGATATAACTTTGGGTCAGTCTGTCCCACAACTGCACAGATGTGGTTGTTGCTACACTTGCACCTAGTCTACTGCCTAGATTATTGCCAATAATCCTTTGGTTTTCTCTAAATATCCATTTGCTACCACTTCGTTGTTTAATAATAATTTATCAGGGCTCTATTAAAGGGCCTGGCACTGCGCTAGGTTCTCAACATGCACAGTAGACTAAAATATAGTTTCTAGTGTAGGAGCAAAGGTTTCATAAAGAGACAACTCATGAGCTGGATTTTGCATTGTGACAAAACCTTTATTAGAGGAGCAGGGCTCTCTTCTAGTTCAGGAACCCTGATGGAGCTGTTTATGAGTATCAAGTCTGCACACCAAATGCTACGTGAATACTCTGAGCAGAAGGTAAACTTAAAACTCTAGCTGAGGGTCTCAGTGGACCACAGAACAGCTCTGACACTTCCTCCTAAGTTAGTGCTGCATAGGGGTTCCAATTCCACATTCATCCTCCAGAGCCGGTCCCCAGGAGAGGAACAAGGAGATGGCACAAAAACATGGGGAGAGAAACCACGGCTGCGTGACCCCCGTGACACCAATGTGAGTGTTAGCCTGAGTCGTATGGTAATTTCTACTGATTCAATTCCTACTGAATAATTTCCACAATTAAAAATGACTCCAGGCTCTTATGCATGGGAGAATCTTAGAAAGTGATATAACTGCTTGTTTTATCTTGTTAGCAGGCAAAGAAAGCATGATGAAATCAGCTGTGGGAGGAATTCTGACAGCAGGGAACATCAGGGCCTGGCATTTCTGCCATGCAAGGGAGCAACAAACGGGACAGAACATGTCAAGAGACAATCTGTCCTTATTCTTAATTGTACCTAACATATTCATTTTTACATAATGCCCTTATACACCTTTGAGAATGAGGAGTGTATGTTTGATACAGTCATATTTTCTAGGTAAAAGGAACAGAGAGCATATGCAGTCCTAGGAATTTGAAATGGCAGATGACACATGAATGTTTGTGAGTCTGCGTGTGTGTGTGTGTGTGTGTGTGAGTTTATGTGTGTGTATAACACAGAGAGAAAGACAAAGAGAGACAGAGAAGTAAAGAGAGAAAGAGACAGAGATGAGAGAATACAAACCAACTCTCAAAGCCCTTGAAATGTATTTTGAGTGAATAAAACATCATCTGTGAAAGAAACAGTGAGACTATTTGATACTTGGGAGGAACTAAAAACAGTTGGGTACGTCGGAGCATTTGGAAGACTGGCAGGGGGTACAGCAGAAACTGATGATGAAATGGTGGGTATCTTAAACCCAAGTTCTTGAACTTTATCCTGGAAGGTCCTGATTTAATAAGGCTGCACTTTGCAATATAACAAGGGAAGATTATGTTAATAAGTCATATGTAGGGAGAAAAGGAATTCTCTGTGACCAAGTTACTTCAGTAAACATATTTCTTAATTACATTAATTCCAAGACTCTTTAATATTCCAATATGTGCCCCATTTCCTGAGTTTATTTTATAATAGAGACTTTTTCTTGGGGAGCAGGGGTTATAGGATCTCAAAGGACCGATGTCCCACAGAACATGCTTTAGAAAATCTTGTTGAAAAGCATTGCAGAAATGCCCGGATCCTTGGTATGGTTTTTAAAATCCAATTCACAGTATGACATTGGGCAAATAAGTTCATTTCTTTAGGCTTTTTCTCTTTACTTGTGAAGTAAGGAGGTAGGAGAAAATTAAGTAGTCTCCGCGATTCCTTCTAGCACTAATATTCTACTAGTCTCTGGAAAATACACTATAATCAGCCTGTCTGGAATATATTAATAAATATCAAGCTTGAGGTAAAGTTTCACTCATGAGGATTAAATCAGTGACAAGTAGCATATTTAAGAAAAAATATATATAATCAACTTGAACATTCTAATAATGGTTTAGTGCTTATTGCTTAAAGGAATGATTTTTAACAAGGTCATGATTTTAAAGGCTAATGTTCATTTTTGCCTCAACCATAAGTAAGAACTAGAACCTAGAGTATATAGGTCAGTGCATTCTGAGATGTAATTCAGTATGTGCTCACCAATCAATTAGACTTTTTAAATGAAAATGAAAACCTCTTTAAGTTCAGGCCATAGTAGATAAAATTAGCCTACTTGGTAAAGATGGAAGAATTATGTGCTTATGATTGATATTCTCCCCAGTATGTCAAAGTGTTAAGAGAGAGAATGAAGACTTTTCCAAATGGCTTGGTCTTTTTTGGACTTTTGCTTGATCTGTACTTGTATTTATTTCCTTAAAATCTAATATATAAATTAAGCTTTTTTTATCATTTAGGCACCATCAACTATTAAGCCAACAGAACACATGCACCTTTGATGTCCATGAATTATGCAAGACAAGTATTGTTGCATTTTATAGACTAGAAAACCTAAGGTTCAGAAGTCCTAGGGATCATACCCAAGGTCCTAAGTTA
The DNA here is from genome assembly GCA_008086735.1 of Cheirogaleus medius. Taxonomy (NCBI): domain Eukaryota; kingdom Metazoa; phylum Chordata; class Mammalia; order Primates; family Cheirogaleidae; genus Cheirogaleus; species Cheirogaleus medius. The sequence goes on along the minus strand of VBSM01003176.1, from coordinate 1,941,303 downwards.
CAAAATTGGAAATACAACTTAAGTGTTCTCTGTACACTCTCTCTTATACCACATTTTCTAAAAGATAACCACATAGATAATATTTCTGAAGGAAATGTATATATAGTGTATAAAATTTCTCCTATATAATGCAAACTGTTATTGAATTTTTTAAATGTGTTCTAAGAATCTTGTTATAAGAATATAGTTAGTTTTTACTAAGTATTAATAGCATTGGGGGTCACATTACATAGCAGAATTTAAATCATAATGGCTTGAAGCTTCTTGCTCTTTGGCACCAAGTGGGACTAGGAAGGCATGTGAGTGAGCGGCGGGTGTGAGACATATGATTATTCCCTTTATGAAGTCAATTTCTCAAAGGGAAGTTGGCTTTTGTCATAGTTTTGATTATTCTAGAAGCAGATTCTAGGACTAGGACCCAGGTCGGCCTGAGACTAGGAGACGGTTTATTTGGGAGTCTATCCTAGAAATCCCAAGTGAAAGAGTGGAGAGAATGAGAAACCTCTTGGTGCATGGTGATGACAGGGCTTTTATTCACTGACTTCTGTCCCTATGGGTTCAGGTGGACTGTGAGGATAGTAACTCTCACACACATCCCTGTTGCACTTGTGTGTAGCTGAATAGGCTCCCTTTGAGCCCAAGAAAGTCTGTGGGGAGATGCAGATGCTTGAGGTGGGAAGCTGTCACGGTGCTTGAATGGTCAACTTCAACTGCAGCTGCACTGGGAAGTATGTTGAGGGGATAAAAAATACGTTTAAAGTTACGTTTCCTCATTCATGGGCATCATGGCTGTAAGGCAAACCGCATCAGTCAAGATGGTTTTGACTGTCAGTAGAGCAACATTCTTTGAGCCAAGGCCACTTGAGTTAGCGTTCTAAGGATGCAGGTGTGTCTCATGGCACACAAGGCTAGAGAAGGGCCTGGAAAGGACATGAAACACTAACAGGCTCTCATTCATTCTGTCCCTAATTTGGCTTGCCTCAGTGTGCCAGTGTGTCTCTCTCCCCTTCATATACCACACACGCACATGCACACACACAAACAGATCAGCTTTTTCTGTTTTTCTTGTGCACCTTACATGTTCCTGGGCTGATTGTGGGAAGACTGACCTCTCTCTTCTAGTAACTTCTAGTAACACTTCTGTATTCCCAGTCAAGGGACCCGGCTTGGCCCATATGAGTTGGAGTAGAAGTAGGTTGTGTAATGCACACACCGATGAGCACGGGAAGAGCTGAAGAGTTAATTCCACGTGTAAATGCACCACAGTACCAATCAGAACACATCGATATTCTACCAACTGACCAAGTGCAATGTTAAGGAGGAATATCTTCTGTGTGTTTTTTTTAAAAGGATACACATTAGATGAGCCCAACACATGCAATATAGAGGCCATCTGGAAGCTGTTGGAGAAACAGAAGAGCAGACCCAGGTCACGAGTCTGAAACTCTCTTTTATGATAGGAAATATAATAATGTGTAAAAAGTTATGCTAATCATAAAATAGAAAAGATCATGTCCATTTTAGAATCAAACAGCACAGCAAAAAAATGTGAGTATATCAGCATCGTCTGTCTACATTATAGTCTTGAGATCTTGTGGATTCTGAGTTTAATGGCACCATGTCATGAAAAATGATACTGCAGAATTTGGATTGTTTTTATGCATGTGGTTCTCGGTGAAAAATCAGCTCTTCCTTTCCTGACACAAGTAAAAAATAGCTAATATATTTAACTAATATTTATATGTATTCTGGTGACCTATTTTGGCTTTTTAAAATGAACTCCAGCATATTAAGTCATAAATTCCTTCCTTCCTCCCTCCCTCCCATTATACACTTAACTGTTCATTCATTCACTGATATTACTATATCACAGGCACCGTGTCACACTCCCCACATAAGCAGTTGATACCAGAAACAAAGTCTTCCCCCTCTTGGCTATATCCATGAGGCTACCTCATAACATTGTGGCTTTTTCATAGAACTATTCCCATCATAGCCTATTTCCTAAGCAGAGTAATAGGTTTTTTGTTTTGTTTTTTTTTTTTCAAATCAAACTATTATGGTGATGTTACCAACTTCCTTCAAAGCAGAGGCCAGGGAATCAGGGAAGTTGAAGCTTAATAAAAATAAAAGCAAAATATATTTGTGTAATTTTCATGTGTTAGGGCTAAAGGTTTCCATAAAATAAAAATTTAATTCCTAGACAATTTTATCATTAGATATTTCAAAGAGGACATAAGTTTACCTACTACTGTCAACAGAGCACAAAATGATGTATGCTGTATAACATGATTGTTTTTCTATTTTCATAATGTTTCATTATGTTTCTCAACACAGAAAAAAAATATTCCAATTGCTGAGAAATTGTAGGACTCCCTCAGGGATAAGTTCCTGTCTGATAAGAGTTTAGCTATTTCTCTGGTTATCAATGTTAACCTATTTATTCAAGAAAGGTCCAGAATGTTATTCTGAATATTCAGCATATTATTAATGATAATGGGCATGGTAGTGATCATATTGGCAATGACAAAAATAATACCTCACTTTTGTATTAAACACTAGGATTCTTGAAGCACTTTCTCATATACTATCTCATTTGTTTCTTGTAAAAACTCTGGGAGACAAAAGGTTATCCCTCCTATTTTACTCATTAGAAAACTTAGGCTGAAAGAGTTTAAGAAATCTGTCCAAGGTCACAAAGATTATAATGACAAAGGTATGGCTAGAATCCAGTTTGTGTTTGGGGATGTGGTTTTGTTTTATTTTGATCTTACAAAAAAAGAATGAAAAGTCATCATAAAAGATTTCCCTTCTCATTGTAAGCTCAAAAATCATGTTTGTTCATACCTATGCCTAAAGTTCTCTTAACAATCACATGTTACAAAAGGCCATGAATATTTTTCATGACCTGATTGTGTTTATATAAGTGTCTACCTTTTCTAATGAATGTGAATTCTTGGGAGGAAACTCTTCCCAGAACTGATTTTTATCAACTTAGAATGAAAAAGAAGAATGAGTTTAAGGGGCAGTTACTCATTGTATATGTTCTTTAGTGATACAGAGATAAGAGAAAAGTAAAATACCTGTATTTGAAAAATTGAATTAAATCTTTTAAAGTCAGCTGACAAGCTAAGTGGAGATAACATTTTTAAGTTTGATGCTTAAGGGAATAAGCTTATTTATTTTTTTAATACTTATCCTTTACCCCATCCCCTCAGTGATACCAGACCAACTAGGTACTACTAAACTGATAGGAGAAGTTCTAATTATAGTCACCGTTGTACTGGCTTCAGTTGTTGTAGTAACAGCTGACACTGTGGACACTCTAAGTGTGTAATAAGTGTTAACTAGTAATACTAATTCTACTGAAACCAGTATAACTAGCACTATATGATTTCATATTTAATCATCATTTACAGATGAACAGTCTGAGGCTCAGAGAACTTAATAAGCTCTGAAGTTGGTGAGCTATTTTTTGGTCTGAAGAGAGAAGTACTGCCTATAACTTTCTGACTTTGAGCATTATATAATTCCCTATCAATATAGAGCCTCAGCCTGATGTACAGGTATTGTATAGGTCGGTAGTTCTCAACTTGGGGTACTTTTGACCCCCAGGAGACATTCAGCAATATCTGGAGACACTTGTGATCGCTGCATTTGGGCAGGGGCAGGGCGTGGGGCTTGCTACTGGCATCCAGTGGGTAGAGGCCAGGGATGCTGATGAACATCCTACAAAGCACAGGACAGCCCCACAACAAAGAATTTTCCAGCCCAAAATGTCAACAGCTGAGGTTGATAAACCCTGGTACAGGCCTTTAAGACTGAATTATTAATGGAAATTTTTATTTAAATCAATCGGTGCGGGGGAGTAGTTGAGACAGGCCTGCGAGGAGATCAGCTACTTCTCCCAGCGGAGCCAAGTCCCTAAGCTAGGGGTCGCCACAGAGGATAAGGAAACTGGTAGGAAATAGAGGGAATAAAAGAATACACAGAGACTAAAGTATAGTTTATAGTTTTATATAAAAAAAGATCAGATATAACACAGCGGGGTACTCAGGAGACTGGCGTATCCCCATGAACGCCAGCAATATGGTTAGATTCATACAGGTTTTTATAATCACAGATATCAATAACCAGTTGTCAGGGTAACACATTTACATATCAGGGAATGCAGTTGCTAGGGGATACAGGTAGTGGGCTGGGGTCAAAAGTCCTCTCAAGGGGCTTCTAATCTATCTAGGTGAACAAACAGGTACAAAGTATTTCAGGGGCTAACTTCTTAAGTTTTAAGAGGTAGTTGTCAATTAACAGAGGTGTAACAAAAGAGGTATAGTGACTCTGTATTTCTTTGATTAGTTATTGTGGACTTAATGATAGACAGACAGGAGAGAGCAGGAAACCCAAATCTCTAATAAACAGGTTGTTTATAACCACCGGGGCGCATGTCTGGGCAAAGTGCACTCATTGTCTCCGGCTCCCATCCTGTGGAGCATATTTGCCTTGCCTTGTCTTTCAAGACACAGGGAAGCTCACAGATTTTGAGATACCGGGAAGCCTTCCTGGAAAACATCCCTACCGGAGATTTGAGAGCTCTCCCATGGTAGCAGCCTCTAATAAGTGAACCATTGAGTCCACATATTCCTTCTGGGCAAAACCCTGCAAACTTCTGTTTCTGTCTTTAATATAGTAATATAGGGTTATACAATAAAATAATAATCTTATGAGCCACATCTCATTAATTCCTCAATCATATTTTCCCAACAAATCGGTATGGTACCATTTAGAATTTTATTTGTTAAGAAGATAGAGCTCAATTTCCTCTGGCCTAACCTCCTTAGGGGACTGAGGAAGAGCCAGTAGTACCCTTTCAAAGAACAAAGATGGGGCTATCATACCATTCTGAATACTAAAGGGACTTTCAGGTTGACCATTTTGTAAAGTGACTGACACTTTTGACAGCTCCCCAAAAAATTGCTAAAACCTGAGTCTTTGCAGGTATGCAAAACCTGTGGATTTCATAAAAAATGAACCTTTATTTCAAAGATAGGACTTTTAAAGTTTAAAGTGCAGACAGGCTGCTTCCAGAGAGAGAAAGAACCCAGGAGTCAAAATTTCATAAAGCAGGGAAAACAAGTGATAATTTCCTCTGACTGTCACAACCAAGATGAAGCACATTTGTGATAAGAGTTTAGCATTTTTGTCCCCACCTTGAAATGTGTTGCGTGCCTCTCCATTATCCTCTCCTTACACTGAAGTGGATTTCTGGAGATTTCAGACACACACAGTGTGGACAAGTATTTCCCCTCACTCGCAAAAACTCAACTGGCACCAGCAGTTTGGGGACAGAATTCCCAGTGGGCTCAAGGAAGCTAAGGTCTGGTGCCTGGATCCTCTCTGACCCTTGGTGCCCCCTCCCACCTCTACACACCCCCTCCCCAAAGCCTGGCCCTTAGCAAATATCCAGAGGGTTATTAAATACTGAACCAGGCTTGATAAAGATCTGATGACAACAGGTGGCCAGCAGCTGTGTCAAAATCAACTCATTAAAAGGAAGAAATGAAAGGTCACGGTGCAAAAATATTTATAATTGGAAAATAGTTGAAATCTAATTTTACCTGAACTTCAATCTTGAGTGATTTAGTGGATTATCTGCCTGCCACTGACCACTGCCTTTGGGTTTTCGTTTCCCCACCTATAAAATGAGGAGCTGCACAGGATCATCTTGAAGACTAAAGATTTCTTCTTATTTTAATATTCTACCCTTTCTAAAGTAGAAAAGAAATTTTATAAAAAACTTCTAAAACTCCAAGATGACTGCCTTTAAATCATTATTCAATTTCTTTGGTAGTCTTGCTTATGGATGAATAAAGGGTTTATTCTTCCCCTACAGTTCTAATCTTATATTAGTGTATAATGAAGGTGAATTTGTTTGAAGTATCTTAATGTGCTTCAGTCCTTTGTGTCTCTTTGTAGGACTTTGTCCCCACTTCTCCCAAAGCCTCCATCCGTGGGTGGGAGATGGGGAAGAGGTGTCGACTGAGAATGTCACAATAAAAATGCAAATACAGTAGTGAGAACAGGTTAATATTCACCCTCTGTCGGCAGAAAACGCTTTCCCACTCTGCAACAATATACTGTAATAGACTTACAGACAGGCCTTGCCAAGAAAAAGGGATCCTCTAAATTCCTTTATCTTCTCATTTAATCTATCAAGAGTCAGTCCTGTTAGCCTTGATCATAGCATTTCACGTAAAGGAGGTTATAACCAGACAGGGCAAAAAAGTAAAACCACACATGCTCATCACAGTAGGAACAAATCTCTGAAAATTTGAGCATTTATATGACTCAACCAGGCAGGAACTGGGCTACCTAAGATAACTTTTAAAATTATTGCATTTTACTAAATTTACCAGATTAGAATAAAATTTCACGTTTCTTTTCCCAGCATTTTAAAATCAATTCTTCCTTTGAAATTTTTCTCCAGTTACTTTTCCTCTCTATAAATTCATAGATCTTTTCATTCATTCACTCATTCAATAAATCTTTCTTGAGCATCTACCATACACAGGGTGCTGAGAGCACAGCAGTGAGTAGGTACAGATAAGGTCCCTGCACTCTTGGAATTTACTGTCTTGTTGGAAGAAATGAAACTGACAAGTAAATATCATTTCAGGCTGTCGTAAGTTTTATGAAGAAACACAAGGTGCCACTTCTTGGTCCTTGTGCCCACTGTGTTGGAACAGGACAGTGTTCCCTAACTTGACCTTGTCTCTAATTCATCTCCTCCTCTCGAACTCTAGAACTCCAGTTCTTAAACAACTGCCTGATCCCATCACTATCCTTCTTAAAACTTGCAGCTTCTTAAACCCCCAGGCCTTGAATATGGCCCTTAACAACCTGTTGAACCTATTCCTGGACATAGAGCCTCCCCTCTCACTATGTCAACGTTTCTAAAGTTCCATAAGAATTCCACTTGCATGCCACCTCTCTGCCCACACATGCAAGAGTACACACTCCTCCCTCTTATCTTTTTATATCCAACCCTTTTATTAATATCCAACTGATTTCCTGCCTGCTTCGTTCCATTAAACACCCAGACCACACAATGATATCTCCTTTGTCTGATCTTTCACAATGCACATTTGAGCACTTTAGATCATAGATTCCCAAACTGGGAAAAAACCAAACCGGTTTTCTAGTCCAGCCTTGAACACAGTGTGGAAAACAGAGCTAGAGCCTTCCTAATAGGTGGTCCCGGACTTTCATACTCTCTAATAGTGTTTTACAAATAAGTACATTTTTAAAAATACACACACACATACATACAGCAGTGAATTAAATTATTTTTGTTATTCTATTAATATTACTTTAGCGTTCATAAGTCTAAAGCTGTGAGTAAACCTTTATGCTTAGAGCTCTTATATAATTATAAAAGAAAACAGACTTAAAAAATTGAATACAAACCCGAGGACAAAACTAATTAATTCCAGATGATCAACGTTGACATGGTACATGATGTTTTCCTAAAGCAATGTATCTGTTCTCAATGTAAATATGGTATTGACTACCATGAAACAAAATGTTATAACATGACCTTATTTGTCTATTAAGGCCACCTCTCTCATTTTTTTTTTAAATGAATCTAACCGTTGTTGTAGCTTCTCACTAAAGAAATCTCCAATGCAAACACAATGCAGGCGCTACTTAATTATAGAGGAAGTGATCTAGATCGTGTAGAGTTTTCATTCAATTAAAAATAAAAATTAAAAGCCATAAACATTTTTACAGAAGCATGTATGTCTTATATATTGTGTTTTCAGTTTGCCAGGAGTCCAGAAATCCAAGTTATATAATGTACTGATTTAGGTGTTTATGCTTTGACTCTACAAATGGATCTATGTAAAATGGGCTGACAGGAAGGGCTATTTCTAACTTTTGTGCAGTTTTCCTCATATACCTAAGACTGTGTGTAGCACATGTTAGATGCTAACAAAAAAATTCCTTGGATGTATTATTTTAATTTCTTTTATTTTTTATATTAATTTCAAAAAGTTTATTCATAGACCTCTATAATTCCCCAGGAGAGTGATTTAGTGGTTATCCTTTGATTCTGACTTCCTAGATAAATATTTGCATAAACTCCATAAAACCTTTTAATAAACAACACCTCAAAATGATGCAAGTCAAATTCAAGACAGAAGTGACTAAGGAATAATCAGTGTAAAAAAATCAAAATCAAGATAGCCTAAAGGTCAAGCAGTGGTTTTAGACTGTTGAATAAAATATGGTTGTTGATGGATGAAATTTTTGTTGTTGTTGCAGACAATTATTTGAAGGGCACATCTTTTCAGACTATTTCCAGATGTTTCCTAGAGGGACACTAGCCCTGTTAAAAAGTTAGTAAAAAAGAAATTGCCTACCAATCTTTGAAATTTTAATAGAGAAATCTGCATTTTGGATGTTTTCTAGGGATAACAGTGTGAAAACAAATTCAGTAATCCTCAACTAAAAGGCCTGACATCATGTTTAGACCAGTTTTTCCTGGATATTTTAACACTTTTTTTCTACTTAGTTTAATCAACTAAAGGCCTTATTGTTAATAGAGAGAATGTATTTTCTTCTTCACCAATTGCCTTCTATAAATGTCTTCCTTTTCAACAAATGAATTGATAATAGACTATGGCAAAAGTAGATGGCCTGTTGATTTTTTTTCCACTTGGGAAATTATCTTCCTCTCAAGCTTCCTCAAGTCTCCCACAACTTTCTGCCTGAGACAGGTCTTAAAAGCTTTGGGTCTGTATATACCCTCCCCCACCCTCCCACCTCCCACCCGCCCAATACCCAATTAATGTAGTTCCTATGTGTCCACTTAGGTGCTGCTCAGTTAATACCAGTTTGCTGGTGAGTATATGTGGTGCTTGTTTTTCCATTCTTGGAATATATGCATACATAATGAGTGAGATGTGCACCATCTGGGGGATGGTCACGCTTGAAGCTCAGACTTGGGGGGGGCAAGGGCATTATTTGAAACCTTAAAATTTGTATCCCTATAATATGCTGAAATAAAAAAAAAAGCTTCGAGTCCCTAACGTGGATGCTCCTGTAACAGTATGTCTTGGCAGGGTGCCTTGCTGGTGGGAGGGAAGCCACTCAGCCATAAATATCCCCCTTCCTCTCTGTGCCCCAACATCTTTGCTTTCACTGGTGGCCAACAAGAGTACTCTGCCTTGCAAACATGCCCTTTTAAAAAATGCCCCCGAAGAGTTGCCTGTAGGTAGTCACATCATGATGTAAATGGGCTTGTCACATCTCTTATCTCTGTGGCAAACTGAGTGAAGAGCTACCTAGAGATTCATTGGGGGTTGAGCTGTTAATCTGGGAAGAAGAAAAAGATTGTTTTGGAGGAAAATATGCCAACTGTGGAGGAAGCTTTGCAATGGCATTTGGGGGCAATGGGAGGATATGCAGATTCGCTTTGCAAGTTTACTTACGGTTAGTGCTGCTTACAAGTAACTGATATACAAAGCATTTAAGAATTACTTATGTTTTAATGAGGATTAAATTTTAAACTAATTTCAAAGAATTATACAATTAAATTAAAAATAAGACATGTTATATGAAAGGAGTATTTGGCTAATTCTGGGTAACCAAAGGAAAGAATGAGGACCTCCAGTAATAATGTTCCAGGGGGTCTGATTTTAGCTTAATATAAGAAAGAACTTTTGATCCATTAGTGCTCTGTGAAACTCTGTTTTCTTCCAAGATAGTGAGCTGTCTCAATAGAACTGATTACACAGAGGCTAAGTGATACCAACTTTGAGCTTTATGAGAACATTAGATTAGCTGGGCTGTTCCTTCTAATTATATAATGTTTATTAATTGGGTCTGAATTAATAAGCTAATATGTTCCTTAAATATTTCTAAATAAAAAAATACACATCAAAAATGCAAGCTAAATTTCCACTCTTGTTTAGGACTCTACATATCTTTTTCATTTCCAGAGCAATGGTCCTTAGGAAGATAATAGCATACTAATAGCTAGTACTTATACAACACTCAGTAAGTGTAAGACTCTCTAAATGTTCATTTCTCACAAAACTCTAGGAGATAGGCAGTATTGCTGCTCCCATTCTGCAGACAAGGGAACTGAGCTGCTAAAGGGTAAGTGATGTGCTGAAGATCACAGAGCACATAAATAGTAGAGTCAGCCAGAGGCAGAATATCCTGGCTTCAGAGTCCAGGCACTCAACCACGACACCATCCACTCACTCGTTCCCCATTGATAAGCCGCTCGGATAAGCTCAGACTATTACTGGACTACCAAACAAATTGAGACTCTCAAAAGCTGAACTGTGTTATGTTTTAGCCCTGTCATCATAAATCTTTACATTTGTACAGACCAGGAAAATAAATGTCGGAACAGGCTTAAAAGCAAACGATGAGTGCTTAATGACCCCAATGTAGTGACAATATCAACTTCCAGCTGCAATCAGATAGATACTGAAACCCCTAAACCAAGTCAAAAATCTGTATTTCTTTGTATATCGTGGACTATGATTTAGGGAATAATCACAACCCAAAGAATCATAGAATTACAGAGTTTTAGAGCTAGAAGAGGCCTCAGGGATTGTCTGCTCTTCTCATTACAGAGATGAGGATACCGATTTCTACTGAGAGGATCGTATTTCAAAACCACATGCTGGCTCATAACTGCTCTTCCTGACTCCACTGTTAGCGCTCTCACGTCCAGTCTCAGACCATCGCCAAAGGAAATCTTTAATAAAATTTCACCATCTCATCCTGCTCCTTTAAACTCCTTCAAATATTCCTCATTATGTTCAGACAAAATAAAAGTCCTTAAGTTAAAGCACCAGTTCTTTGGAAACCTGGTCCCTGAATGTCTCTAGTCTTATTTCCTCCTACTTGTTCCTTTTGAAATCTGGGCTCCAGTCACCCTGAGTGTCATTGAGGCCCCTCTTCCCCAACATCCAAGAGCATCACGTTCTGGCCTCTGTGCTTTTGCACATCCGGCTCCTTCTGCTTTCGTAGCCCTTCCCCAGCCTCTTCTGGCTCCCTCCACTTTGTCCTTAGAACACAGCTTAATGCCCGCAAAGAAAGTCAACTCTAACCTAGGGGCCAGATTTGTTTTTCAAACACCCAATTTAAACAAGCCTGCTTATATTGTTTCCTAACCCATGAGAGATCTAAAGAGTAGTTTATATTTCTGTGTGTGAGGACACAAAAAGTGTAGTTAGAATTTGCACAATAGCAATGTGGCATCCTGAGTAACAATGTGGAGTAAGGATTTGCTGCTGATGGAAAGAGAAATCAACACATCAATGAAACAAAGGTTTCTGGGATCATTTGGTGAAGGTGTCATTTTTGATGCAGCAGAATCCAGTGATTGATAAAGGTAATTATGAAACCTGAGTCAGCAAGAAATGGCAATTATACTTAATGTGGTATGATTAAGGAGGCAGAAAACTGCAATAACTTTTAGGATGATTTTTTCACTAAAGATGCTTGAAATAAAATGAGTTTTAGTGCTTATAGCAAGAAAAACACTCCATTTATGTTAAAGATACACATATTAGAGTCTGTATGATGTAGTGGGAATATGATAACAGATAGTCAGTAGACCCTACTTCTGATCTGGTAATTGACACTAAGGAAGTGAATGACTTTCAGCGAGTTAAGCCATATGACATCTTTGACTCTTAGTATAATATAGGGGCTAAAGACAGGGACTATAGGCTCAAATCGAAACCTATTCCTTTAATTTCAAGCCATTTAGACTTCTGTTACTTTAATATCTGTAAGCCTCACTTTCCTTCTTGGTGAAATGGAAAGAATAATACCTACCTCATAGGATTGTTATGAAAAACAGATGGCACAACGCTTGCAAAACACCCAGCATGGAATATGACACATAGTAATAGTAAGAGCTCAAACAGCTGATGCTGTTATTATAATTATTATAATTATTTACAATGAGGGAGATAGACTAAGTGATCTCCAAGATCTTCTCAAGCTCTAAAATCCAATGGTTCTATGAACAGCTCATTCCCAAATGATGTCAGAAAAATGATGTCTCACTGTATATTGGGCAAGAAATCAATATGGGCAATTTTCACTTGTCCCCAGTAAGGTAAGGTGAGCAGAACATGAATTATTCAAAACTTTGGTTATGCTCAGTACATTCCTATTTGATCTTGGAATGTGTAGAACTATTTAAAAGGTATTTCTTATCCTTCTAATATTGTGTTTAATGAATAAAAGGAGTTTGGCCTTTTTGTGGTCACTAAGAGAAAAGAAATGGCACAATGCCAGATACTTTATATATGCTGTCTTAGATGAAATGGTCCAGCAACTGATTAGGCAATTGGAAAATCACACGGCATCTCCTTGTGAAGCTTTTCAGAAGCTTTTCAGGTATTTCAGGTCCGTATGTGCTTTGAAATTCTAAGAGTGAAAAAGTGACTATGAAGTGTTTTTTCACTGATATCTTAATTTTCAAAATAGCCTTATCACTGCAGCGATGTCTAATTACAATTCCCAGGCACAATGGCTACAGCCCAACACTATAACAATCTCATAATCTAAAGTCTCGTTTGTCATTTAAGGGTGATTCCCCACCTACCACACACCTTACCATTTCAAATAGATATACTTTTACTCTTTTCTTCTTTTTCTTTTTTCAAATGACAACTGTTCAGAGAGACCTTTGTATTATTCAAAGGTATAATAAATAGTACCACAAAAATCAGGACTAGCTGTGTGACTTTGGCAGATTACTAAATCTTTCTGAGCCTTCGTTTCTTTATTTGTAAGCTGGGAATGATCAGAAGAAATTAACTGGGAAGTTAAGAGAGCTCAAGCTTCAGAGTCCCCATTTGTGTGGGACATGTTCACCTGGTCATATGTTTATGTAAAATTGACAAAAATGAGATACCTTCATGGCAACTAGCATGGCAACTCTGTCTCTTTTCACTGCAACTTTCCTCTGTCACCTGTTTAGGAGCTTTGAAATAACTTCGAACACTTTTTGGCATCTGGCTGAGGGGCAGCTGAGTGAAGAGAGATTGAATTTGTGTTTCGTGACTATGTCTATGTGTTCTGAAGTCATTTCTGTGTATTGATTGCTCTGTATTGCTAGGCAGCTAGCACAGGAATGATTTGCAAATGCATTCTCACTGCCCATTTATTTTTATTTGTATCGGAATATTCTTTTTTCCTTAAAGAGGGTTTCCAAAATGGCATTAAATTCAGAAAACCTGGATCTTCCCCTAGGGATAATGATACCTACCTCATACCATTGTTACAAAAATTAATAGGAAAAATTTTTCTCACTTTTATTTCTCTTCTTTTACCTTCTCCTCCTTCTTTTGAATAATCATATAATAATAAAATAGGAACTACAGGTGATCTAATCCAGGGTTTTTATTTTTTTTCCCAAAACATTTCCTCCCCCTCAAGTAAAATCATACACATGATCTTGATGCACTAAAAAAACTGGTAATTCACAGGATTCCTGTGAAACTTAAACCTTTACTGCCTGGGGAATACCTTTCTCTCATATCTGTAAACCTCTGAAGAATTACTGTAAGCCTCAGGATTCCATGGGACCCAGTTGGAAAACTTAAAATTTAGCTCAATTCCCTCTTTTCATAATGGGAAATAATTCTAGAGAGGCTAAGTGACCTCTCCTCTCCCCATATTACAATCAGTTCACTATATCTTTTTTTTTCAGGTTTACTATTGTGAACAATTATTATTACTTATTTAAAGTTTTAGACACACAGCTACATGTTTTAAAACAAAAATCATTTCTATATATTCTTCATATCATGGAATGTTTATTCTAGAGGGATTAAAGCATTAAATGTAAGTCTTTCAAGAATAGAAGAAAATTTAGAAGACTACTTATGCAAATGAGGCTTTGAGGTGACCTCTTAACCAAGGCAGACAATCAAAGATATATAAAAATCTAAAATTTTTTTGTGGAAAATGTACTATATTTAATGTTCTACAAATAATAAATTGACAAATAATGTTTGCTACAGTTATGACAGATATAAACTGTTCTTAGCAATAGAAACTATGCAAAGAATGATGACTCAGCAGCCCACAGAAGAGCACATCTAAATAGCCAGTAAACTTGCAGAAGAAATTTCAACCTCCCTAGCAGTGAAAGAAATGCAAATTAAGTAGCAATGATCTACCACTTCACATCCATCAGAGTGGCAAAAAATTAAGAGTGATAATAACTGCTGTTCGTGAGGATGAGTTAAAAGGATACTTTCATCCATTTCTGGCAAAAATAGAAATTGTTATAGGCTTTCAGAAAGCAATCTTGAAATATCTATTCAAATAAAAAATGCAAGTCCTCTTCCCAGGGCCACTGTGTGACTTTTATGGGCCTGAGGAACGTTTGCCTTTGTCGGCTTTTCTCCATTAAAAATGTGTGTGTGTGTGTGTGTACATATATAAAATACCTTTTATGACAATGTTGACATAAAGATGAATATATTAATAACTCAGACTAGATTTATTATTATCATATTCACTTTTTCTTCTAATTTTAAAAGAAATTAAAATCAAAACATTTCTTGGATCCCTAAACATTTTAAAGGTCTTAGGCACTATTCCTTCTGTGCCTAACAAGGTAAGCCCTAACTCTTCACTCGGAATCTGTCTTCTAAAAATCAGAATTTCAGTGACACTTACTTCTGCCTGGTGGTAGTAGCAAAACCTGGACACAAAGTAAAGAAAGAACTTCAATAGGCAGTAATTGAATAAAGCGATCTGTACATAATATGATCCCATTTTAGAAAAATAAAGCCAATAAAAAGCATCTGTGAGTGTGTGAGTTGTCTGTGTCAGTTACCTATTGCAACCTAACAAACCTCCCTAAAAATTAGTGACTCAAGACAACCACCATTTTATTTGCCCATGATTCTAATGGGTTAGCAATCTGGGATGGGCTCTGCTGAATAATTCTTTGGCTAGTCTCCCCTGGGGTAGTTTATACTGCTGCAGTCAAATGGCAGCTCACCTGGGACTGGACAGTCTGCGGTGGCCTCCCACACACGTCACATGGATTGATCATAGATTGAAATTTCTGATGGAAGGACATGACTTGGCTTTTGTTAATTATTTTTCAGTTGGGTTCTCCTTTTTGAGAGAGCTGAGCATAGGTGGAAGGAAATTTCTAACTGAACTGCAGAGAAAGGAAAGGGTTGGTGTGGGGAATGGATCTCTGCTTTGCTTTTGGCCCCTAGGAGGGGCAACGCCAGTCCACAGCAGAGCTGTGCAAGCACATTCCGAGACTACCTTGTTTCCAAATAACCACGACAGATTTAAATAGCAGATGAGCTAGCAAAGTAAAGGCAGAAGTGAAGCAATTCAAGAAAAAGGGGAAAAAATATACTTAATTCACAATGCTGTAAGAAATCATTAATTTATCTGCAAATATTGCTTAATGAGATAGTCTCCATAAAAAAAAATCCCCACAGAACTTAAAAATTCAATGAATTTTCATTGACTAACTCATGTGCGCTGAGTACTACGCTATTACATACTGATGTAGAAAAAAGTATGGCATGGTTCTTACATGCATTAAGAGAAATAGTATCCAAAATTTAATGGCCCAGGTACAGGTACATCATTATTAGGGCCAGCTACTCTAATAGGCAGTAATGAAAAGTATTTTTCCTGCCTTTTTCTCTGCTGTACATAGGATCAGTAAAGTCAGAATAATGGCCAAAAAGGCTTCTATGACAGCATGTATGAATAGCTAAATACAGAAGTTTCAACATGTCTAGATTAGTGGCAAATATTTCAAGATTCTGAAATATTTAAAAACATTATTACTTTCCTGGTTCTTAGCTGTATAAGGAATGCCAAAGTTATTGACCCTTTAATCTCTGCTGAAGTGGCTTAGTTTGAAGGCCAGTATTTCTATTATTTGTTTCTGAGATAGCCTTAATAAGACCTCAAACAGCAGGACATTTTGTAAGTCACATTTAGCAATCATAGCAATAGTCGGATACTTTTAGGACCTTTCCTATTACAAAACAAGCCTACATTTATATAATCCTCATATCTCAAAAGAAGTTGGAGAAAGTCACTGTTAAGGAAGTTCTTTATTCTAAATGTAAAGTAAATGCTAAACTCCGTTCCTGTTCCTGTTCCAATTTTAAGGAAGACTCTCAATTTTTATCTTGATGAGTGTTCCCTACTTTGTAACAGGATTATCTATGTTTAAATCTTATTTTAATTTAGAGAGACGAGCTCTGAAACCAATAATGTCTTAACCACTACACCAATGCTTGAATAATGGACAAAGTATAATAAATGTGTAGCAAAGACACTCAGGTTATTACGGCCTTTTGAAATATGAGCCATAAACTATTAAAATCATAGAGTGCTTGGCCAAAATGAAACTTGAATATAATCCCATCAAATTCCTCAATTTTTAGATGAGAAAATGTGTACTCACAAAAGTTAAGTGGCAAATAATCCAAGTCATATGGACAATAAGTTACAGAATATGGGAAGCAGTCTGTTTCATTTTCAAGTTTCAATGCTCACATTTTTTAATGGTTTATTTCTCTATTAAATTCAAAACCTTTATTTGACATTTAAAAATCAGTTTTATTGCCTCATTAATTACATTAGATAAATTATAATAAAATATTTTTAAGCTGTAAATTAGTATAAAAATATAGTTATCATTTTTATTATTTGAATCATCAGGAGGACTTTATACAAAAAGACTGAAAGTTGCATTTGGAATTAATACATTGTAATCATAAACAGATATAATTTTTGTTTAACTGCATTTCGTTTAGCTGAAAACAACTGGAGAGTTTCCTCATTCCATTTTTCTTTCCTCAACACATGCATACTTGTGCACACACACAGAGATGTAATAAGAAAAATCTACGCTTCTTTCAAGAAATGTTTTTTTAGTGAAACACACCTTTCGCTCTTCCCCACACTATCCTTCAACAATGAGAGTGAAATATGCCTTCTTCCTCCATGAGATCAGTATGGACAATTCAGCATATATTTAAGAACAGGGACTCTGAAGTCAGAATTCCTGTATTTAAATTCTAGCTCTGCCTTTTTTTAGGTGAACAGTCTTAGACAAATTAACTAATTGCTCTCAGCAGATGGCAGAGACAGAGCCTTGGGAACAAGCCCTCAGGGAATAGCTCTTTCCAGGCCAGCAAAAGAAAAATGACAGCACAGGACACAGGTGATATGGTGACGGAGCAGGAGGGACCACAAGCATAGGGCACAGAAAATAAGAGAAGCCTAAGTTTCAACGAGGGGGCAGCCAACAATGACAATGTCTGCTAAAATCACAGCAAATGAGGACTTAGAGTCTGCGGTAGGCATCGGTGACATTCTTGAGGGTGAGGCAGCACTGGTGAATTCTGACTTGCGGGTTGAGGAGTAAGTGGTGACGAAGCAGAAGTTCTCCCAGGGTGGATTGAGAAACAGGACCAGAGGGTGGTGTGCATGGTTTCTCCTCTCCTCGCCAATCCAAGATCGAGGAGACCACTGCAGATTGAAAGAGAAGATGGAGCCAGTAGCAAAAAGAGAGAAGGAAAGTGAAGAAAATAATTATCTCCAATTATCTGATCACAAACATGGACTAACCTGCCATTGTGAAGGAGCAGTACAAGGAATCCTTCTCTTGTTCATCCTGTAAGAACTCTGCTTAAAATGACTTCACAAATAAAGCCTTTCTGAACTATCCTAAATCGAGTCATCCAATTCTTTATCTAAAATCTCCAAGTACTTTGTTCTATACTCTTTTATAACATTTAGCAAGTTATACAGTATTTTATTAACATGCTTGCCCCATATATTACATGGCAAAACCCCCAGTGCTGAAATCTATGACTGAATTAATTTTTTTTCCTAGTACTAGGCACAGCATTAGATGGTAGTACCACACTAGTAGATATTCATAAATTAATTAATTAGCAATAGGAAGGGGGGAAGGACCTCTTCAGTGCAGAGTTATGTTAAAGAAGGAAAACATCAGTGCTAACATATTCTGAGTCAACGTTCTTAGTCTCATTCTTGGGCATAGTGAAAATGAGAGTGAGAAAGCTAAGAGATGGAAATGGGGCCACATGGGCAACATCTGTAGGGTCTGAGCAAGTGATGAGTAAGGTGCTGAGCTTCCTTGTGGAGACCTATGAAAAGGAGGAAGCGTAAGTTTGCAGTATACCCTTTAGATTTTGCAGGCTTTTTCCTCCTCTTGTAGTCTTCTATAACCTAATGAGTAAAATACAAGTAGAGTTGTCCAGATTTAATCGCAAAATACAGGACAAATTGATATTGTATCAAATTGATATCAAATTGATATTGCATGGAGTGAAGGTCAAAGAATGCCAAGAATGAATGTTGAAATCACCAAGGAGTATGGTAGCCAAATGATACGGAGACGAAGAGTTATAGCTTTGTGACGAGACTGCACAAAGTATGGAATATTGTTTT
The DNA here is from genome assembly GCA_008086735.1 of Cheirogaleus medius. Lineage (NCBI taxonomy): Eukaryota > Metazoa > Chordata > Mammalia > Primates > Cheirogaleidae > Cheirogaleus > Cheirogaleus medius. Next base: position 1,922,784 of record VBSM01003176.1, on the reverse strand, counting down.
CTTTAAAGCAGTGCCTTAGAGCCAATGCAAATTAGGGAGGGACTTGGGAAGGATCCAACAAAAGGCAGAATGGGATGGATGTGGGGAAGAGAGAGAGGAGAAATGAAATAATAAAAGTAGGTTTTTCTCTGATTTCCAAAAAGTTTTTAAGGACTTGTCAAGTAAGAGAACTACAAGCTATTGTGATTTTAACAGGAAATTGAACCTTTGTCATTTTTTCTTTCCTCCTAAATTACTCCCTTCCCTTGAGACTTGGACAGGTGGATGAACCCATTAGGGAGCTATAATGAATAACATCTTATACAGAAATTATATTCATGGAAAGATCATGACACAATATTAGCATGCAAAATATCTGTTCTTAAACCCACACTTTCTACCATCTTCATTCACTGTGTGCTGATAATGAGACAATAGTTCCTAGGGGAAATAATGTAGTTTACTCAGGGCATTCATTCAAGCTCTAAAAAAAAAAAATCCAAACAGACAGGGAACATATGAGGTTAATATCCAGGTGTTAATGAGGACTTAGGTATTGTGGAGCTTATATTGTACTAATTAAAAATAATTGCATAGTCCTAGAATTAGGAAGCCTTCACTGAGGAAGGTCTCAAGGTCACTGTCACCTCTCTGGATTTCCAGCTTGGCTGTGTACAAACCTCAGTAGTTACCTTAACATAATTAAGTTCCGGGAAAACTAGTTTCACCAACCAAATTCACTAGAGCTTGATTGAGATCAGAAAGTCAATTTCATAGGTTCAAACGAAAAATACCTCTTTCTAATACAGAAACTTATTTTTGAAAGCCAGATTAAGATCAGAAAGTGGTTTAGTGATTAAAAATGGAGCAGAATAAAGAGATCCCCAGGGACCATCCTGTACTAAACACCACCAACCCAAGTGTGCCCCATGGAAACTGTTTTGCTGGTACACCTGCGTTTTACATTGAAAGCTTTCTTTTTTATTCATTCAGGCGAAGAGTCTCCAGAAAACCAATATCCCTTTTTAACATCTTGTAACCTGGTCCCTACAGCAAGTGTGTAGGAAACGTGGTCACCGCCATTATAGGAAACCAGTAAAGTGAAGGAAGGCATTCATAAACTATTGACACCCAAAATGTCACGTGATAGCAAATGGCAAATGAAATATAAAGTTATTTTATGCTTTTTTCCAATTTTATATCAAATCATTAGAAGTGAATTTTTCCTTCTTCTTTGCAATCAGAAGGACTGTTTATGATGCTACAAAGATAATCTTAATGCATGCATTTATTTTTGACTTGTGATTAATTTTCTAACATGGTTAATCCTTGGCCACTTCTAGTGACCTGCATGCTTATCAAGGTAATAATGGGAAGGATGTTTAATTACCTCTCTCAAAGCACAAAGGAGAGAGATGAGTGGAGAGAGCCTTCCTGAGTGCATCAGCATCCACAAAGCTCGGGTTCTTCTCCTTGGGAAGAGCACACCCTTCTTGCTCCTCCTTTTACCTTAACCATTCTTGAATTGATGACATATGTCCCAGTCCATTAGGCCTGCTGCACGTCTTTGCTCTGAAACCCTTTGCTCATCTCCCTCTGCCTGTTAACTTGGCAATCCTGCAAAGGCCTCGTGCCATGTCTGCACATAAGCAGAGAACAGAGCCTCAACAGAATTTCTTTCTTGTTTCCCACAGCTGAGACGTGTTGTTTAGTGTTCTGCTGATGGCCCTAACCTTCAAGGCCACGTGGGCCTTTGAAGTTCAATACAAAAATTTGACTTCATTCTTCCATCTTTCTTCATTATTGTGCTTAATATAATAATTCTTGTGTTATCAGTAACACTGGAAGCACATTACATGTTTAACAAAAGTTGTTCTTTAGAGCAATCATATTATCTTTATGTAGTTGTGATATTATTTTACATGCTATTTTATATAGAACCATTATTTGCATATAGTTGTGATAAAATAATGCCCCCCCACAAAAAAGATGCCCATGTCCTACTCCCATGGAACCTGTGAATATGTAATCTTATATGGAAAAGGGACTGTGATTAAGTTAAGGGCCCTGATTTGAGGGATTATCCCAATTATCTGGATGGGCCTAAGGTAATCACAGGGCTCCTTAAAATAGAGAAAGAGACAATGAAAGCAGAGAATGAGCATGAGGCAGCAGGAGGAAGGTCTCCACAGCCACTCCTAGCTGGGGAGAAGGAGGAAGGGGGTGCTGAGCAGCCTCTGGAACCCAGACAAGACAAGAAACAGATTCTTCCAGAGAGTTGGCAGAAGAAACGCAGTCCTACCACCACCTTGACTTCAGCCCAGTGGACCCCGTTTCAAATTTCTGACCAGAACTGTCATTAGTATTAACTGTATTATTATCTCCAGAACTGTAAGATAAATTGGTGTCATTTTAAGTCACTAAGTGTCTGGTCATTTGTTACAGCAGCAATAGGAAACCGATACGATAGTACTTCATCACTTTCCGCTGGAGGAAGTAGAGCGTCACACAGACATCAGTCACTGTTTAATGAAAATGAATAAGGTATTTAGGGTTTGTCCCTAAGTTTTTACATGCCATGAAATTTAATCAGATGTGTTCAATAGTAGTATTTCTGAATGGCCTAGATTTGCTTATGAATATATAGAATAATATGAGAACTGTTATTTGGGACTTGAAGTTGCAACAGAGAAAAATTACTTTACCAATAAATTAATAGACTTGATGAGTCTATTTATTTTGCCATCAACCCAATTACCTCCCTATGCTTCAGCAGTCTACTAGCAAAACTCAGTTGTTGACGAAGGCTCAGAAGGCTCGTGCTCTGTCATCTCCTAGGGCTTAATGTGCAAAGATGGTGCAACCCAGCGAGAAGTCCACTGGGTATGCAGTTAACTGGCTGAGGCACGCAGGGTAAATATGTTCCTTAGCTCATTCTCGGCATGCAAATTTAAATATATTCAGTACGTTTTAGTTTACAAAGTATAGGATTTAGTTTAATCTTCACAATAACTTGTTGATGAAGGTGTTTTTGCCTCCACTTTACAGTTTTGAAAACTAAAGGTTAGGGAGAGTTTCCTGGCAGTAAATGACAGAAAAGAGATTTGAATTAAAATCTCTTCTTCATTCAGAGTATAAAACTAATGCCATTTTACTCTAACACAGCTTGCCATGTCACTTCAGTGTCATGATTCCAGATATGTGTTTTGAAAGTTTACTTTTAATGATTAAAATAACAACATATGTATGCTGTAAAGTGATGTGGGAAATACAAAGAGTAAGAAAAGTTTTAAATTACTCATCATCTTACTGCTCAAAAATAACCACTGTTACTGTTTTGATGTCTTTCTTGCCAAATATTTTTCTGTGCATTCATACAAGCATATTTCTTTTGACATTGTATTTTTAGAGTTTTGTATCTCATTCCATTTTTATTATTTTTTGAGTGACATGAGATGCCATTCTAACCTTATCGTATTAAAAATGTTACTGCATTTCCTTTCAGTGACCTGTCTTTGCTGGATATTTAAATATAAATAAAAATTAGCCCACCTTTCTCCAGTTAACAATTATTTTTTTCAGGATTAGAGCCATGCTTTTCAAAATACAATCTGAGGGCCAGCAACTCCATTATCACCTGGGAGCTTGTTAAAACTGCAAATTCTCTGCTGAGTGGGTCTTCAGGGTGAGGTCCAGAAGTTCCTATTTTAACAAGCTCTCCAGGTGATTTTCACACATGCAAAAGTTTGGACTGAAGTATCTGGCTTTCCATTTGTGTTGATGAGGCAAAAGCAGCCCACAGGCCTGTCGTAGGTTGAAGACACACAGGTAATCGTCACACTTAAAAGAAAAAGAGAGGCGACTTCATCTTTGTCAGTGCACAAAATGGTGCCTTACAGCCTACTGGTGACCCCGCTGCAGGTGAGCGAGCTCAGGGCCCTCTGGGTTCATGGGGGCGGGGTGCTTCCTACTGTGCCTGCTGCCGTGGGCGAGGCGAGGCGGGCCGACCTCACGCCAACTTTTCATTTACTTGTCCCAGTTGGCGGGACTGGCACCCATGCCCGCTCTTCTGGTGCCCTAGGTCAAGGCGTCCCCGGCACAGTCAGCTCTCCCTGTCCCCGCCCCAGCAGCTGTGGCCAGGTGAAGAGTGAAGGCACCTCTTTCTCTTTTTTGAGGTCCGCACCCCCGCTCTCATAGGGTGTCTGTTCAAGGTAAAGACAAGGTGATTGGGCGGCGTGGTCGTTTTTGAGCCTTCTAGGCTGAGTGCCTGAAGGCCTCCCTTCCCATCTCTCAGCAACAGAGGCTTGCCAGCCACGTGCAGCCAGATTGCCAGGCTTGGAGTCTGGAGAAGAAACTAGTGCCCCTTGCCACCTTTTGAGGGCCAAGAATGCCAAGCAGGGGTGGCGGGGGGGTCTTCCAGGCCCCTACATAGTATATAATAATAGTGTTAGTAATCGTCTCTCACTTTTGCACAAGATTTCAGGACTGTTTTAATGCCTCATAATATCTTTGACTCATATAATCATCAGGTGAGATAGGAGTGGGATCATTTTTCTCATTTGATGGCTGATAAAACTGCTAGAAAGTAAGCGTTCTGCCTCTCAAGAGTGTCGCTGGAGTGCTGTGGCCTGAGCGTTGGCCCTGCCACGCCCCTGTTCTCCTCCTTCATGTCAGCCTGCCCCGACAGAACTTTCTGAGCCCAGGGTATGATCATTTGTATTTGTGAGAGTACAGAATGGAGTATTTTGAGCTCACAGTTGCTCTTCAAATATGCTCTCGATGGGAGGATAAGGAGACACAGCAGTCTGACCTTGGCTTTCCTGTTATGAGCCATCTAGAAAGCTATGACTGCCCGATGGCTTTTTCACTCCTAACTTGACAACCCTAGGAAGGTGTTATACTCAAAGGTTCAATGTCAAATGTATATTTTGTTAATAAAAACAAAGCAAGTGTCTGTAAAAATAAAAAAAGAAAAGGAAAAGAACTTCCCGATTACCTAAATTCCCCACCCCCACATGCCTTCCACATCTGCTATTAGTGAATTACTTGGGTTAAAGTCTGTGTGCTTACCTAGAAATGCAGTGGTTACCATCACGCTTTAATATGCATGTTCTCCTTCTGGTTAGCCTACTAGTAATTCTTTATCAAGATCAGAATAGGATGAAGAATAAGTAAACTCTGAATTCAATTCTGATACCTTTTCTTAAACCTCTGCCATGTTGGAGTCTATGGAGTCGAAAAGAAAAACATGTTTTACAGATCCTGCCCTCATGATGATTCACAGTTTTATTAAAAAGTAAAATTTTCATATATAAAATTCAATTAATAATGGTTAATCAGGTCTTAAATCAACTATAAACAAATATTACAGTACGTGATTAAAGCAGTGAGTGCCCTGGGTTGTATAGAGATGGACATATTGACTAGGGAGGGTCTCCTTAAGAAGGAGGAATTTGATTGGAACCTAAATAACAATTATTATACTAATAATAAAAATGCCAAAGAAAGCTACCTATTAGTTGTCTACCTTGGGTCAGACACTACGCTAGGCAATCAGGGTGGATTATCTCCTCTAGTCCTCATAACCCCATTATAATACACCTGTTATACTTCTCCAAACAAGGCTAAACGAGGTAAGGTAACTTTGCCAATGTTATATAAGGAGCATTTCGTGGAGTCAAACTTTGAACCCAAGTCTGTTTGTACAGCCACGTTTCTTACCACTTCTGCCTTAATTGTTAATTCTGATTGAGAAATCGTGTGTATTCAGAGAGAGGCTTATAGCATAGCGCAGATAAAGATGCCCCCAGAAGGGGTGAACGAGTTAAACTAGCTCCTGTGCAAATGTGCCTGACCGGAGCAAAAGGTTTACATCGGAAAGTTGCTGAAGCCAAGAAAGACCTATTAGGATTATGAAAATTCTTGTAGACAAAGATAATGAGCTGTGACATAGTATAATTGATATTGAAGAAACACTACACATTTTTAAACATAATGAAAGTGTTGTTTTATGACTAGACTAACATTGGTTAAAAAGCATACTTTGATGAGAAGCGAAGAGATATTTGGGTAGAACGACCAATTAATAGGGTGATTGTTGTAAACCAGAGACGATAAGGACGGTGACTGGAGTTTTGGCAGAAGGAAAAAAGAATGATTAATTATTAAATATTAGAAAAGAAAGGTGAAAGGCTACAATGGCAGGTTGACTAAAGAGACTAAGAAGAAGACCTATAAATTTGAACCTGACATCCTGGATCATTCTGAGCTGTACATAAAAATTATAATAATCTAGAGAGAGGTTGTCAAAAATTAATAGAACAGTTTATTTTTCAAGATTGTGGGTTTATATCACTCTTAAATCCCTTTATTCCTAACCACCTCCATCCAGTTGGTTTCCATGTCTTGTTGATCTTAAAAGCATTTGAATCAGTCCTGTCTATTTTTTCCTTTGTCATATTGCTGTGATTTAAGTGACAGTCGTCTTTCAATTGGCCTGTGGCAATAACAGCCTAAATGTTCTCTTTACCTTTTGTGAGTCAGTTTCTTGAAATCTATCATTTTGCTACACAGTTTTCTTTCTAAAACCTATATCTAATTATAACATCTTCCTGCTTAAAGTTTAAAAATACTTATTTCCTGCCTTTTATTGCAATATTTTACTTGGTATGACATTCAAAATTAGAGCAACTATATATATATATATAATTAGGTAATAGATAATATATATAGTTAGATAATAATTATATAGTTAGATAATATAACTATATATAGTTAGATAATAGCTTATCTAAATAAGACACTTGGCAGGTTGAAAGTGGACATATTAATAATTACACCGGGACAAAAGGTGTGTGGGCTTTGCTGAGCATTCCAGCCCCATCTTCTTCTAGTAGCAGTTACTTTATGCATAAGCAACACCAAAAGAGCTAGTGAACAAACACTGCTCCAAAGATCTTCTCTCTGTGTTGCTCACAGCTGTATTTTCTGTGCCAGACCCAGTGCCCAACAAGCCATGGACACTCAATAGCTATTTGCAAAAGGAAGACAGGGAGAGAACGAGAGAGGGATGAGTAAATCAATGAATTTTAGAAATGTTTGAGTCTAGTGTGTTGGTGGTGGTGAAACGAAACAGAACTGAAGGGCTGACATCTCTGGGGAGAGGAAGCCATGGAAAGCCAAAGGCAGGCATAGGGAACTTGGTGGAGGAAGGTGAAAAGAGGGAGGTCCCAGGATCAGACGTCCTATTTCATAATTTAACAGACAACAGATCCCGGAAGTTTGGTTCAAGTGCATTTTACCAAAAGACTCCACTACTTGTGCATCAGCCGGACAGATTTTTACCAGGAATATTTCTTAGTTTTGTGGAACTTTCATATTCCTCCTCAAGGGTCTGCGTGGAGCTATTAAAAAAAGTTTTCTCAGTAGCGTTTTAGACATTCTAACTACAAAGGAGATATGTAAATGCCCATTTTGCACTTCTGAAAACAGGTGCAGTCTCTGTGAGAAGAAAATTTGTCACGCACATGGGAACAAAAAGGAAAATAATGAGAAAGAACTCATAATTTCATTACATGAATGTCAGCTTTCTACACAAACTAGATTTGACATAATTAAAGCACCTGTAACAAATAAAATGAATCAGGGAAATCTCTTTCCTCCCTTTTCTCCTGAGAGAAAGGAAGACTCTAAATTATATACTATTTGTGGGAATCTTACATAATACTAATTATGCAAAAAAATTTGTGTGTGTGTGTGTGTGTGAGAGAGAGAGAGAGAGAAAGAGAGAGAATTTTTCTCTGATCTCTTGGTTGATAGCCCAAAACAGCAGCCATTATTCATGACCTTTCAAAATCAAGTTTCTTATATTAAGGAGATTATATCTATAAATAACTATAAATATTTTTTTCAATGATCATCGGTCCCAAGGAAACAAACTTTACCTTTAGCAATTGATTGTTTTAGTCCTAACTGTAAAGTCATACCAGGAACTTGCTGTGTTAGGTCAGAAATGCCTATGTAGAAAGAGCCAAGCCATGAATTTAGAGGAAAAGAATGCTCATTCTAACAAGAGGAAATACTCCTAAATAGTGGTTTGCCGGTATCTGGTATGTTCCTGGGGCATTTACCTGGGGAGCCGTTTGTTTTGTGCTGTGCTCACGTAGGTCATTTCGTTGCAGCCATCTACGAACCTTCCTGTGAAGCATACAAACACCTGGGCCAGACATCCAATTACTACTGGATAGATCCTGATGGCAGCGGACCTCTGGGGCCTCTGAAAGTTTACTGCAACATGACAGGTGACTGTGTCATATTTATGTTTTATGAAGATTGCTTTTCTATATGTTCAGAATTAATAGTTCCACAGATGGTTTGTTTCTTCGGTGCTGTATTCTTATCACAACATTTAGTAGCAAAGTCATGCTAGATTTCTTAGGTAAAATGATGACATGCATTGCATTTCTAAAGCAATAAAACCTTTTGAAACTGTATTTTTTTAAAAATTCTACCTCTGACATGAACAATTAATCAGTGGCATTTTAAAAAGTCAATATGTAGGGAGGAAACCCAGAAAATGAAATTGCAAGGTTGAAGTCCACAGAAAGAACTAATAAGCTAGACTGGGGAAATTTAGAATTGTTACTCAAATATCCTCACTGACCATGTTAGAGGAAGCATTTAGACTATTCCAGACCTTCCTCTACTCCCTGCAATTGTGGGGAAACCTTTCTCAGTACTGAAATCCCATTCTGAGAACAGCAAAAATTACCTGAAGCTTTCATGAAATTTATTTGGAGTTTTCTACTTGGGATGAGAACCTAGTTTTTCTCTACTTCCATATTAAATTCTAGGGCTATGAAATGAGATTGTGGGCTCTTGTAAATTCCCACAGCAGTGTGTAAGATGTACAGATCTCTAAGATAAGAGCAGATTTTCCATCAGACACTTGATAACATCTTACCCACCAAAAATCCAGATAAGGGTGTGAGGGATGCACTATTCCCTGGCTCCAGGAAAGGAACAGCATTTGGTGTGCCCTCCTGAGGCCCATGATGATAAGGACACAGATGATATGATGGTGCTGATGATGACAGCTACACGTGACTGTTTACCATGTGTCAGGGGCCATGATAAATGCTATAGGCAGACACCTGGGTTTGCAAAGGTTTTCATTAATCACTAGATGTGTAATATTAGGCACCTTACTAACTTTAATAACTCAGTGAGCCTCAGGATCTGTATCTGTAAAATGGATTAATAATAATGCCCGCCTCGTTGCATTATTATATGAATGAAACAAGGTAATCCACCTATGGCTCTCAGCATACTGTCTAACATTCGGTAAACATTCAGTAAACCTTCAAGGTTCCCTGGGGCTAAGTTGTTTTCATTATTTATTAAAGGCTGTGAGAGTTAAATAACTTGCCCACATCATTCAGCCATGATTCAAAGTGAGATCTGTTGGGAGCCAATGGTTCTTAGATCTGGCTATTCCTCAGAATCGTTTACTGAGGTCTGTTTTGTTTGTTTGTTTTCTTTTCCATACAAGCTTCTTGGCACAACCCTGGAGACTTTGTCAGTATGTCTGAAAGTGGAAATGGGGTTGCGCAACTAGAACTAAAAGCCCTGAACAGTACTGGAGGCAAGCAGACCCCAGCATAGAACTTCCAGCAGCATCAGGAAACCAGACATGGTACAGGATGGAAGGGAAGATGCTGAGGACATGAGTATAGTGGGGAACATGTGTAGAGAAGATGGTAAAACGGAAGTTAGCATCCCTCAAACTTCTTCCCCTACCAAAAATTTTTAGCATGCCCTAGAGAAGGAACCCACTTACCAGAAAGTTTGATGTGAGAGTTTACTGATGGCTCCATGTTTGCCTTCATTTTAGTCATGCTAGAACTAAAGTACAATCTATGAGAATTTGATTTAATCTATAAGAATCTTGATTTTAGTTTCTCTTAATATATAAAAATATATAATACCATTAAAGACAGTTATTAACCTCAGAAGAAATCAGGGTATCCTGGTTGAGCTTGGACAATTGAGACTTGACTTTAGTTATTTTCCTATGTGTATCTCAAAGGAGACAGAAAACAAACAAAATAAAACCATAATGTATACAGTCCTCATGTGAAGAACACACACAGAACGAAGGACTAGTGTACTTTCAGGAGAGCTTACTTTTCTGTGAATTGAAGGCTTAGCTGAGAAATATAGGTCTCATCTTCATCAATATCTCCCTTAAGGAGCATGACTGTAATTAACTCAGTATTCCAGATGCAGTTTGAGTGGTAAGGAGCATCGTGAAACTTTCTGCAGTTAGAATATTTTTCTTCTATTCATTTAAGATAGTTCTGAACATCAGTGTGTCCCAGAACCCTTGAAGAATCTTGCCTTACAGACCAGCAGGCAGTTTTTGGGCCTTTGCCACTCATCAACACTTCCTTCTGGAAAGAGCATGGATTTAACATTATCAAGAGACCATGATGCACAAAGCTTGGCTTGGGCTATTCCATTTCCAAGAGATATATGGTAAAGAAGAAGAGGGAATGACAGCCTGAGATATTCTATAAAGTCTTGATAAATGACTCTATGTCATGAGAAATTATATATGTACCCCCCAAACCTAAAGTATAAAGGGAGACAAGGCACTCAAAAAGGCAAGGAAGAGAAATGAGCCTTATCAGTCAATACCCCAAAGCACAAAAGAGATTGGCTCATTCCAAAGAACTGAAATCCCAGTGGCTGGAGTGGGGTGAGCCTAAGAGAGGTCTCCAAATGAAGTGGGGATGGGTGAGGCCCAGAGCAGACCAGCAATAAGGAGTGTAAGGCAGAAAAATTTTGTTTTTATTTTTCCAGTTATTTTTCAATTGCAGTGGGTGGGAATTCATGGAGAGGCGTTAAGTGGGGAAATGAGATCTTTCTTGCATTTAAGAATCTACCACTTGGGGTGCCATGAGACACAGCGTGAAAACACTGGGATCAGTTCTGAAGCTATTGTAAAAGTCCAGCAAAGAGATGATGCTTCCTTGGACTAGGGATTAATTGGTAAGAAATAGATACATTTTAGGTCTATTTTGAAGGAAGAATTGTCAGGATTGGTAAAAGATTGGATAGGAATGGCGAAAGACAGTAATCAATACTAACTTATAAACATATGTACTGAGTAACTCGATGAGTTGCAGTGTCATTTAGGAGATGCAGAAAATTAAGTGTAGAACAGATGTAACGGAAGATGAGGAACTTAGTTTTGATCTAGTTAAATACGAACTGCTCTATCTGTGTCATTTGAACTAAGATGCCAGTTTTACAGATAGATAAGCCCCCAAGCCTGTTTGGGTTAGAGATACGAATGTGCTAATTGTTAGCATATGAATCCATGAGAATTGATAATATCACTTAGAGACTGATGTAATAGAGAAAAGGCATCTTAGGAAGAGCTCTTAGAAACTCAATGGATAGAGATCAGAGTTCCGGTGATCAAGTATTTAACAAGTGTGTGGAAATATGTATATATGTAATTGAGGGTAGGCAGAGGGAAAGTGAGAGGGTTTTGGGGGAAAAGGACTGCTTGGATCCTAGAAAATGACAAAAGAGTTACCCACTTTTGAGAGTAAATTTAAATCTATGCAAACGTCTATAAGGGATGTGGTGGTGTACCAGAAGCATAACAAATAATACCAACCAGGATGCAGGGAACATGGTATGGCCAGAAATGATGAACCTTCTAAGGAGCCTGCATAGACAGCGTGGGGTAGCCATGGATTCAGCTACATCCCTTGGAAATTAGGGAGTGCTCGAAATGACAGAGCATTTCTCATACTGCACAGGGGCCAGCAAAATCTTCCACAAAACAGTTGACTCATGAGCTGAGTCTTGAGGACCAAGGGAGCCCTATGGGGCTAGGAAATTGGGGGAAGGAAAAATAGCTCTACTTATCAAAGGCTTTGTGTGGAATGCAAAGCAGTAGATATGTGGTCCTGAAGGGAAAGCAAGCAATGGGTTTCAAGCAAAAGAATAATATAATCAGGTACTGTAAATTTAAAACATCACCTTGGCAGCTGTGAATAAGGTTCTTCAAAGAAGACCCATACATAAGATAGACAAGTAGAAAGCCCCCGTAGTAATTCAGAAGTTGAAAGTAAGACTTAGGGTGGTGGCAATGAAGTAAAACAGGAGGATATTGATTTGATGCGTATTTAAAAAGTTGAGTTGGCCAGACTATTGCTGGTGAGATAAGAAATGCTGAAAGTGGTTCCCGGGTTCCTGCCTTGAGTAACCCCATGGGATGGAGCAGAGAAGAGCAGGAGAGAATCAGGACAGTGGTGGGATGCTGTGCTCCTTTAGAGTCCTGTAGTTGGACCAGGTAAAGCTGTCCTGTTGGTAGAAACAATAGAAGTTTACTGCTGGACATTGAGGACATTAATTAATCTCTTTGTCTCAATTTCCTTGTAAATATGTATTGGAATAAATTGATTTCTACACTGCCTTTCACTCAAAAAAAAAAAAAAAGGAAAAAATATTCTGTTATTACCATGAAATGTGAAAGAAAATCACCACTTGCAGTCAAGTAATTTAGGGACTGAACCCTCTTATCTCAAATGAGCTTGAATTTACTCATTTCTCGGCCAAGTTTGACATAAATTGGCTCTCTTCATTTTTTATCATAAGGCAGTTTTCTACCGTGCAATTCTTCTTTTGACTACCTGCAGTTCAGAGCTACATCTCTTGGAAATTAAGGGGCACCCTAAATGACAGAACGTTTCAAGTGCTGCACAGTTGACATTGAGGAGAGACTATTTTCACTGAATCCTCTGTAGAGGAATTCATCATTCTGTGAAAAGCCAAAGTCTGATTTCCTTTTTTAGATCTTAGGGCACATTATAAAATATGATCATTGTTATCCTCCCCTTCCTTCTCCATTTTTTATCTTCTCTCTGAAAATTTGGCGTTATAATTTTTATGAATGTATACTATCTTATATATCTAATATTTACCTCTTTTAATTGTACATTTTTCCTAATATTTCAGCCCTTTATTTCTATTCTTTTCTGGTGTTTACCAGCTTTCTTTTTCTAGAAACCATGAGCTTTTATTATGTTTAAAGTTTCATTTAATTCTTTCTGCTTGATGATTAATAACAATAATAAATAAAACTAGATCCAGCCATTATCCATGGAACCTTACTGCCTATCTGTAAACCTAAAACAATATTTTTCTTAATATATTTTATCCTCTAATTCATGTTTTCTATGACTATTTTTGCATTCATATTTAATTTTTTATAATTTAAATAAGCATCTGTGCTTCAGTGCGTGAAGTTTAAAGTCCAAATAAAGAACCCCTCCTGCATTCTTCCTAGCACGGGTTTGGTAGTTTTATCAAAAAGCCATTAAGCTTGTTTACATAATTTGTGCTTTATAAAGCCCTGGGATTTAGCTGATCAAATTCTATTATCCTCTATAATGGTAAAAGCCGTTCATGTCTTTTTAATCTAATATTTATAGAGAGCTTGTTACTCAAGTTTCTGAGCACTTGTACTTAGTAATATTATTTTATTTATTATTTTTCTTTTCATAAGTTTTAGTAGCTCAGTGTGGGCAGTGGGTAAATGAGCCTTGAGGTGGTGGGTTTAGACTCTAGTGCAAAGTGTCATAAACCTCCCATCCTCCACCTCCCCACCCCACAAAGCAAAGCACGTCCTACCCCATAGCACAATCATAACGTTTCAGTCAACAGAGGGCAACATACGGTTATAATAAAATTATAATACTTTATTTTACTGTGCCTTTTCTATGTTTACATATGTTTAGATACACAAATACTTACTATTTGTTTTTTGCAATTACCTGCAGTATTCAGTACACTGCCATGCTGTACAGGTTTGTAGCCTTGAAACAATAGGCTACACCACATACCCTACGTGTGGAGTAGATTACACCATCTAGATTTGTGTAAATATCCTCTACCATGTTCACACAATAATTAAATTGCCTTACGACGAATTTCTCAGAACATATCCCTGTCATTAAGCAGCTGGTGACTATATTTGTTTTCTTAGCCACTTACTGTAACACAAATTTATTATCTACCATCTCTGTGGGTCAGGGTAGAGGTAAGCTGGGTTGACTTTTCAGTTGTACTAGGCTGAGACCAAGGTGTCAGCCAGGGCTTTGGTTTCATCTGAAACTTGGAATCCTTTCGGAAGTTCATTCAAGTTGTTGATAGATTCAGTTTGTTGTGGTTTTAAGACTGAGGTCCTATTTTTTGTCCTGTTGGCCACAGATTGCTCTCAGCTGCTAGCGGGGGCTCCCAGGTCCCAGCTACGAGGCTCTGCCTGTGCAGGAAGATCTCTCCAACCTCTAGGCTCACTTTCCAGAGCTCATCTGACTAGGTCATCTCTACCCAGGACAATTACCCATTTGATTAACTCAGAGTCAACTGTTTAGAGACCTTAATTACATCTGCAAAATCTCTTCACCTTTTCCTTTTAAAGTAACCTGATTCTAGGAGTGATAGCCCATCCTATTTGCTAGCCCCACCTGCATTCTAGGAGAGGGGATTCTGCAGGTGTGCCCACAGTTGGCAGGAATGTTGAAGAATTCTCTTTACTACATCTACCTATGAGCCTCAGTATAGTCACAATTCCAGCAACCTTTATTCCTAAGTTTTGAAGAACAGTGACATATTCTGTTTATAAAATATTAAGCTTTATTATTATTAGTCTTATAGTTTTAACATATTATTCAATAAAAGAAATTTTGATAATAAAGATAAACAAAAATAAAAATTGCTTACCAGGTAAAAATGAGAATTACTTACACATTAGGAAGAGCATGTTAAAGATTTTATATTTTATGCTTATAAGTATATTTGTATTATTGAGGGCAAACTAAATGCCAGGCATATTCTAAGAAGATCACACATACTAACTCATCCAATAACTCAAAACAACCTCACAAGGTAGGTAATATTACTAGTATTCCCAATTTTTAGATAATGAAATTATAACTCGGAGAAATTCAGTCCTAGATCACACACATAGTAAATCATGAAGCTTGACTTTTTAGCCAGAGTTAGTTCATAGTTACTGTATGTGGTAGATGTGTTTGTGGGTGTGTATGTGTGTATGTCTATGAGCTCACATGTGTATAGGAATAGAACTCTTCATTTTAGACTCCGTAGTATGATTGGTAATATGAGCATGTCTTATCCATAGGTCTTCATTATCATCAAAAAATTCCCTCCCACAGTTCTAACTCATTATTTGTGGTTTATACAGCATTTTGGTTATAAACTATTTACTTCTTAATTGTCCAACTAATGCCTTGGGGTTTTTAATCAGAGAACACATTTTAAATGAAGTCAGTATATTACATAAACTATTAGGCAATTAGTATCAATTTAACTGTAATAACTTGTATATTCCCTATGCCTCTAGGTTAATCATCCCTGAGGGTTTGAGCCCAACTTTTAGGATAACTTAAATTCTATCTCCAATACCTAGTTTTTTCAGTATAAAGTCTTAAGCTAAATCTAACAAAATCTTGTCTGAGAACATGAAAGGATTGAGTGGAATCGTGTTGGATATCATCTGTAATATTAAACATTATAATGCCACGTTCTTCCCCTTTTTGAAAAGAAACCAGTTACCATGTTTCCCCGAAAATAAGACCTACCCATAAAATAAGCCCTAGCAGGATTTCTAAGCATTTGTGCAATATAAGCCCTACTCCGAAAATAAGACCTAGTGATGGGCGTGGCTACACAGAGTATCTGCACAACCCATGCATTGCCTCAGGGAGCGGTAAAGAAGATGAGCAGCCCTTGTCATCTCTCCATGAGAGCTCTATTGCTCGACATGAGAGATTGGAGCCAATGGTTCTAAAGGAAATAGAGTCACAAGAAATTCAGGGTGGAATTCGGGGTTTGGAGAGTTATGATGATGTTCCAGAAGAAGATGACTTAATTATATTTGAATAAATGTATATTGTTGTACTGTACTTAAAAAAAAAAACACATCCCCTGAAAATAAGCCCTAGGGTGTCTTCTTGAAGAAAAATAAATATAAGACTCTGTCTTATTTTTGGGGAAACAGGGTATTATAGAAATGAGGACACACAGAAGTCTCCTATTCCATATTAGGGCTTGTTAACATTCACAAGCTGGGCACTCCTGAGCATCTAACAGCTTCATTTCCTATCTATCATGCATCATGTCTCTTCTCTGATGCGTGCATGGCCTGAACTTAAGCCTCGAGACCCTGGCTTCTTCCATTTTATTCCATCCACTCATTTTTATTTTTTCTCATCAAAGACATTTTCCCTCCTCTTTCTGCCTCCTAACCTAGTTTGCCTCCTCTGCAGTTAACCTGCGCACAGAACAGCGCTCCTTTACGCCTTCTTGCAGTCACATCTTCTCCTCTTTGTCGACCTCTCGCAAGCTGTCTTTGTCAGAAACCTTTGTAATCACTCAGCAACTCCTGCTTCCCGCGTTCAGCTATTTCAGTTCCTCACAATCAGTATAAATCTTTGAATTCAATTCTGTTCATACAGCTTCAATTGAAAATCTGGGAACCAACTCACTGATCAAACACAGCCCGTAAAGAACTCTTCTCCGTAACTGATTACCCACTCGCCGAGGACTCCCTTTTGGATCCATGCTCTCATTCTGCAGATGTCTTCTACCTGCCCGGCTTTCTTTGAAATCTCTCCTTCATTGTGTGTCAGTCGCTGTGATAGGTTAATGCTGTGAAAATTGTCAAATGGTTTTCGAAATTTGAGTCAAGAAAAGGAAAGGAAAACTCTAAGAGGTCCAGGGAGGGCCACACCACAGGGTAGGAGCTGGGAAGGGGTGTGGGACCCCAAACACAATCGGGGTGAAGTGACCCTGCGTGTACAACAGGAGCCTCATAGTAGCTTCTGGACTCTCCAAAATGGTGCATCACAGGCAAATAACTCCCACCTTCAAATATTTTCACATAACCTACGAAACAACATCTTAAATATAAGGTGCTTTTTTTGTACCTTAAAAGCCTTATGTGTGTTGTGCAATTTTTCTGCTCAAAATCTGAGAATGGCTTCACATTGCATATGGCTGGAGACTGTTTTTCGTTTCCTCTGGCATTTGGATTCTGGAACTCTTGTCTAGTCTACGATAATCTTCAGACAGGATGGAAAAAAGAGAAAAAAAAGAATACATTGGGAAATCCAATTAAGATCAGCACATTGCTTTGTGATAAAAAAAAAAAAAAGACAAATTACAGGAATAAAATCTCACACTTTTTCACTAGGAATTCTTTTCTTCTGGCTAAAGCTTAAAGCTGATAATGACTATGCTTCTGTCTCTCCAAAGGCTAGGTTTTTCAGCTGTGTGGGTCACTTTTCATTCCTTCTGAGTAAATCAATTTCCATATCAGAATGTCCCTGGAAATTTTAGGGAGAGAAGCTTATATAGCAGCTTATCTCTCTTTTTATCATGTATCTTTGTCTAATCACAGCAACCAAACAATATAATAAAGTGCACCAATACTATTATATACTTGTATGTTGCCTAAACTGGTAACATTCAATGTCAAATTTCTTGGAACTGACTTAAACCAGGATCCCTAAAGCTCATCAGTGCCCCCCATAAACGACTGCTGCATGAGAGGAATGGTTTCACTAATGAAGAGTGAGAAAACAACTTTAGAAAAAACATCCCTGTGGAAGATTTTGTCAAAAAAATCTCTTTGTTGCATTTTCATACAGATGACTTCATTAGGGCTGACCTCTCTTCATGTAATTATTTATCTCATACTTTCTTTTTACCCATATTTTTGAACAAAGAAAATGAGTTCTAAAAAGTGAAACTAGTCCAGGACTTGCTATATCATCACCCTTATCATCACTATTAATTCATTTTCTTTTTGCTTTTATGTGCATCTATTTTATTCTGTCTTCACATGAGCTATATTTGACCTTTCTGCTTCTAAGCTCACTCGGTGTAGTCCTAGGTTTCAGGGTTAAGGCAAGGAAGGCAGCATAATTTTGGGAGTGAAATGAATGCCCTCACTGCTGTAGGCAGCAGGACGTGGAGGTCAGAGCAGGAAATTTATTAGTATTAGTACACCTTATAGTCCGACATCGCCTGCTCTAAGGGCTAAAAAGACTGTAAATTCATAATGAGCAGCCGGCTGACATTTCACTTTGTTCCAGCCTGCATTCTCTGCTCTTTATACCTAGGAGCATCATCGTCATGGAATTTCCCTTCTCCACGGCTGTATATACCCATCCAAGAATTTCTTCGTTTCTTCCTATGCTGGAATTGATACTTCCTATTTCCCGCATTTTCTTCATTCTAATCTTACTCTCTAGTTTGAATATAGTACGTCCTTTGGTAGCTTCTTGATGCTTTAGTATTACCAATTTCTTCTCTCTGAAAGTTGGAAGAATCTTCATATTGTCCCACATGTTCTGAAATTCCATAACAACATGCCTTAGAATAGGTCAGTTTCCATCCATCTGCTGGCTGTTCACTTCCACGCTGGAAACTCGTGTCCTCAAATTTCCTGTTATTTATCTGTTCATGGTTTTGTCTCATGATTCTCTGTTCTCTTTTCCTAGAATGCTTTTCGTTGTGGTTTTAAATCAAAGAGTTCTTTTTTTCTTCTTGAAATGTTCTTTTTTAGTAGCATTCTATTGTTGCAACTGTTTTGTTATTTCCCAAGGATAATAAACATCCTTTTTTCCTTCTTCCTTAAGTTTCTCTAAGTTCCTTTATTTTGTTTGTTTCTCTGGTTTTTTTTCCTGACCTTTGCAGCTTTCCTCAGAGTCCTGATCATTATTAGCTGTGTGACTATTATTAGGAGAGAGAGGGTCTTGTTGACTTTGAACTTCACTGTCGATTTGAGTAACCATGTAACCATATGCCGCGACGTGACGAGCACAGTCCCACGTAATCCTATGGTGCCCTGATGTAATTATTAATCACCCCCCTTTCACTCTCAGTTGTGTCCATGTTTGGATGATAAATTATTTGATCACCTCATTGTAGAGGAGGCTGAGTGGACCAGTTTTTAGACTTTTTCTCACTTGTCAGCATTTTTAGTTTTCTTTTCTTTACATTGCTCAGATTCTCTGTAGTCAAGTTTTTAAATTTCTTGCCTGGATGTTTCCAATCTGGTTGCCAGCAATCTTGGAACCACTTGAGGGACAGGTCTTGGAGCATAAACATTCAGCATTGGGTAAAAATGTAGACAATCCCCATTTTCTGTATAGTTTCCCTGTCCTTTATGCCTGGTATTTCTCAATGCAGGGGTTCTTTTAGAGAATAAAACTCCAGTTATCTACCAGAGTGAGAGAGGAGTAGTCAGTCAGCCACAGGCCTAGGGAGGAGATCTCAGGATCTATTACCTATCAAATAGCCTCAACCTGGTTCTCCTTGCTTTATTCATTACTGACTTTTTTATGGATTCCATGGGGATTGGATTGGCTCTCATCTTTCCAGACTGTCAAGTCAAGATTCAGTGTTCTTAGATTTACTAAATGAAGTAGCATGTGTCCATGTTCTTTCCATCCTCCAAAATTGTATTGCTACTGTTGACTCATATTCTCCTGATCTTTGTGGGAGATTTTACATATACACGCACACACACACACGCACACAGTAAATACTTTTACATATATATATTTTCTAGCTTTAGGGAATTTTTAGGAGGTCAAAAAGGTAGATGTCAGTGTGCCAATGTTTACTCACCATTTAACCCAGAAATCCCTTATTTATTTTTAATCTTATAATTTAATACCATAGAACTAATTAATTTTTCAAAACATGCATTTTTAAATTCATTTAAATCTCCAAATTTTTAATATCAATTAATAAATTTTCCTTTTTGGTTAAAGAATGTTATAATTCTTGAAGTGTTCATTATTGACTCTCTAATGCATAAGAGGTAGTATGGTAAATGCTTTCATTTGTTGTGTTTGATTTATTCTTCCCAATAACCCTGAGAAGTATTATGTTCCAGTTTGAAGATATGGAAACTAAAACACAGATATTACAATTTTCCAAAAAGCTAATGAGTATTTAAACATTTTATTATCTCTGAGTACATCTATAACACACTCTACAAAAGGCTGCTTACACAAAGGGTACAGGTTTGAATGAGAGGCTTCCATATCACTTAGTGGCATGTGTCACTTTTGTTTTTTAATAGGTTGAAACATTCTGAGAAAACCTTAGTTCTTATGATAATAATATAAATTTCTATTATTATTATTTGAAATTTTTCTTCCCCTATCTCTGATTGCTGGTTAACTGTAGTCTAGGCTATGATCAGGGACTACATCTACCTTGTTCATTATTGAATCCAGCCAAGTGTCTGGTATACAGTTGGCACTAATACTGTCATGGATAGACCTTGTCACTTTGGCTTATTTAGTAGATATAAGTAGCCACCACCAAACTCGGTGCTAGATAAGAAAACAAATTTGAGATGAGAGTCTGTCTCACAGATGCTTGTTGGCAACAGGCTCAGAAATGCTTGTTGGCAACAGGTTCAGAAATTGTCTACACAATCTGTTCTATGAACTTGAAAAAGTTCAAGCTCTCTATCATTTTAGGCAATCTAGTTGCTCCTTGTATGGATGCTTCTTTTATAGCAGATAAGAAAGCATTCTAGAAGCAGGATTGAGTTCGTGTTGTTGTTGCGATCAGGTAACCATTTAATTTAATGGACGAACCAGAACTATTTAAGAATCCAGCCTCATTCACTATTATGAAAAGTTAGAGGTAAAGAGTTCACTAGATTCTTTTATCCTTTTGATTCAAGAGTTGGGAGAGTCTCTAAACTATTTTAGCCAGTCAACTTATGTGAACATCAGTAATTTTTTTTCACCAATAAAAACCCAACTTCTACAATGCAACTAATAGTTAAATTTATTCATGCTAACAAAATACCAGGTTTTGATCAGAGGTAAATGTAACATATACCCTTGTAGTAGTATCCGCCTCTGACATCTAATTTTTAGTGAATGCTAGACAACCACCTATCAAATGTGTGTTCTTGTTTAGGGTAAGGATGCAGACCCATATTATCTAACACGCATGTAATTATATCAAACTTCCCTTGCAGATATATTTTTAAAATAAATTACAAGCCATATAGCATATAAATTGACTAACTATCCAGGTTGTTTTACCAACTATTTATTAAAAGAACTATACGAAGATAAGGTAATAACTTTGGAAAACATACGCAAAAGATGGTTACTTTAACATTGTTTGTATGTTGGTTAATTGTTGTAAAGCACAATAAAGAGCTGTGTCCTGGTAATAGTTATCCTTAATGATGTTCTTAGTTTATTAATCATACTTCTAAATCCTTCCTGCTAATTATTAGCTGCAGTCCCAGGCCAGCGTGGGCAGTAGTTCTCTTTACATATGGCTTTGCTCACGTCTTCTTTTACAAGTCCTTATTTGCACTCCTTCCCCTACGTTTTCCACTGAGTAGGAGAAGAGAGATCTGATATGGCTCTAATGCATTAATGTAGTATGTTGCCTCTTCCCATGGCATTTCCATTTCAAAGAGAATAACAAGTAGAGGAATCAAAATACGAAGAGAGTATTTTCAAACAGAGCACCTTCAATTGCTCTCTGAATCCCTTCTATGCATGGGCCCTGTTCTGCCTGTATGTACAAAAACTAGTAGCCCATGTAATTTTAAAGGATCTCCATGTAAAATTTTCCCTTTTTTAGGGGGACTGGCAAGCCACTATTTCTGTCTTACTTTTGCTTCAACATCTACTTTGTAACAAGACTTCATTTTTTCCTCCATACCTATCCCATTCCATACCCAAAGGCTATGAGGAAAATGAGTTCAGAGAAAAAATTCAATTAAATATTACATGGAAACAAATATAAAGGAACACACCCTGTAATAGATGCGTATTCCCTCTGGAAAGAGAATTTTATGTTGACGTCATTGATTCTACTACCTCTACTCTCCTCAAGTTCTATCTTCCCTTTGAAAGTTCTAGATTTTATTTATTAAAAGATTCAGTAGCCTCATATATAATATTCAGTTTTACTATTTTGAAATCCTAATGTCCACTCCTATTGTTATTTAAAAGCAAAATGTTCCAACTTTCTATATAACATTTAAGTATTTCCTCCACTGCGGCATCTTACGGGTCTGTCTAGACATAATTATGGGTGAGCAAGAACCAAGCTTGCTCAGAAGCTTCTGTAGATGCTGTGATTGTGTCATTACATCACCTATCTGCATGGTAAAATTTTTGTTGCCAATTATTACAAATTTGTTTACTATTTTTGGTTGGCAGTAAAAAGTAAAAGGGGGTGACAAGTTTAGCTACTTCAAAGAGGAGATTAGAAAAAAGTTGGATTTGCAGGAGATTTAGTGATAAAACCACTGATATTTTCTTTCTTCCATTTCAAGACTTGGGCAGAAACCTTATGAAAACATTTAGTGGGACTATCATGGCCCCACTGAGCATCAGACTCGCTGCTCTAATGTCATTAAAATGAATTTTCAGCGCTGGTTCAATTTGTCCCCAGCTCTATGGCCATGGCCTTATTCATATTGATTGCTCTCCCATTAGTGGTAGTGTAATAAAGAAAAGAAGAAAACAAGGTTCAGAAACAGGTCAATGAGCTGAGGCTTTCTTTTACTGTATCCCTGTATCATGATGTTTTAATAGATGGCAAGTCTATCTAATAAAGATGTTACTAGATTGTAATAATCTTTCTTTAAAAGAGATATTAATTTTCCGTGTCATAGTGTAAAAATATTTAGTGCCCAGTATAAATCATTTCTAAAATTAAAAAAAATCATAGAAGTTATATGAGCATGTCAATTTCAACTTACCTTTAACCAAATTACAAAAGAAATAGTTTATTTAAACAGTTTAAAAGTCCACATATTACAAAATTATTGTTTTCAACACAGATATAACTCTTCCATCATTTACCTTTGCTAACCTTAAAAAACTCAAAGTTTGTGATCAAAATCTACTATAATGTCTTAGTTTCTCACTAATGTTATTTAAAAATATGGAATATCTTTAATAAATATTCAGAAAAATCAATTCAGAAATATTTTTGCAAATCAGTCTTTCTTGACATAATCTTTAAGTCACCACTTGGACTTTCCAGTCACTATTAGATTCTTTCTAGTCACTGTTAGATTAGGTATTATTTGAAATTTCTTCTTAACTCTGATCATTATGTTCTTTTTGTAAATTTAATGAACTGTGTGGTTTGATTAGCAGCAAGTTTAATGTTAGGTACAATATAGTGGAGCTTTATCAAATATCAGAGAGAGTGTGTAAATCATTTTCCAGACTTACAAAATATTTATGTTTATCATTCTTTGTTATCCCCTGGGTCCAATTTTTGAAATTGTAATGTGTTTACTTAAGTTCATATAATCGTTAGTTTATTCACTTTATCAATATTTGTGAGTGCATATTACGTGCCAGGCACTGAGTACACAATGACAAACATGTTAGACATCACATCTAATTATATGGAGCTTATAATGTTATAAATATGTATAAAATCATTCCAAATAATCTAGCAGGGTATTATACCATGTTGCTATGAGAGACAATCAACTACTGAAATTAGAAAAATTTGTAGTTTTAATGTGCTCCTTACAACCAATTTCTGGTAGATAATTCATTACCTTAAGAAAGCCATTCCCAACCATTAGTGATTTGTATACCGTCTTCACAAGTTTTACTGAGCCCCGGACCACCTATTCAATTATTTAATAGTTTTTAAAACACTGACTCAAGTTTTAAAAACTCATTCTCATCCTAGGCAACAATATCCATAAAATTTTGTGTTTAATACACTTGACATTCTTCCCTAATGTGCTATTAACACATAATATTACTTGGATAATATAATCCAATATAACATGAAATGATATTTCTCAAAGCGTCAATCGTATACATACATCAGGAAATTCTGGCTAGACTAAACCTTTGTACCTAATTTATTTTCTTTTTGCAAAATTATTAACTTGTATGGCCTTAGGCCAAGAATTGTAACTAGTACAACTCATACATTTTCAAAATCAAATACCTTATCTAAATTCTCAGAAGACTTCAGCATGAGAACTTTATTTTAAAACACAGATGTCATAATTTGATAATAAATTATTAAACTGGATTCTAATCAGTCATTCCTACCAGTTTATGCATGTTGACCCAAGTATCATTCATTCCCCACATCTGTCCTTTAGACATTCTCCTTCTTCTGTCTTTCCAACCGTAACTCTGATTTAATATTTCATGAGCCATTACTGTGTTCTGTATCCTTGCCCTCAAAGAATAAAAGCTGTCCCAAGACATTCTAAAGTGTCCCCTACCACTGCTCCTGTGAGTCCTCCACACACCCCTGTGCTTTCTGTCCTCTCCTCTGTCTGTCACCTTACCAAACTCACAGTTCTATGTACCAGGTAATGGCTGTTATACTCTCACGGAATTTTGAGCTAGAGAGGATATTAATCACCCAGTCACAACCCATTTTATAGATGAAAGAATTGAGATTATGTTTTGACAGTTCCAACTTAAATGCTGAAATATGTTTAAATTGGGTTAGACATATTCATGGAATTAACTTCAATAATAATTCTTTGAGCACTTCCTAAAACTATATTGCTCTGTATTTCAATCGGCTGGAAAAATGATGTTGATTATAGTATTTATCCTATTTATCTAATATCTTAGTCATTCATCACTGACATTTTGAGTAAATCAACAACAACAACAATAAAGTGCTAATGTTTAGCCAATGTTGTGTTCTGGACATTGTGCTTTATGTGAACAACTTCACGTGAGGTAGGTAGTATTACTGCTCCCTTTTATGTGAGAGGCAACTAAATCATAGGTAGATAACGGGCCTAAATTCAAAAATTATTAAGTGAAAGAGTGGAAATTAGGTATGTGTGACTTTGGGGACCACTGTCTTTGTCACTTCATTATAATACTCATATGATACCTGATAAGTGTTAGAAGTAAAGGATGTTGTATAAATATATAAGACATAATTCCTATCTTTAATAGACCTTTAGTCAAGTTCAAAAGACAGAAGTAAAAATATGTATTCATCAGATTTAGATCTGAATAACTTTTGGCTATTGTCAAAATTCAAAACTATCTTCAAAGGAAAAAGATTCATGATCATTCATATACATATAAACCATGCTGTGTAGTCAATGCCAGTCAAAATGCTCCACATTGCTTTGGGCAATGTCAGAATCACTGGAATAAGTATAAAGCATGACAAAATGAGTTTAGTGTTGTTTTCACTTCTGGAAATAAGGCCAATATAGGGCCCTTGGTCAACCAAGAGAAAAACCCATAAAGGCAGGTTTTAGTAGTTCAGAGTGTGTAGGATTCCCCTGGCCAAAGCATTATATCCTCAGCTGAATTCCCCTCTCCCATCCAAATCTGGTGAAAACTCATTACCTAACTAACTTCATAGCAACTCTGCAGTAATAACAGGTGCTCAGCTTAGTTATGTGAAATAAAATGACAAAAAAGTTTCTAGATGTATGAGTGCTATAAAAGCATATATTATATATATACAAAGCAGAAAATTTATACGTAGTAGGGGCTCGTTAAATATTTATGATTGATTACAGAAAATACAATAATGAAGTGCTACTATTTATGCATATAAATAATGTGAGCTATGGTATGTGATGGGAGATTATGTAATTTTTTTCGACTTGTAACATAAAAGATGAAAAAAGATATTCTAGAAGAAAAAGGATGATATTTTGTAGCATATTTAAAAATTTACAAGTTTTTTATTCTTTGTTAAGAGATGTAGTACTTTCAAAGAATTTTTGTAATAGCTTCAATTTCCAAACAAGTGACTGGCAATAATTGACAGGCAGCTCTAATAATGAGAGTTGTGGTGCTGTAGATTAACTTTGCAGCTTCAATTCTTCATCCTGAGCGTGTTTACACTGGCACTTGTAGATTGCATGTTCTTATTGCAGGTGACATTGAGAGATTACATTAAGTTGGTTATCGATCATACTGTATGGGTTCACTTTACTAAAATGTAATCTCTGTTTCAACAAATCTAAATCTGACAAAGTATGCCATGTTCATGCCTTATAGACTCAGCAAGAAGTTATAAGAGAGAGTAGAGTTTGGTTGAAGCCTCAAACTTTGTGCATTTTAAATCTAAATCATTGTGTTAATTAGAAAGATTAAATCAAATGATGCATTTGAAAATGTTTTCTATATGTTAATATGTAGATATGAAACTATAGCACTTTGAAAAGTAAAAAACAAGTGTCATTGAGCACCTATTATCTACAAAACATTCTGGAAAATATTTCAATGAATAAATCAGTCCCCTCCGGGGATTTATTAGGAAAGAAACTCTTCATGACAATCGTGATATATATGTGCTAATTATTGTAACAGAAGCAAAACAAATAGTTTATATATTTTTTCTTATGTTTTGCTTGTCTTATTAATCCTGTCAGCTTCTTTTTTTCATAATTTTTCTTTATAGGATATGAGTCAATCTGGTCCCATTCTTTCTGAGCTAACAATATCCTACCCAAACTTACAAAAGTAACTATAGCCAAAGCTACTAAAATTAATCTAGATTTCCATGCAAAACAATTTTCACATCCATTTAACTGCTGTCTCTAATCCCGATAGCCTGCTTAATCATTACTGTAATATCGTTTTTTTTGTTTCAAAACTTGGCATGCAGGCGGAAAAATATATTTGTGTGTTCCTGGGAAATCTAAGAAGCCGATCTCCAGGAAGTCTCATAAGGTGATATACATTACATTGATGATATTATTATTGTCTAGAGACCTTATTGAAGGATTGGAGGTGGTGAAACCCTAAGAGAATGACCCATTAAGTAAAATATAGTAGATTGATATATAAAACTAAAAAGCCAATTAATTTAATTTTTGAGAAATAATTTTCCAGAAACCCTGATGCTCAAAATTCACATAACTATTGCATCCTCTCCCTATTGCAGTTCTACATAATCAGATCAATTTGGAGGCTTGGAATAGTACAAAAGGAATTACATAAATCACATGAATTGATGATAACAGGCTAAGGCTGTTTTTTTGTATTATTTTACTACTTTACTCTGTTGACTAAAATTCCCTCTCCACTGGATAGTTTCTTGACAGTCACCAACAACTTCTATTCCTACAACTCTTCTTTATTTCTAAAATTCCAAAATTGAACAAATACTATTCTGACCAATTTTTCTTTATGTATAAATGATATCAAACTGATTAAAGTTAGCTCTTCCCGATTTGCGTCAATCCATCTTTTACAGGTTAGTTTACATTTGTCTACTGGGACCATGTGTAGGTTTTTAAGTCTAACTCTTTGAAAAGAATTTTATTTCTCACATATCCACATTTTGGGGACGCTCCTTAATAAAGTTTCAAAGTACTCACAACATATTATCTAAGGGAAGGTGCCTTAGTCCACATAAATCGTAAGATACGTAAATCAACATTATGAAATATGAACACTTATGTTTACTCTCAATGTCTCAAGTAAAACAATAGTTCATTGATTCTCACAGGTACATTGTTTTCACAATTTTAACATCTCTGAAATCAGGATGTATCTTACTATTGATAGCTTCTTACAATCTCTATTGGCCAAGCAGAGATTGCTACATAGTTGTCTTCTCCTCTGGGCATGAGATACTGGCATCAAAATCTGCAGAATCAGTCTTAGTGGCTTAGAAGAAAGTTCTAGAGACAATACAGGATGACTCTTTTTGGGAATTCTATCACCAATGCTTATACAGACACAGAGAACCACTCTGAGGCAACCAATAATTTAAGTTGCAAAGTGTTCCAAGAGAGTTAGACTATGAATGAGAAGAAATTTGGGGAATGCTTTAGCAAATTCATTTCACTTACATTTTCCTTTTCAAGTATGCACAAGAGTAATATAATAAATAAGATCAAAAGAGCTTTTTTGAGATATTTTATTCTTTTTCTTTCTTAGTTGTGCATAAAAGAGTGGTGTATCTTCCAATCCAAGCCTTCCTAATTATGAAACATAATAATGTATGTTTTAAAGTAATATTCCATCTATATACTTATATTAGCCTTTTTAGAAATGTCTTTGAGCAGAACTAACTCAACATCTTTTTTGAGGTGGGCAAATCATTTACTTACTCCCCTGTGAAGAAGAGTTGTAGAAGGTCACCTCCTTATTTTAAAAGAGGTAGTAAAAAAAAAAAAAAGAGGTAGTGGGTAAACTTTAAGAAATATTTTCAAATTCTGTCCTAATAGCAAATAGAAAAATTAAAGCTGTTTATTCATGAGGTATGATAAAGATCTCTTCCTTCCATTACCATGTAGTTAAACTCATTACATGGTTTGCATATAAAAAGTAGTAGAGAAATATACATTTGTGTAGATGAAACAGGGGAATAAAACATCCTATTTAAATCTGTAAATGAAATTTTCTAGAAGAGTAGTTGGCAGTACCACTATTATTTACATGAAAAATCCAGAGCTTCTTGCCTCTTCCTCTCTGCTCCAACAGATGCTCCCGGGAAAGGGAGGGCTCAGCTTTGAAGAGGTCCCAGGGCATGCATGTGTCTTCACGCACACAGGCTGCTCTGGCCAGGAGGGCTTGGTGGGGAAGCCTCACCAACGCTCCCTCTCCCCAGGTCGCAGCCTCAGAAGGCTGCCCTTGGTGGCTTGTGGAGTTCTTGAGACAAGGCGTGCAGCCAGGGGAGATGTTGATTGCTGTGACCTCCGTGAGAAAAATCTCTACTGAGATTCCCTTTCTGGCATCTGCTGGCTGTGTCAGGGCACATTCATCTCTGAGTGTCTGTGCTGCCCACAGCCTTCCATCTGCACTGTCCTGTTGGACAGAAACAACTGAGCACAGGCAAAAGCAGTTCCCGTAAATCCAGTTCCTGTGGTTTGATTTAATTTCACATCCCCATATGCCAGTTCCAAATCAGAGGCAGATATATTTCATATTTACAGACCTCGGTTGATTCGCTTACCCAATTAAAGATATTAAGTAATTAAACTGTTTTCCTTTAAAAGCATATCCTTATATATTACACTATTTTATATGCTGCTGTAATTATTTTTAAAAAACATAGAAAATAAATATTATTACTGTGAGTGAGGAGTAACACAATGGTAGTGAGTAGCCATATATAAATTTATCTGTATATATTTATATGTTATATAAAGTTATATATGAATATACATAATATAAAATATATATAAATTACATATTGAGTTGTAAATCTAAAGTCACCATTAGATGCAAGCAATGAGTGGAGATAATTTGAAGGCCAAAATATAAATGTTTATTATCTCCTGCCCTTAATTAATTCTGGTTTTAAAGAATTGACCAACTTATTTTTAATTATTTTCCATGAAATTCCTCTGGTGTTTTTCCCTGTGAAAGTGTGTGTGTGTGTGTGTATGGAAGAAGATGTGATTGGGGTAAAGAATGAGGCAGAACCAGCACAGAAATGCCCATCACAGCATACCCTGCGCATACGTGTGGACTTTGGGCTCAGCATTAGTTGTGTTGGTTGTCACCTGAACGAGGGCGGCCAGGCTAATGAGTCAGCGCTAAAATCAGGTCCTGCTCCACTCAGAAGCTACATGCGCTGGCACACGTCTACATTCAGGGAGAAAACGGCCCCTTTTCCTAAGTCACGCAAAGGTACCATATGTGATACCTGTGGCCGGGCAGCACAGAGGCTAAAATTTACACCCACAGAAATCCAAGCTTTTGTGTTAATCATTACTCTTTCCAGGCACTCTGTTTTAAAATCCAGTGACACTTCAATGCAAAGAGTTTAACTGCTACTTTTTTTGTGAATGGAGTTGGTACTGACATCATAAGAAACCAAAGAAATTGACAAAGGAATCCCCAAAAAACAGTGAGGAAAGGATGTGATTGGGGCTGCAAGGTGCTTAACTACATCCTCAGGATCACCTGAGTACCCTGAGTGTGTGGATCACAGCTACTTCCTCATTGGATATCATTTTCTCTTTGGTTTGTAGCATGCAGGGTCAACACTGGTGAATTAGCACCACGAATAAGATATTCATAAAAGCTTCTCAACTCAGAAGTGATACTGGGACAAGACTCAGGTCTAGAGCTCGTAAGACTAGTGATGATTTTACTTATGTCACATAAACTCTGCACCTCCGTTGTTACAGCATAAAGTTGGTGAGCCTTCCTCTGGGCAAACCTCATTAGCCAGCAAACACAAGCAATTAATTGATGGAGACAAGAGAATCCCCAGTCCTGGTTTCTGCCTGGTTGCTTGCTCCTAGATTTTAGCAAATTTTATATTTCTCAGCTTCATTTTTGAACCTGATATAGTTTGGATTTTGTATAGCACTAATAATTACCTAAACTCAACTGTAACGTTAGACTGCTGCTGACAACCACACTCATAGAGTTGGATGTGTTCTGTTGAAGAATTTATCTAAAAGCAGCAGCAAAGATTTATCGATACCTAGCAAAATTTTGCCAGTCCATTCTTCACTGTCCACCTCTCTCCTGAAGATAAGACATTCTTCTAAAGACAAAAAGACTCATGGTGGTGTTTCACTCGGGACCTCATGATAGAGAACTCAAAGTATTTGAAGACCCTGAAATTTGTTTTTAAATATTTTTTATGTTTCTTTTTTGTATTTCTTCCTTACCATAGCATAGTTAGAGGAGAAAATGGCATTATTTGAAAGTGTACGGTATTAAAACCAGAAGTCTTGAATTATATTTCTCTGCTTTCTGAATAACTATGAATCTATCTATGGACAGATCAATTTGCCTTCCTGGGCCTTTGTTTTCTTATTTATAAAATGAGACAATTGACTACATGAAATTTAAGCTCACATCCAATTATAAATGTTCCATCATACCAGTGTTACTCAGACATATTTCTGAATCAAAAATAAATAAATAAATAAATAATGAGACTGTAGATTACTTTGTAGAGTCTCAGACTTTAAAAGAGAAACAGAAGCAGAGAGAAAGAAAGAGATAGAGACAGAGACAGAGAGAGAGCAGAGAAACAGAGACAGAGAGAGATGCCATATATATTTGAACCTTCCTTGGTCTTAGAAAGCTAATCTATCTGAAGGAAAAAAGGATTATTTTATAAGGACTCCAGGGTATTTACAAAAAAGTAGAGCTATAACCAGACCCAGGTTTAGGACTTAGAAATCTAAGTAAGTACTCAGCAAAGACTCGATGTTGTTTCCAAAATGCAATTCCAAACTTCAAGGGAAGACAATCACCTTGACCCAACTTGAGTCAGATTCTCATCCCAGGAAGAAATAATGAGCTATCACCAGATCCTGGGGGTAATTTAGTACAAACATTTCAAAAGGGGTCCACTACTTCAGGCAGCGACATTTCTCAAACAGAAGGATACAGTATGAACAAGTGTACTTAAATCTATCAACAGAAGTACTCATTCCTAACCCCTTCCAGCTATAGTACCTAAAAGATTTAAATATTTTGATGCAAAAGAAGAAATATTGCCCTAGGTTTTAATTCTTGGCTAGCCAAGATAACCATAAACCTGTAAATTACTTTCTTCTCTGTATTGACACAATAATTAGGACTAAGCTTTTCGGATGTGCCGTTATGTTCTTTCCTTTGCATCATAGCACCAGGCTACAGTGAAGGTACAGGTGGCCAGCGTGGTGCCAGAAGACAGACATCCTGAGACTCTTTAGGCAGCTGACATTTATGGGAGCTACGGCATGGCATCAATAATTCACACAGCCTCACGATGAGTGCTGGCAAGCAGCTGGTCCATAGACAGGGGCCTCATCACTTATTCATGTGTGAGACATTTATACTGGTTCATTGCCTTATTTTAAAGCTTCTTTAATTGTAGGGACTACAAAAAGAATGCAGCAAGTAGAAATTAAATCAAGAGAACCACTCTACATTATAAGGAGATAAGATGATTACTTCATGGAGAGGGCAATGTTTTCCCCTAACTGAACTTCACATGCACAGGATTAGACTGATCGAAATCCTTGGTTTGTGGCATACTCTCACTACAACCTTGGGTATGCTGACCTGGTAAAGGGCAGCTCCAAAAACCCATCACCCAAATCAGATGCTGTCAAGTGTTCTTGCCTCTTACCTCACTTTTTAACCCAAGCATCTATTTACTCAACAGATGCTTTTATTAGTATTATTTCCTTAGTGTTTGTGTTAGGTTGCTAGGGCTGCCATAACAAAATGCCATAGACTGAGTGGCTTACACAACAGGAATTTATTTTCTCTCCTTTTGGGGCCTGGGAAGTCCAAGCTCAAGGTGTGGGTAGGTTGGTTTCTGCTGCAGCTTCTCTCCTTGGCCTGCAGATGGCGCCTGCCCTGTGTCTGCACAGGGTCTCTTCTCAGCTCCTCTTCTTGTCAAGACAGCAGTTGGCTTGGATTAGGGCCCGCCCTAATGAACTCACGTTAGCCTAATCACCTACTTAAAGGCCCTCTCTCCAAATATAGTCCAATTCTGAGGTACTAGGGGTTTGGACTTCAAAATATAATGTTTTGTTGTTGTTGTTTGTTTGTTTTTAGCAGACAAGGGATCTCACTCTTGCTCAGGCTGGTCTTGAACTCCTGAACTCAAGCAATCTCCTACCTTGGCCTCCCAGAGTGCTAGGATTACAGGCGTAAGCCACGCCGCCCGGCCTTCAAAATATCAATTTTGAAAGGACACAATTCAGCACATAATTCTCCACTTTCATTGCCATTGCCTTACTTAATTTCCTTCCCTTTTTGTTTATGTTTCTTGGTTTTCTGATTCTGCTTTATACTCTTATGATCGATTCTACCCTAAACTAGCAGAATAATCATGCAGAAATGAAAAAACTGATTATGATTATGTTTTATTCTGCTAGAATCCTTCGCTGGTTCCCCAGCAGCCGTCGGGCTAACCTCCCCTGGCAAATCGTATGCTCAGAGAGGTGCATCCCCAGTCCTCCCTCTCACCTGGCAAATTTTCATCCTCGCGGTCGCAGCAATGGTCATCCACTTGCAGTTCAGAGCCTTTGCAAATTCTCTGTGCCTGAAATCCCACTTCTCCTCTACTCCAGTCTTTTTAAGTGATTAATTAATATAGACCAGAAAAGCACAGCTCAGTATCATCTGTGAAACACATTAGCACACCACCATTTTCACCATCGTCTGAGTTAGCTATTCTTCGTATGTCTCCTGCATCATAATATCTTTCGCATCACTTACATTAGACGGTATAATTATTTCTGCCTTGGACTGAGTACCCTGTCAGCAGGGACTGTCTCGATTTATTCTTATATCTTTAGTGCCTAGAAAAGTGCCTGCTCGTCTTAGGCACTGAGTAAATATTTGATTCACAAGTGAATAAATAAATACAAGAATGAATAAAAAACATTAGCTAGGTGAAACATTTTTGTATATCATTTCTATACTGTAAAGCCAATATTCTAAAGATAATCTATTATAGTTTAAAAAAATAAATGATTTTGTTTTACTAAACAAAAAGACCAACTGTGAAATGGCATATATGGTATAATTACAATGGTATATCTATCTATATATCTAAATTAAAAGTATGCATAGCAAAAGAAACTGAAAATTAACATACCAATAGCTTAAAGTATTTTTTACAAGTGGTGAGGTCATATATAATTTATTTTCTTTTTTCTGCTTTTCTGTATTTTTTAAATAGCCTAGATTCTATGACATGTCCCATGACTCTGCTGATGTTAACAAAATTTATGACCCTTTTCTCAACATTGTTAAACTGTTCTCTCCTTTACATTTCACTGTTTAGAAAATATAAAATCATATCTGTGACAAACTACATGCTACCACAAATTCACATTTTCATGAGAGGAAAAAAAAAGCATAACAAGACTTAGCGGATAAATTTCTCTCCAACCCACTGTGAAATTTCCATTAAGTCCTTCAAAACTTCTCCAGGTCCAGGCCCTAAGGACAAATGAAGAGTCTAATCTTTGATCAAGGCTTACTTCAAGCCAAATATCTACTGTTATAGGGAAACTCTTCCAAATGGTCACACCCCACTGCTATGAAGGTGAGAGTCACCCCCACCGTTCACATATTGCATAGCTGCAGGATGCAGCACAAAGACTTGGAAAAAGGATTAAGCCTCACTCAAAACATTATTTCTATTAAAATTACATCATACAGAGTTCTACTACCTACATGTTTTTGTTTTTCCATAACGCTAACAAAACAAACATTGCCCTTGAGGCAACCTTGCAGTGTAACTTTCACATAGAAGAAATGTAAAAAGGAAGAGACATTATAATTTTAGGGAAAGAACACAACAGTAATGATATGGTTTCTGGGAGTCTCACCTATGATTTTTTTTCATTTGCTAATTAGCTCTGTGGCCAGATAATAGAAGTGTAGAGTTTCAGAGATGGAAGGAATCTTATTGATCGTCTAGTATGTACAGTATCATTTACATTAGTAGAAATTAAAACCCAGCAATGCCTGGAAACCTGGTAAATGTACTGATTTTTCTTCCTCCGGGAGACCTTGGAAGTGAATCGCCTGATAAGCAACATGGCTGTATTGTTAGGTTCAGTCATTTGATTTATTCCACAGGCTCTGAGGCGCCAAGACCTGGGTTCCCTATTCTTCTCACTACTCATCAGCTGTTTGACCTTGGGT
The DNA here is from genome assembly GCA_008086735.1 of Cheirogaleus medius. Classification (NCBI taxonomy): domain Eukaryota; kingdom Metazoa; phylum Chordata; class Mammalia; order Primates; family Cheirogaleidae; genus Cheirogaleus; species Cheirogaleus medius. The sequence goes on along the minus strand of VBSM01003176.1, from coordinate 1,888,081 downwards.
CAATTAGGTAAATTATTTAGTCTCTAGAAACGTCCATTTCCGCAATTATAAAATATTAATTTTAAAGGATCTGTTATGTAAAATTGTGTTAGAGTTAAATAAGAAATTGGTTAGTATAGTACTTGGGTTCATAAGTTAGACTGGTGTTGCCTACTATTGTTGTTTATTCCACGTGTTTGAGATACGGCGTTCTGGGAGATCAAGATATAGGAGCTTTTGAAGAAGGCAACTTTATCATATTTGATTCAGACTACTTAGTGTGTGTCCAGCTTTAATATCTCTGTCTTTATGAATTTTGAAGACTGGCAAAGGAAGAGAAAGGCCAAACAATAACAACAGTTGTTGGCACTTACTGAGTGCTTGGTATGAAACAGGCTCTTTCCTAAGTGGTTTTGTGTATCAACCCATTTATTCCTGGAAACACCTTCAGGAGGTAGGCAGGTGCTGTTATAATCCCTGTTTTAAAGATAAAGAGACATACGTAACCGTAATATTTGTACCCCTATAATATGCTGAAATAAAAAAAAAATA
>VBSM01003176.1:1802230-1883776 GCA_008086735.1 Cheirogaleus medius | reverse complement strand
TCCAGGATAGCATAAACGGTGCTAGCTCACTGTCGTTTCTTAGAATTGAGTATTTCTTTCTTCTATTTCATCTCCATGATATTTTTTGAAGTTCACAGCCACATCTGTTTTATTCACCCACCACTAACAAACCAGTTGCCTGGGGACCTATGGCAGGCAGGACATGCTTATTGAAAGAATGAATGAGCTTTCCATGAATATCACATGAGTTATATGAAATACCTCAAGCCCATGTCAGAGAAGTGCTTTATCGTATGTTTGAATCTCAGGCATGTCGGCTCTTCACCACATCCACTCGCGTTCATTCCTCGATGAAACAGCTGGGGCTGGTTGTGAGCAAAAGTGGGAAATTCAAATTCAAAAATTGGATTTTCAATGACAATTCAGAAATGTATGTCCCGGAGATGCAACCAGATGATCATTTCTTCCTTCAGGCCCTTTGCTAAATACCTGTGTCGTGCTCCCATCGATCAACACCCTGTAGTTCCCGTGGTGGAGTGTTGATCAGGAACAGTGCTCGGGGCTTTCGAGTCTTGGCACTGCCTGCAGCAATAGATCGGGCAAACACCAGGATCACGGGGCCTACCCAGCAATTGTGCTCCCGTGAAAGCCAATATGGGGACCGCATAGACTATGGAAAGGGGAAGTGGAGTTCTAAAATCACTAACGGTGTTAGCACAGGCAGCAAAAGTCAGAAGGTTGCCAAACCTCTGTGGGGTGATTGTGGTTCCATTAGAGCTTGGCCCCTGCATCTGGGCATTGCCTATAAGTCACACCCTCTCTATGTGGTGTCCGCTTATAGGTGTCTCCTTATATTGCGGTTTCAGTGCACAAGCCCTATATTGTGAGCCTGTGAACAGTGTTGACTGTGTCTTTTCCTTATGCTTACCATCATTGGGCTACAATTAACTGTCCCATGTACAGGCGATGTTGTAAAAACTCCTCCACTGCTTCTGTCTTCTGCCTAGAACACAGAACAGGGGTCAAATGCTTCGTTGGTGCATAAAGTTGATTGATAGATGTCATAAAGTACCACCACCTGGGTGACTTAAAACAACAGAAATTTTTTTTCTCTTATAGTTTAAGGGGGCCAGAAGTCTGAAATCAAGAGACCATAGGACCATGCTCTCTCTGAAGAAAATCTTTCCTTGCCTCTTTCTGCTTCTGGTGACTGTGATCCTCAGCATTCCTTGGCATGTGGCCGCATCACTCCAATCTATCTTGTCATCACATGGAATTCTTCCTGTGCGTGTCTGTGTTCAAATTTCCCTCTTCTTATACAGATACCAGCCATGTAGTGGGGCTTTCCCTTATATCCTACGACCTCATCTGAACTCTATTACATCTGCAAAGACCCTATGTCCAAATAAGGTCACAATCACAGGTTTCAGGTGGACCTGAATTTGGGATGACATTATTCAACCCAGTAGAATGGAGTTCACCTGGATTCAATCAGATACCTGGAGAGTGTTTTTAAGTTTTTAATATTTGAAAACAATTTTATACTCATGAATGCATGAATAACTAAATTTCAGAACTTAAATATACCTGCACAAGAACTTACAAAAGTCTGTTAAGTAGTTTTATACTTAGGTTACCACTCTTCCCTCATGCAGGAAATTGGCACAGACCCCAGACACGGGCCTGTTAAATCCTCTCTGTCATCCTCCACTGGTCGGTCTCGTAGCCTGATCACTGCTTTGGAACTGACTGTCAGTTCTCAGTTTCATTCTTAGGAGGCTTAAAAATTTGATAGAGCAAAATGGGTTTCTTCCTTTTTTTCTGTTTTTTTTTTTTTTTTCTTTGCTAGTCATGTTTGTCAAGGGGTCAGCAAACTTTTCTTGTAAAAATGCCAGACAGTAAATATTTTAGGCTTTGTGGGCCACGCGGTCTCTATCAAAGCTCTTCGACTCTGCCTTTGTGGTGCAATGGCAGCCAGAGATAATCTCGTTTCCTGATTTCTGCCACCTTTTGTTCCTTCTCTCTAGTTGGTTAGTCTGGTTTCACCTCATCTTTTTTAACATAGAATACACTCTTCATCATGCTATGTTCCATGTCTTTTTTTCTCTTCCCTTCCTTTTCCTTTTCTTCCCTCCTCACACTCTCTGGTTACTATGTTCCTAAAATAAATATCCACTGCCTCTAAACTATATCTGATCATTGCACATTGATTATGTTAAACATTTCCTATTTTCTAAAACTTTGAAGGTGTGATATAGGTCATGGAGATTACTCATGGGATAGTCATTCCTTTGCTTAGAGGTAGCAAATGGGCTTACATTCCCTCTATAAAATAAATAAAAATTGCAACAATCCACTGGTTATTATTAGAAATGTGGATTTGCTCTGCTAAGTGATCAGCCTCTAAACATATCCCAAATTAGAGATAATTCTATGTGAAGTCCTGTGTCCCCAATACCCAGTGTCAGCAAGTTTCCCCTCATGGCCAATCTCGTTTTATTTATACCTCCCTCTCCTACCTCCTGTGGAATCATTTCAAAGCAAATTCCAGACATCAGTAGATTATTGTAGCATGTATCCCTTAAAGATAAAGATTCTTTTTTAGAAAGTATATCCACAATCACATGTCATATCTAGAAATAATTAATTAAAATTCATTAGTCTTTAAATATCCAGTGTTCACATTTCCCTAATTGTCTCATAATTGTTTTATGTGCAGTTTGTTTGAATTAGGGTCTAAGTGCAGTCTACACACTGATAAGTTGATAAGTTTCTTAAGTCTCTTTTAATTTATAGAGTCGATCTTTCCCCACCCGACTTTAATAATTTATTTGTGAAAGAAACCAAGTCTTCTGTCTGTTGTGTTTCCTATAGGCTGGTCACTGATCTCTTCCCCACAGCATGGCCTAGAGATTTGATGAGATTCATGTTGTATTTGTTTGTTAATTGTATTTCATAGTTGGTGGGTGTCCTTCCAACAAAGAGTCCACAATGCTGGTTATCTTTCTTTTGGGATATGAGTAGCCATTGTTGAGTATTAACATAATCATTAGTGGTTGCAAAATAAAAAGGTTCTCATTTTATTATTTATTCTTCAAATACTTGGCATACTTCTCTTAAAGAAAAAAAAAACTTTCCTTCTTCAACTTGTTGGTTATCCTGAATTTTTAGAAGAAAAGTAGGATAAATGTTTAATTTTTCTCCTTTATTTCCAAGGTCTCAAAATAAGCTTATTTAGAATTCTAATTCACCAAAGGTGACCAATGAAAATTGATGTTTGTTTGTTGGCATCCTGTCCTTCAATCCTTCACAATTATTACTCTTATTGAAGGTCGCAATGTCCCATCTGTGACCAGTGAGAGTACCTTCCAGGTGGTTTTTAAATCTTTTTGACATGACCTTGGTTTTTATCCTTTCTTCTTTTGGGGTAAAACACGATGTTCTGAGCTAATTTCTTGTACCACATCTGGGGTCTGCTACTTCTCCTCTGCCCCACCCCCTTTGTTTCTCCTGTCTTCATTGGGGTAAGAAGCATAATTTATTTACCTTTCCGGACACCTCATCCTTTTACAGGGGAGGATGTAGCTCTCAGGCAGTATCATCAGAGAGAAAATAATGGAACCAATGCAGCACTCTGATACTTCTGAAATTGGCACAAGTATGTCATTTTTCTTTGAGCATTTGGAGTATAACTGCATCATGTCTCAGAGAGCAACACAGGCATATTCTGAAAACAAGCCTCATTTGTGGCTCACTCTGAGGCCTCAAAAACATATTCTTTAGACTTGTCATTTGCTCACTACATGTAGGTTATAGCAGACATCAATTCCTTCTCACAATGGTATTCAATAAATGTTTCTTAAACAAGTATTAATAAACGAATGATATTTTCAGCTTTTAGAGATGAAAGTGACTTTAGAGAACATTTTGTCTTATACCACATTTTTACTTTAGGAAACTATAGCCTTGAGATTTCAAGTGATTTGTCCAAGTTCATAGTGCAAATTAGTAAAAGATATAATTCCCGGATCATCTGACATTTAGTGCATTGTTTTCTACAAAACCTACTGCCTCTAGACTATTTTAGGTAATTAAACATTGATTATTTTTATCATTATCCATTTTAATGATATTTTGGTTAACAGATCCTTCTTTTTGTCCTCTCTTTTTTCCTCCTATGCTTCCTCTGTCAGTGAGAGAAAACTTTCTAACTTTCTGAAGTTTTGATAATTGAGTCTATGAAATGAACCGACAGGAGATAGATTAACAGGAGAAAAACTCATGTTAATTACATGCATGTGCACGGGAGTCCCACAAAATATGAGACTCAAAAAAAGAGTCAGGTGATGAAATTTACATAGCATCCTGAGCTACAGAAAGGAATAGGGGCCCAGAACCTCTGGGGGGAGGGTGTATCCCTAGTTATGGGAGGGTGAAGAAATGAAATGCATGGTAAACAAAAGTTGTGTTGTAATGCAGATAGAAAAGTTTCTCCAGTAATAAAAGTTGTCTTGGAGCAGCCCTGAGAAGAATAGGTGAGAGTCAGTGACAGTCTTCTGGGCATGATGTCATCCTCTAGTCTCCTCTCTTGCAAGATAAATTAACCTTCCCTGGTTGATGAGATTCTCAGGGAAAAAATTCATGACAATAGTCTTTCTTTGGGAGGATCTGCCCTTAGTCAAATAAGGGGTGAGAAAGAGGAGGAGTGACAAGAGGGCAGGAGAAGATCAAAGAGACCTTGGTTCTCCTTCAGTCCAAAGCACTGAGCATGCCAGAGAACCATATTTGGGGTAGCGTTTGCTGAGCCCCAACATGTCCTTCCTTTCTTTTTCTCTCTGTCTCGCTTCCTCTCATGCTACTATAAATAGTGGTGAGCCCTAGGTGACTGTCACTCCCTTGACAGTAAAGAGCAAGTCTAATAAAAGTTCAGATAACCCCTAGGGCTGCTAGACAAAATCATGCTGTTCATCAGGGATATATGGTATAGCCCTACGCCTGTTTCCAGATCTTGGATGATTTTTTCCTAGCACAATTCAAAAATTACTTCCTTTCACAATGGTAATAATAAAAACTCAAAAAGTTTACTTTCTCATTTACGTAAGTAAGATTGATGACCCTTTAGACCACAGAAATAATCAGCACTGATCAGAAGTGATCACCTTAGTGTTGCCAACGTACTGAAATAGCAAAGACAAAAATGATCATTTTTATAGTTACTTTATCATCTTCCTGCAAAGTGCTGAAGAACTGATTCGTTTTCTTGAACATTTCCCCAAAACAACTGGATCATTTCAATTCCCAGATCAGAGGCTTGTTAGCTCAGCGTTTGGGGAAAATGATGATATGCACTATTTATGCATTAAACTCCACCCATGTCTATTCGGGTTTAAGGTGGCCAGAAAACTGAGCAAGGCACTTTTACTTGTTTTATTTTTGTCAGGTTTTAATCTGAAATGTTGGTTCTTGGCACACTCATGGTCCAAGAATGACCAGATGCACCAAAGTAAGGCAAGCATGAGGTGAAATTTATGGAGGGGGAGCAAGATAGGATAACAGGACAAGAGCAAGATATAGGTTTACAGAGCAAGATACATACTCCACAGATGATTACAGAACCCATTGTCATAGCAAATGGAGAGCAAGGGAAAGGGGCAGGAAAAAGGAGTTGGTTGTGATCTGCGTCTTGTTTTATAGTGCTCGAATTGGGACCTCCCTAGTGGCTCAGACGTCACCACAGAACCATTTTGATCGGACAGTTGGGAGTTGCATTTCTATGCATGTGGGTTATTCTAGGTCAATTTCTGGACTCTATGGTACCCATGCTGCTTGGCTCATGAGCTAAAGAGTCCTCTGCATTCTTTTGCAGCTGGCGTGCTAAGTTCTGATTGGCAGATTCATAGGGTGTTCACTCCTCCCCTGGGTATGGCAGTCACTCGGGAGAGGATTAGGGTGGAGCAGGACCAAGATGGAGGCTGGGGCCCACTCTGTTCTTCTTCCCAGGTGGGGCAATTGCACCAAGGCAACAATACCCACTTTCATCCCCAGGAGACCCAGAATCGTCCGCTATCTACCTAACATTTTGACTTTACTTCATTAATTTATTGAGCACTTGAGTACAAATAACCAGGAACTTTGCCAGGTAATAAGGATTGAACAATGAAAATGACACCCACTGGGACCTTAACAGACTGTGGCCACAGCTAATGTTACAGGTGCAACATGGCAAACGCAAACGCAGAGGTAAACATAGCTTGTTGGGGAAGTGGATGGAGACATACACTTGGTCTGCACTTGGTCTGGCTGGCGTTGGGGGTTTGGGAAGTGGAAAGCATTTTCTTGCAAAGAGCTCAGAAACTGAGACCTAAGGGACTTAAAAAAAAAATTGCTGGGAGAGTTGGAGTGCTCCTGGCATGGGGCAGAATTTCCTCGGTTTAGAGGTGCTTTGATATTTTGATAAGCCTCATAGAAAATTTAAAAGAAGAGTGAAATCACCTAATGCATTTGTACTTCTGTTAAAATTAAAGTGAGAACACCAGTTTTCATCCTTTGAAAATGTTCAGTCTGCTATCTTAAGGGTTTTCTTTCCCTAAAAAGTTATTTCTAGCTAATTATCCTCACTAAGGAAAGTAATCTGTCAGACTGTGGTGCTAATGTCCCTCACAATGGGGGCTGCTTCAGTGAAAAGAAACTGAGTTAATGGGGAAAATTAAATACTTAGAGGAGTTGATTATTTGGGGATTTTCTTCCAAGGTGACAAATGTCATCTGTCTCATCAAAAAAATCTTTAATTAAGCCTGGTGCCTGGGTTGGAAGAAGCAAGAATGGGCCCCAAACCCTCTAAAGGGAAGTCACTTATATGACTACCACAGCCCGCAGCGCCCCCAGGGATGTAAATTGCTTGGACGTGTTTAATCTTCCCGAGTTTGAGGGGGAGACAGTGATGTGAACTAGGGTCAACATGAAAGGAAAGGCCATCTTAGGGGATTCTGTCCTGTTAAGAGGGAATCAGACTGTCATTTTCAATTGTATGTGTTCTGCTACATCAAAGCTTTTCTGATAGCAGCTTCAGAAAGAAAGTAATCGCTCAAGCTAGCCTGTTAAAATTTAAGTTTAAAGTAACTGCTCACTGAAAATAAAGTTTCCCAACAATAAAAAATAAAGTACACTAAAGAATTTTTAGATATTACTTATATTAAGGAATTTGGTATAGGTTATAAGTGGGTTTATGATTTACATGCTACATATCATTAGATTATTAGATTAGATTAGATTAGATTATTCTGGCATTTGCCTGGAAATGAACATTTACTATGTTAGGTTGTGCTGTAATTACTTATTTTCTGTACCTTCTTCCCACTAACTTTGATGACGTGAAATGTATGCTATTTGTCTTCTTGTGCCTAGGTCCTAGAACAGTGCTTGGAATAAAGGAAGTTGTTTAATAAGTGAAAGCTCAGATGCTTCTAATGCTATTTACCATGAGAGGAGAGAGTATATACACTTACTACAGAACAACTATTATCTTACTGTTCAACCCAAACAGAAAATGGTGATGATTTTAAGAAGCACCTGGTTCCTTGGACATACTTTTATGTTGCTCTTTTAAAAATATTTGCAGTTTAGTATCTTGCAAACATTGCAAGTAAAGATCAAATTCTATAGGATTCTATAATTTCAAATATTACTTTTACTGTTTCACCTGTAAAGACTTTCTAAATCTTTGTAAGCTTAATATTATAGAGCATCTGGTGGGCTCTCTAACCCCATGAACTACATTTCAAATGGGTATTTTATAGGAATCATTGATGATGATAGTGAGAGAGGTTTGTTGGAAACTAAATGAAGAAAGGGTTAAGGTATAAGGGCTGTCCAGAAAATATGCATCCATGTAATATGTTCTCGTTATATTAACAATAGCTGGATATTTTCCGGATAGTCCTCATATATTATTAGCACGATAGTTACTGAACCTCTGCAGACTACTGGGCACTGTCCTAGGTATTGGAGATTCATCAGTAAACAAAATCTACAAAATTAAAATATGAAACAAAACTCTGACTTCCTGGAGTTTATAGTCCATTAGGAAAGTGGTAGGGAAAACAGATAATACAAAATAAACATCAAGTATAGTAAAGTTTATACTGTGTTAGAAGGTGATGTGTGCTATGGGAAAAAATAAAAGAGGAGGTGTAGGGAAGGGAAGACTTTCCCTCTATCCTATGAAATAAACTGGCAGTAGGCAGATTAATAGGGGAAAAGACATAAAAATTTATTATGCACAGGGGGCAATCACAGGAAAGAAACGTGAGTACCCAAAGCCCATTGCGATCTAGATGCTTATATACCCTCTTCATAGGGAACTGTGGATAAAGGCAATTTAGGGGAGAGAGAATGAATTGGGGGAAGGATGAAAGGGTCCTCAGAAGAAGAGATGATGATCTTTCTGGGCTGGTGTGAACCTCTAGTCCCCTCTCTGGTGATCTGAGTTATTCTTCCCTGGTTGGTGAGATTTTCTGAGAAGCAGATTCATGACATTTGAGTTTCTTGTGCAGAATCATCTTTAGGCAGATAAGGGGAGCTGAGAAAAAGCACGCTGTGCATTTGCTGTTCCTGAGTGCCCTCGGTTTGAAGTCATCAGTACTACAAAGGGGCATATTTTGGGGTGGGGTTTCCGGAACTCCTCCACAGGCAAGCTGCAGAGTGGGCTGTACGTTTAAATAGGACAGATGGGTGGGCCTCACAGAGAACGTGCCCTCTGAAGCAAGATTAAACAGAAGTGAGGGAGTCAGTCAGCCTTGCGGCCTTCTGGGCAGAGCAAACAGCTCGGACAGAGGCCCTAAAATGCAAGCACCTGCCATGTCTGAACCACAGCTAGCAGTCCAGCGTGGCGGAGCAGATATTTAGAGTGCTTTTTTTTTTAACAAGTGTGTGCAATATGTTGTAAAGTATTTTTAAATAATAGGCAGTGTCATCTTTAAAGTTCCACAGGAATGGCCAGTCATTGATCCAAGATGACATTTACTTAGTCTCCAAGTTTGAATTCAGATCAAAAGCTAATTACTCTCATAAGCAACAAGAAATCAAAGGTAATGTTTCCTTGCTACATGGGGTAGAAAACCCCTTATTGTCACACAGATGAACTCTTCACTAGAAACTACATCTTTCCCCAGTGTGAGTGAAAAAGAAAAGGGAAGACTAGCTTGTCTGCGTATTGATAGAGATGTAGTCAATAACTCCAGCTGTATCGTAAAAGAATTTTAACGTCTCTAATGGAACAAAAACATTCACAAATATTCTTCTTCCCAGAAAATGGCTGATGTCTTCCTAGAAAAAAGACACATATAAGCTCCAAATTGTTCTTCAGGTGGGTGAGAATGGTCTACCATTATTTATACTTGTTCGCAGTGCTTGATTTGTCATCCATCTTTGGGCTGGAATTGTGAGCTTAAAAATAATCAACATTTTCCACCACCTGCAGAACATCATCTGCACTTTGAGCTCATTTCCTCAGTGTTCCCTACAGAGTTCCATCTGTTTTACATACCTTATTTCTCTACACATGATTAAAGCTGCTTACACTACCTGAGCTGCATACATAGCTGGCTTTATGGAATGCCTCAAAACTACCACATCCTGCTGCGGTGAAATGTCTCTTATATTATCAGAGTCCATGCTTACAGAGATGCCTTTAATGCTCATACTTTACATATCTTGGGAGAAAAAGAAACTATAACAGCAAATTTGTAGTAATTCGAATTATGTTGGCAATATTGTGATTATTGAAGAAACTTCTAAACAAAATAATGATCTATAAATGTATGATCTTTAAGATTAACTTATCTACACAGACAACTGATGAACCTTTCAGATGAATCCTCTTACAAGTAACTAAGAAAGATACTTATGTTATAGTGTAACATTATGCTCGGCCTTTCTACCTGAATGTTTTATAAATACTTTTGTAGAAGTTAATTAGTACTCTAAATAATTAGAAGCGGTAACTGAGAAATTATTTTGTAAATTATTCTGTAAAGTACACATAGCTCTTGTAAAATGACCAATATTTGCTAATTACTTTTATAAATCTGAATCTTCACATAAAGTTTATCTGAAATAAGGTGTATTTTGTTTGTTTCGATATGAAATATTTCTGGTTCATCTCCAACACCCAGATTGAGAAATATAACATCAAATGTAAAATGACAGGCCAAGCATGCTCCCAATCCTACTCTTCTTTCTCAATTCTTAGGATACCTTATTGATATTTTGTGTTCTTAAACTTTACAAAAATGGCATCATATTGTGAATTCCCATCTTATTTGCATTTTCCACTCAATGTTCTGATTTTAGAATTAAGTCATATTGAGAAATATACTTCTAGTTGATTCATTTTTAAATATTTTGTTATGTTCAGTTGTATGACTATAGTTCAATTTATTTTCTACTCTTTTCGAATGGCCTTTTAGGTTGCTTTTATTTAGCATAGTGAAAAAATACTTACAATTAATTTTATTTTACAAATGTTCAAGAATTCCTCTAGGATACATAACTAGAAATAATTGATATGGAAGAATATGCTCATCTTAAAATTTACTAGTTATCCCCAAATTGTTTTCCAAAGTAGTTGCAAGAATCAGGGTATGAAAGGTCTGGGTGTTTATATCTGCAAGAATTCTGGATACAGCCAAATTTTTCAGTGTTTGCCAATCTGACAAAGATAAAATAAAATCTTATTGTAGCTTTAATTTGTATTTCCTGGTTACAGCAAAGATATGCATCTCTATGTATTAGTTGACTGTTTTACTCCATTATGAATTGCTGGTTCATATCCTTTGCTCATTTTTCCTTTGTGTTATCTCTTTTTTGTTACTATTTGTAAAATTTCTTTATATAGCTGGATACTAATCTTTGTTAGATGTATGTCTTACAAATACCTCTTCTACTCTGTGGCTTAACTTTTCCCATCATGTATGGTGTCTTGATAAAGAAGAGAGTTTAATTTTAACAAAGTCACATGTATGCTTTTTTTCCATTATAGTATGCTCATTTTATGCCTTGTTTAATAAATAATAGAAGTATTATTTATCATTTATTCTATGTATTTTGAAGCTGTGCTTTTTCATTATGACTTTAATACATGTGGAATTGATTTTAAAATAGGGTTAAAGACAAGGGATCAAATTTTGTTTTTTCAATATGGATAATTGTAAATTTCTCATAGATATAAAATGCCAGATCTAAATTAAACCAATTTCCATCTATACATGGATTTTGTTTTAGGTTTTAAATTTTGTCTATGCCTGTACCAAACCTAATTTAGTCATGATTCCCGATAGGTCAATCTCTCTGCATTGCTCTTCTTCTTCAAGCATGTCTTGGCTATTCTTGGATCTTGGCTTTTGCATATAAATTTCTTAATCAGCAGCTCAATTATACACCCACAAATTATTGAGATTTTGATTGAAAATGTAATTAATTTATAGACTAATTTGAGAATAATTAATATCTTTATGATACTGATTCTTCCAACCCATAAATATGGGATATTTCTTCATTTATGTGATTCTTCTTTAATATTGTTCATTAAAGTTTTAGATTTTTCTCTGTAAAGATCTTGCCTATCTTTTGTGAGGTTGTATTTTATTATATCATGAATTATATTTTAAAGTTATATTTTCTCACTAGTTGTTATTGGAAATATGATTGATTTTTATATACTGTTCTTGTATCTAACAATCTCTATCAAGTTAAAGACTTTTCTAATAGGCTTCACTATGTATCAGGTCTCTCTCTTCTATCCAATTCTTAGGACTATTATTATATTACCTTGTTTTACAAGTATTATTCTCATGGCAAAGGCTCCAGCATAATGTTGAATAAAAGTTGTGATTATAATTTCCATTTTCTGATGAAAGGAAAGGATCCTAATATTTCATGACTAAATATTGAACCCTTTATAATATTCAAGATTTTTTTCATTCCTAATTTGCTGAGATTTCTTTTTAAACATGTATAGGGGAGTTGCAATTTATCCTTATATAGCTGATTCTATTGTAATTATTCTGTTTGTTTAATGTGTTTTCTTTCTTTTAGACTGTTTCTGATATTTTGCTGTTTTTATTTTATTTATCTATTTATATTTCAGAATATTATGGGGATACAGACATTTTGGTTAGATGAATTGCTTTTGTACAGATTGAGTCAAAGTTATAAGTGTGTCCTTCACCCAGATAGTGTGTATTGTACCTGTTAGGTGTGAATTCATCCAGGCCCTCCTCCCTGCTCCCACCTGCTTGATTTCTGTTAAATTTTACTACCATGTGTGCACATGAATGTTGATCAGTTAGTTCCAATTTAGTCGTGAGTTCATGTGGTTTTTGTTTTTCCATTCTTGCAATACTTCACTTAAAAGATGGTCTCCAGTTCCATCCAGGTTGTTACAAAAGATATTAGTTCACCATTTTTTAATGGCTGAGTAGAACTCCATGGTATACATATACCACATTTTATTAATCCTCTCATGTGTCAGTGGGAAATTGGTTTTTTTTCCACATCTTTTCAATTGTGAATTGTGCTGCTATAAACATTCAAGTGCAAGTGTCTTTTTTTTATGAAATGTCTTTTTTCTTTTGGGTAAATACCCAGTAGTGGAATTGCTGGATAAAATGGTAGGTTTACTTTCAGTTCTTTGAGGTATCTCCATACTACTTTCCATAGAGGTTGTACTAGTTTACAGTCCCATCAACATTGTATAAGTGTTCCTTTCTTTCTGCATCCATATAAGCATCTGTCATTTGGGGACTTTTTGATAAAAGCCATTCTTACTGGAGTTAGGTGATATCTCACTGTGGTTTTGATTTGCATTTCCCTGATGATTAGAGATGTTGAGCCTTTTTTCATATACTTATTGGCCATAGTCTAACTTCTTTTGGAAGCTTCTGTTCCTGTCTTTTGCCTACCTTTTAATGAGGTTGTTTGAATTTTTTTTTTCTGATTTGCTTGAGTTCTTTGTAGATTCTGGTTATTAGCCCTTTATCAGATGTATAGCATGCAAATATTTTCTCCCATTCTGTAGGTTGTCTATTTGCTCTATTTATTTCTTCTAATGTAACATACTGCATTAAATTTTAATATTAAACTATCCTAGTTTAAACATTATGAGTATAACTCAAGTGTAACTCAAGTTTCTAAAACTGAGAGTTCAATAAGATAAAATACAATTCTCTATCACAATCATCATAACACAACATAACTACGGCAGTGCAGTGTAAGTTCAACAAACCATAGGTCCCGTTCTCTTGCAAATCTATAATTGGCAAATATTATTGGCAAATAATATCTTTGCCAATGATCCATCTTTACTGGATCATTCTTCCCAGCATATAAGCACATTGTAATGATTGTCATCTTAAAAATAGAAAACCAGAATTTACTCTGTCTCTATTCCTTTTGATGAAAGAAAATGGTTTGAAAGAATTGTCTTAACTTTCTTCTTTCCTCCCATTCTTCCTTTAACCTGAGATAATTAGGCTTTCTTTCACCCTGGCCCACTGAAAGCCTCTTGAAAAGATCATAAATACTTTTGATAAATGCAATAATGAATTCAGTTCTCATTTTGCTTGACCTTGAAACACCACTTAAGTCAGTCGATCACGCCCTCTCTCCTGAAACACATTGTGTGCCTTTCTCTGATTTTACTTCTATCTCACTGGCTGCCTGGTCTTGAGCTCCCTATTGGCTTCTATTTGCCCACAATTTTTCCCATTTTTAGTAAATAGCACCATCATGCTCCCAGGTAAATGTTCAGTCCAAGATCCTCACAATAATCCTGGTCTCATTTTTCCCTGATGTATCTCATCCAAAATATCACTAAACCCTGCTGGCTCCATCTTTAAGGGATATCTTTAACCTCCACTTCTCCAACACTCCACTGCGGCCGTCCCTCCCCTGGACGCCAGCAGCAGTTCTCGGGTGGTCTCTGTGCTTTCCACCCCTGCCCCACTGCTAATGATTTACCATTAATTAGCCAGAATGACACCTACAGAGCATAAATCAGTCAAGTCACACTGCCGCTTAAATACCTACTATAGCTTGCTATAACATTAAAGATAAAATTCAAAGCCCATAATGTGTCTTACAAGTAACCACAATATCTAGTTCCTGACTTTTTCTCTTAAATCATTTCCTCCTCTTTCCTCTTCTTATTAGACTCTAGCAAAATTAATCTTCCAGATTGCTCCTGCCTCCGGGCCTTTCTATTTGCTGTTAGCTCAGCCTGGAGCATGCTTCCCACTGGTCTTCCTACCATTTGGAATTTGCTCTCAGAGAGGGCCTCCCTTAGCAATCAACCTGAAATGGTCTTTCTCACTCCTCAGTCACTCTATTTCCCTTACCAAGCTTCTAAATAGAAGACATAAGTAAAATAAACATCTTAGTTATTTGTTTACTTGTTTGTTTTCTGCCTCCCACACTTGCATACTAGATTATAAATTGCCTGACATAAGAGCATTGCTCATTGTTCATTGCTACATCTCTAGAACATTTAGACAAATGACAGGCATAGTATGAGCAATTAGATATATCTTTTTAATAAATGCATATTAAAGGCATTCTTATGTTTGAAGAAATGGTTTTCAAAATATGAATTAATCTTTTATCTCCATAGCTTTTTGACACCCCCATGTATGAGCATGCACTAGACTTTTCAACCCATGCACAACTGTCATGACTCTGCAATCTTATACTCCACTATCCCAGACTCTTACTTTACCAGTCCATCAAAATCTACTGAGTCCCTTTTGTCTCCAGGGTGTTTGACCTAGCAATAAGAAAGGGGAAGTTACTTGTGTTGCCTTCTCCTTCTTCATGTGGCTCATCTCAATTTGTCTGTCGTGATTCACAACAGATGCAATATTTACCAGGTTGCTTCACATCTCTATAAAGCTGGGTCATGTGGACTTTTTATTTAGATTCACAGTGTGCCTGTGTTTTTAGCATTTGTTAATAATTTGCAGTTCTGAGCTTAATGTTCTCTCACCTCCCCTGGACCACAAGCTCACTGAGGACAAGAACTCACGTCTTTTTCATCTTTGTGTCCCCAGAACCTAGCACAGTACTAAAACAGATCAGGAACTCAATAAATGGTTTGTAAATGCAGGAATGATGGAATTATATTACCAACTATGACATCTGCTTGATACAATAAGTTATGTATTCATCATTTTAAAATAATATTTTTAAAAGCCTAAAATAATACCTGTATGTTGCCTCTTCCCCCTCAAAATTAGTGCAGGGCAATGGGGGAACGCAATAAAAATGTTGTTGCTTCACCAAGTATGTCACCACTGGGTCAGAGAGATACAGGGCAGTAGAGTGAAGAGAACACTAAATCCAGCATTAGGAGACAGCGTTTCTATGATTTTGCCACTAACTCTTAGTATTCATTTGTTCAAGCCACTTATCCTTCCTGAGACTTGGTGTTTTATTTTTCTAATAGAAGAGAATCAAAATGGATGTTCTCCGAGATGACATTCTATTAATATTATTTGGGATTAAAAAATGTCTACATAAGAACATGGCTTCTTTCAGTGGTAGGCTTTTTCCTTCGGATATGTGCTCCTATAAGACTGCAAAATTTCAAGTTTTGAAAAAGCAATTCCTACTAATGCAATAGCATTTAATTGGAAATCCTTGCTCGTATCCTGCTCATAGTTGATGTTCAAATGTTGATTGATTGAATCCGGATAATAGCCATTAGGACTTCTATGCCCAAAGAAAACAAAGTTAATAGGGTACAGTTGATAAGACAGAGGACAAATTTAAAGATATAGAAAATTTAATTTACTAGTTTTACCCAGCAGGCCAAGGGTAACGTGCAATAGAAAATATTAAGTGAAGCACATATTGTAGTTTAGTTTCTCTTGTCTTGCTATGAGAATGAGAGACCCATATTCACTCCTTAAAAGTAACTATAATAGAATATAGGGCAGCTAAGGAATTTGGACTACATGTTGTGTGTTGGCCACATCCAGTCTAACAAGTTTTATATACCATTTTAAATTTAGGTAATAAATATAATATTCCCCTCTTTTTAAGAATCATTTCAGAGGAAATTTGAATAAAGGTGGAAAAATGGTCTGTGATTAACCAATTGAGCATTAACTAGTAAGGTGATATTGTTCTAAAAGCAAAAATGACACTTAGCTCCAAATACAGATATACAGGACACACAAAATTGTTTTCCCATTAGACTCAGCTCACATTGGACTTTTTATTAAAATATACTATATGGAGACCTGCTCTGTAATGTGAACTGCAGGTTACATATGGATGACATGGAAAGGAGTCAGGGAACAGCCACATACATGAGTAAGAAACTGTTTATGGTCTGGTAGGAATTATTCTTTGCTTTTTTTCGCTAGTCATTTTCTGTATCAGTCCCTGGTCAGAGCTCCAGCCATGCAAGGAACTGAGTTCTTGTGAAATGAATTACTTGAGGATTACAGATAGATTGAAGATATGGACTCGCTGGTGTAGGTGGCAGAAGGACCTTTCTAATGTCTCATGTCAACGTAACTAAACTGGTTAATCTTGAGGACCTGTTATTGCCAGGGACAGGGACATGTCTCCAGAGTATGTTCCATATGTGCCCCAGTGTTTGAAACATGTCATTAAATCAGTTGTATTTATAGCAATAAACAGTGTGGCAATTTTTAAAGATGCAATTTCATGATGAGTCAGATGCTGAGTTCCCAGTAATCCTGAAGGGCATGTTCATAAAGCAGTCATCTAAAAACAGTATTTGAAAGGCATTAGTTTATCAATTGCTTCTTCATGAAAATGGAACTTAGAAATTTAGAGTTTGCCCATATGTAGTAGTTTCTATTTGCATTACACACATATCCGATAATACACATTATATGAACACACTGTGAATATGGGGATAAGATTCTTAATTTTTCCACTTAATGATACCAGCAAAGGAAAGTCTATGCCGTGTAACCATCTTCTTTCTTTTAGACGTTGGATACTTGCAAAGTTGTTAATACCCTTTTGTCACTTAAGATTTAATGGCTGACTCTTAAGGAGCTATTGCAATGTGTAATATACAAGAGTTACAAAATAATTAGTAAAATGCATCAACATTTTGGAATCTGGCCTCAACTCCCTCCATTCTCCTGTTTCTCACTCATGGGCCTCTTTCCATACCTAAACAATACCAGGAATATTCCAGAATTAGAACATTTGCATTTGCATATCCTCTATCTGGAAGATTTTCTCCAGACATTCACGTGGCTTGCTGGATAACTACCTTATTTGTTCCAATGTCACTTTTTCAATGAAGCCTTTTCTGGTTTCCTTTGGATTAAAAAATGCAATCCCCATTCACACTGTCTGTCCTTCCCTTCCTTGATTTAGTTTTCTCCTTGCCATTATCACTTGCAAACTATACATATTTTTAATTTTAATTGTTTTGCTTATTATCTGGTTCCCCCCTCCTCAAAATGCAAGAATGTAAGCTCCCAAAGTTTACAAATCTACATTGCACTGTGGTTTCCCTAAATCTCTTTCTTATATTAGGTGAGCAGTATTTGTTCAATGGGCGAGTGAGCCCTAAAGCAGAGAGTACACAGGGGTTTGATCCTGAAATATGTGTGGCG
This sequence comes from Cheirogaleus medius, assembly GCA_008086735.1. Classification (NCBI taxonomy): domain Eukaryota; kingdom Metazoa; phylum Chordata; class Mammalia; order Primates; family Cheirogaleidae; genus Cheirogaleus; species Cheirogaleus medius. The sequence continues at coordinate 1,866,155 of VBSM01003176.1, read as the reverse complement.
CGAGGGTTGGAAGTAGAGTTTAGGACCCAGAAGTCACTAGGACCAAAATGTTAGAGACTAATCAACCTTAACAAATTGATTAATGTTTTTAAAGTTATTGAAGTCATATAGGACAGAGACCATGCATGGGTCATCATTTTGTTACTTGCTTATTAATTCTTGCCGTTATGAGCATTACTTTATATATATATTGAAAAGAGGTTTATGAGCCTTTAAAGAGAGATCTGGTTAGAATGCTACTCCATGCTGAGTTAAAGAGAGTTCTGGAGTCCTGCCACAGGATAAGGCCTTTCATAGGGGTTCGTTTAAAAATAAATAAATAAAAGGAAGTACTGTCAGACATTTGAGAGTTCTATGCCAGAGGCTGATTGTAACAGAAAAGAGATAAAACTAACCTACTTTTAATTAATGGATTTTTAATTAGGTGAAGGCATATCTGCAAGTCTGGATATAAAAGAAAATCAGTTTGTCATTAGAATCATGTCAGAAAGTGACAAAATTACTAAAATATATCATTTTTGCTGCATCAGAAGAACTAAAGGAAGGCAGCCCACACAGGCTAGAGCTAAAACTGAAAAAATAATTATCCTATGGAAAATATATTACTATAGGAGGCACTATAACTGAACTTGTTTTAATTGATTCAAGAAGAGCAAACTGGAAAGTGCTCTAGTATGGAGGCAAGTCGTTACAGGTGAAGGAAAATTATAGCCAAGAGGAGTGAGTGACTTCGCCAGTGTCTCTCAGCATAGTCACGGCAGCGCCAGAACTGGGACCCAGATGCTTTTAAGCAGCTCCTAGATTGAGGGGCTTTGTTCTATTTATTTGTTGTTGATTTATTTTTCTACTCAACTAATATTTTTGAAGGCCTGCTGTGTGCTAATTATGGTGCAGTCCCTGCCTTCTTACCTTTCTATGTAGGGAAATAGGTATAAAAAATAATGAAAATATTCACAAGCCAGGGGAGATGAATGCTATGGAGAATAATAATGCAGGAGAGAGAGGTAGGGAGCAGTTGCGAGGGTGGGAAGGGAAAAGCTGGCATCAGCAGCAGAGCAAAGATCTGGAGGAGGAGGAGGAGAGGGCTCTGGGGGTGTCTGAGGGAAGATGGGCTTAGACAGAGGAAGCAGCAGATGCAAGGGCTCCAGGTAGAAATGCAAGGTCAGCATAGCCAGAGCCAAATGGGCAAGGAGGGAGTGGTGGGGTGCGCAGGGACAGAGGCAAGGAGGAGGCAGATCAGGAGGGACTTCCGCTGTTTAAAGGACTTGGCTTTGACTCTGGACAAGACACGTTGCCACATGGGAGCTTGGAACAGAACATCAGAACCTGGCACATGCGAAATGCTCACCTGGCTGCTTGTGGACAGCAGACAGGAAGATGCAGGGGCGTCACGGTGGGAACCCAGGGAGAGGCAAGAGTGGCTTGGACCAGAGTCCTGCGCAGGGCAGGCTGTCAGGGAAGGGGCTCAGCTTCTGAAAATGGACTGAAGGTGGAGCAGACAGGACTCACTGGCAGGGCGGATGATGAGTATAGGAGAAAGAGATGAGTTAACGGTGACTCCAAGGGTTTTGTCCTGAGCAACTGGAAGAATGGAGTTGCCCTTTACTGAAATAAGGAAGGTTGCATGAGAAGGAAGTTCAGGAAATCTACAGTGCTCTCTCTCTCCCTCTTTCCCTCTCTCTCATCTCCTCCTCCCGCCTTCTTTGCAATTTATCAGTTGGCCAAACTAGATTGCTATAGAGGTTCCCACAGCATGGATGTCATGGAGTGTTTCCACTTGGTGCCATTTAACATGTTCCTCTCACCCCTATGTTTTCTGTAAATCAGCGATTAGATCTATAAGCTTGCTCAAATTCACACTTTTTATTTTTGTCAAGGTTACTTTACATGTAACGTTGATAGTGTGTTCCCACCCAGAGGTACATTGTTCCTGACTTCACTTTTGGTTATATTAGCAGTCCTTGATAGTCATTGCTTAGATCCTACTAATTTTTAAGAAGTCACAAAGTGACGATACTCTATCATTTAGTCTTTTTTTTATGAATGGAAATGTTTCCATAAAGAGAATATTTAGTTACACTATAGTACATATAGAAAAGATAAGCTTAAAGCTTGATTATTTTCCTTTACTTACCAATATTCTAAATAATGAGTTGGCTACCTAGCATCTTCCAAAATTAAACTTTTTTAATGATTATAATAAACTCATGCATTTAAATATACTTGATGTATTTTAATCCATTGCAGGGAATTCTTATTGATGTGAATGAAAATTGTCCCGGGGGGTTTTTGAACTGCCCTGTCTCCAGTAGCTTATTTTTTTCTAGTGTGATGATATGTTCCTAGCTCATCTTGCATCTTGTACATTTCTGGGTCTGGAATCCATCAATTCTCCAGAGATCCTAGTTTACTCTTACTGCATAGAAAATGGTATTTAATGCTAACAGTCTGGTGCTTGAAGTTGGTCCTTCTTTTAAAGCTTTTTTAATGTACAGAGTCAGGAAATATGTCTACATTTTCTAAAAGATAACATTATCTTAGGTTCTTAGTGGTGCTCCTAGATAAAATTTTAAAGTATATAGAGCTTTTATTTAACCTCATCTATTTTACGCCTGCTGCTTCTTTTCTCACACTGAAATTTTCAGGATCCTGAACACCAACATAATTACTCATTTGCTTTATCCCACACGTATAGAGCATTTCAATAACAGAGAATGCAATGTCTAATTTTGCCTGAAAGGTCAGGGTGAAAAGAACATTTGTTGACAAGATGAGGATCGTATTCTGATTAGAGCAAACAGCATGTAGGAAGACCCAGAGGCTTGAGAGAGCACAGTTCGTTTAGGAAAAAGCAAATACTGTTCTACCACAGGAATAACGGGTTACAAAGTCAGGAAGGAGTTGGAACATAATGAGCCTCACATTCATTGCTAAGGACATTAGAGCACCGGCCAGATACACAAGCTGTTTTTCTTTTTTTTTTTTCCAGGAGGTATCATGCACTTGTTTTTAATAAAAAATATTACTTTTCTACTTTGTCTTTATCAGCAAAACTTAGGTATGGAAAAAGAGCAGGGCTTACTTTGAGGATTGCTATCCTTAACTGTTCTACCCCAGTTCAGTGAAAATACCAGTTAAAGTATAGCTCAATTATGTCCTCACATTTGGAGAAGCACTTGCATACTAATGAGCCAGTGTCCTGGTTGCTTTTCTCCCCACAGAGGACAAAGTGTGGACCATAGTGTCTCATGACTTGCAGATGCAGACGACTGTGGTCGGCTACAACCCAGAAAAATACTCGGTGACGCAGCTCGTGTACAGCGCCTCCATGGACCAGATAAGCGCCATCACCAACAGCGCCGAGCACTGTGAGCAGTACGTCTCCTACTTCTGCAAGATGTCGAGGTTGTTGAACACCCCAGGTAGGCTGAGAATGGAATGTTACTCTTAATTACTATCTCAGCTGGTGCTTGGAATTACCTAAACAATCCAACAGGTCTGGTTATTATCCTATAGTCCAGTCTTCTATGGGTAGGAAGCTGTGAACAAGGAAAGTAGAATCACTTGGCTTGCGTTCTGGGGAACGAAGCTAAGAACGTATAATTTTGGGAAAAAAATGCCATTGTTTTAAACTTACAGATGTTTTTTCCCATTTTATGTGCGTGTGTGTGCATGCGTGCATGTGTTTCTGCTGCTTAATTATCAGTAGTGGCTTTGGGGAAAAGTTTATCAGAGCTCCTTGTGAACTTTCAAGTAATGCTCTTGGAGTTCTTCAGGTGTCTTTAATGAAAGATAAAAGCATTCTCATGGCCGCCTACAGGTAAATAGGGTATAAAACGGTGGTAGAATTTTAGAGCGCTCTGTTGTCTGTAGTCATTTAACATATCTGTTTCAGCCTGGATATTGTTTCATGATGGCCGGCTTTCAGCAATGCTTTAGTGCGTGTGTACAAGCGTTTGTGTTAGGGGTGTAGACAATAGAGAGATTCCAAAGGATATACCAGAAATAACTTTACCTTAGGAAAGACGCACATACTCTTGGGGTCTTGGCAATCAATTCGAGATGTTGACATGAAACCACATCCCTGGGCCTATGGTGTAACATAGTAAAATAACCATGTGCTTTGAGTCAAGGAAACACGGTTTATAATTTTCAGCCTTGCCATTTCTCTTTTTAAAATTTATCCTGACAAATAAAAATTATATATATGTATCATGTATAATATGTTTTAAAAAATACGTATACATTGTAAAGTGGCTGAATCAAGCCAATTATCATATGCATTACCTCATATTATCATTATTTGTGTTGGGAATACAACAGCAATTTTCTCAGCAATTTTCAAGAATACAGTACATCGCTATTAACTATAGTCACAGTGTTGCATAATAGATCTCTTGATATTAAACATCAGTTTCCAGTGTATTTTCTCTCAAGCAGAGATCACAATACCTCTTTCAGGGTGATTGTGAGAATTAAAGGAGGTAATACACTGAGCTCTTATAGGACCTGATACATTTAAGTACATAATAAGTTGCAAATAGTATATTAATTTTTTAAATAATATTAAACAACTATGGAAGTGACATTGTGCTATGTCTGAGACCCAGAAATGTTTCATGCTATGTTTGATGCCCCAAATCAGGACTGAACTGGAGCCAGTGTTGTGGGGAGTAGCTTACAGAGAAGAGTTATAAGCAGAATTGCTCACAATACTGTGTGAAGATTTGAGTGCTCTCTATATGCAAAGGCGCGTGCTAGGATTACAGGCGGAGTATCCTGTAAGAAATAAGCCAGGGAAGGCAGAGTGGCAGTAGACTGTGGAGGAAAGGAAATGTTGTGCTGCAGGGGTGGGACTGTATCCTGAAGGCCAGTTCTTCTCAGACCTTAATGTGCATTAGAATAGCCTGGAGGGCTTAATAAACACAAAGCATGGGCCCCATTCCCTGAATTTCTGACTCCATAGGTCTGCGGTGGTGCTTGAGAATTTGTATTTGTGATGAGTGCTGTTCCCCCAAACTTCCTATGTCAAACCCCTAACTCCCAATGTGACTATATTTGGAGATTGAGCTTTTAGGAAGTAATTAGGGTTGATGAGATAATTAGGGTTAATGGTGGGGTCCTAATCCAAAAGGATTTGTGGCCTTATAAGGAGAAGAAAAGAGAGAAAAAGCTCACTCTCTTTCTCTCCACTATGTGTGGGCACAGCAAGAAGGTAGCAGCCACCAACAAGCCGGGAGAGAGAGCCCTCCCCAGAGACAGACCCAGCCAGCACCTTGATCCTGGGCTCCAGCCTTCAGCACTGTGAGAAAATAATTTCTTGTCATGTAAGCCACCCTGTCTATGGGGTCTACGGTATTTTGTTATGGCAGCTTGAGCGGAGTATTCCAGTGAGTTCCCAGGTGATGCTGATGTGGCTGGTTTAGAGCCCACTCTCCGAGAACCACTGCTGTGGGCAATGGTCCTTACAGGGCAACAGCCCAACATTTTCTATTCACCTTCACTTCGCATAGCTTCCCTCCCCCACTGGATTCAGTTTCCAGTGCTGGGAAAAGTCAAACAAGGACTGTAGAAAATCAAGGGCAATAGGAGCCATTAATGAATCTCATCAGTTGTGTTCACTGTTTCAAGAGTGAATGCGCCTTACCGATGCTCTTCTCACAGATTTCGGTTAATTAGCCTTCCGTCCTGGGGTGGGGATGGGGGCAAATTGCTGACCGGGAAAAAACCCTGATACCCTCAGCTTTATTTTCTTGACTTTCATTCTTTCTTTTATCAAACTCCAAAGTCAAGTTTCACTCTTTGAATTTTGCTCTGGTTATTCAAAAATACAGTATGGCTTTCAGATAAGTTCAATTTATAGTTCAGGCACCGGGAGAATTAGAGTGGAGGTGAGGAAGACAGTTCAGCTTTAGTGCTCCTGGTCTTACAGTTCGGCTTCTTTCTTTTCCTTCTGCAGAAAGGAAGGAAATGTCTCTTCCCCTCAGCCACCCAGAAGCCTCACACACTTACTACTCTTCTTTACAAAACATAGGGCGCACCCAAAATCAGGGAAAACGGCATAGACTGGTTGTTAAACACTATGTTAGTTACATTTTCTAATAATGATAAACATATATTCTCTTCCATCTCCTGATAACTCCTTGCAGGGGAAGAACTGCTAAATTGAAATTGAGTGAAATCTTAATCTACACCATGAATAAACTATTTTCTTTGTGTTTCCAGGCGGTCCGACATTGTGTTTCTAGACATTTGTAGATTCTTGTTGTATTTAATAATTGTACTTTGAGAATAAGTTTATAGTATGCTTCTTGCTTTTTTGGACATCCTTTATGTATCGAATCTTTCATTCTCATAGGAGCTATACTTAATAAATGTTTGCTGATTTGAATGAAATGAATGATATATAGTTTTAAATATTACTTCATCCAACCTGAGGCAGTTGTTCTTAAGCCAGAGTGCGCATCAGAATTTTGAGGTTGCCGTCAAAATGCTTATTCCATGGCCTTACTCCCAGGCTTTGATAGGACTTCACTGGGGCCCAGAAATATTTGCTTTTAACACATACCCATGAGTGATTCTGTGAACCACACGTTAAGAAACACTGTCTTCAATTTATGGCATGAAAGTCTCTAGTATTGGGATGTAAGGTGTTAGTCCTTCATGTGGGAGAAGATTAAAGGGAGTATTAGGGCTCATCTGAGCCAACAAAATAAAATGGCATACATAATTATCTACATCAACTAAATTAAACTGGCATCATAATACTTTTAATCCTTTCGATGTATTAGTCTCTAAATATTGTAAAGGGAATTTCAGTGTATGCTGAGTCATCTTTTACACTTCCAATTTCTGTTTTCCAAGCTAACTAATCTGTAGACCAGCTGATTGAAGAAAAAAGAGTGTTTGTGACAGCAAGATCCATGTATTATTGTATTCTGTATATGTAAAAATAAGAAAGAATGCAATTTAATAAAAATCTTTCATTTGTTTTGTTGGGGAGCTAATGTTTACTGTAATTGGGTTTTTTTTCCTCCTTCATGGTAGCATTCAATTTTAAATATCCATTTACTCATTCTTAACTAAGACTGAATTATATTGGAACTTCTGTAGTAGTGCTTGTGACATCTGTTTGAATACAAAGTATATTCATTATAGTCATTGCAATTAAAATGAATATCAAATGAGTTTGTAATAGCTATGCACTTAAAATGTTATTCTTTAAGAGCCTTACCCTCAAGAGTTCATTTGGGACTTTATAGTTTCTAATGATACTTATGATAAAGAGTTGATATGCATATGGACCTAATTTTTATTTTGATAAATGTTTGTTTATACCATGCCATTAGCTAGCAAACGTTGAATTACTCATTATTGGTGTCTTACAACTTATACAAGGATAGTAATATATGGCTTGCAATGTTATCTTCTTGATATTATAAAATTTTAAAATGTAGTCAATTTTAAAATAATGATTTTGCCTTTATTTATTCTTGCAATGTAACTATTACTTCAGTTGTCCTTTATAAAAGACATGGAAACAAAACAAATAAAATTTATTTTATTTTCTATAGAAGAGCCTGTTTGGCATGAGGCATACCAATTTGGGAATGACCAAATTAGTTCTACCCAAAGAGAGAAAACCTTAATGGTTATCCAAAGTGATGTCTGTGTGCTTTATATCTTCAGAAATGTAAATGTAATAATATCTGACCTTATGAAAAACAAAAGTTAGTAAACAGTAAAATCTTCTGGAACAAGTACTTTAAGAAATTAAATTTGATAAATCAAACACCAAGAGCAAGTTCCATTAGTAGTCTTAGTAGTAGTAGTCTTAGTCAACAATCCTAATGGTTTTAGATAACCAAAGTCTTTCTCTGTATTTGGACAAGACCTATTAGCCTCCTTTTATTATAAAGTGCTTATTTGTGTAACTCAGATGCATTGTAGTCATATATTTGCTTTACAAATTGTATTATACCTTCTTTCTGCTGAACTATTTAATCTCTACATATATAAAAATTTATTAAATTGTAGAGGTAGGTATAAATCATGTTTTCTATTTTCTGACTACATTTAGTACTGTTTTGTTGGTTTCCAGTGTTTCATTTCTTTTAATCTCTCAATGTAGTGTGGTTCTCACAGGTCATACTTTTTATTGCTTCTTTTATTGAAACAAGCAATATAAGTTATCCATCCTCTGGGGTAGTTTACTATTAGATTTTGTATGTATTAGAAAGGAATTATGCTCACAACTTTTGCCTATAAAGTAAGTCGTGTAAGATTCAATATACTTTGACAATACTAAACTGTGATTTAGTAGTATCCAAAAGACAAAAGAAAACATGACTCCAACATTGTAACTAATAACCTATTTTTAGCAAAAAATTTCTAAAATTTGGTGCAGTTATCAAGAAAATGGATTTTCAAAGTTTGTGCTGTGCATTTTAAGAAACCATGACGTTCAGCTCTTGAGACCACATAGATTAAAAATCAACCTGATTCCAACTAAAGATTGTTTTCAGTAAATAAAATTTATTGTGACTAATCAGTATATTAATCAAAAGATTAATCATTTATTTAACTAATTATTATATCCAATCATTATATTAAGATTAGAGGATGTAATTAAATGAGACAAGCAAGGAAGACCATGATAACTAAAGGGTAAAATTAAATCTACTGACATTCTGTACCCAGGCAAGTAGGGTCTGCAAGTTGGGCACTGCAGTAGAAAGGGGCAGAGTTGTAGCAGGAAGAAGAGTTGGAGGCTGTTTCAATAATATGAATAGGAGTTGATGAGAATCTCAACTGGAATAATAGAAGTAATCAACAAATATTTATTCATGTTTCCTGGGTATCACGAACTTTGACATACAAGCGGGGACGGGAAGGAGTGAAGGAATCATGTGAGTCAACTAAGACAAAAAAAAAAAAATCGAGAGAGGAAATTCTAGGTAAGAGATGTCAACATGATGTCAGCATGTCCGGTGATTCTGAGATGAAGGTCAGGGACACTATAACCTATAGGAGGTGAGGGAGGTTAGAAGAGCTAACGTGGAGAACATGAAGGCAAGGGAGGTAGAAAAAGAGACTGGAGGAATATCCACAGTTTCTGCCTAATGTGTATTTCACTCAAAGGCAAAGGGAATGGTTTCAAGTAGAGAAGTTCTGGCTGTCACAGGACGCATGGCGTGGAGGAAGCAGAGGGGCAGGAGGAGTTATCTGCACAGTGTCTCAGGAGCGCAGCTGAGACTGGACGGCGGGAGGGCCCACTGGGACTTAAGAGAAGAGGACATGCTTTTACAAGTTTAGATGGTGCAATCCACAGGACGTGTGATTGTGTATGTACACAGGGTAAAGGAGGAAGAAAATTCAAGGGTGACTCAAGTTGCCAACTGGAGAAACTGGCAACAGTTCTAAGGCTTAATTTACGATGGTTGCTTATTAAGGAACAATTGGAGATGTAGTGGTCAGTTAGCCTTAATGTGTGAAGTGATGGCCCTAGGAATACAGGTGTTCACATCTGTCTGTGGTGACCCATAGGGTAAAATCCTGTTCATTGACACCAAAAAATTAATGATTTTTTCATTCAAATTTCCTTAAACACACCCAACAACTAAAATAAAATGGAAGAACTAAGAGTATCATTAGGATCCTAATGCTTTGCATGCATTGATGTAGCAAAAGTTTACTCTTTTCCCTCACGCAAAGCCTTCTGTATTTTGCCTCATCTTCCTGGCCTGCTTTGGTTTCATGGCGCCTGCGTGACAGCTGAGGAAAGGGAATCGCAGGCTGGAGACCAACGCACTGGAATTGAACGCTCCAGCCAGGAACTGACGCGTTGCGTGCACATTTTACGGACCCACCTAACTCACATGCTCTGCCATGACTAACGTTAGAGGAGGGGAAATGCAATCTTCTTGTGTGCCAGGGGCAAAGATAAAGTGGACATATGTGCACTAAAGGATTCCAACAGTGATGATCAAAGCAGTAGGAAGAGAGAGAGAGAGACGGATCAGGAAAGCCTTGCAATGGGGAAGCTAAGGGAGATGAGCATTTAACAATAAACAAGCAAGCAAGTAAAAAATAAAAACAAGAAACTTGAGACATGGTCCATGGTGAGACAGCTTAGGAAGGTAGCCCGGCTCGGCACTGGCTGTTCGCAGGCTGCAGAGCTTCACGCCAATGGGGTTTGGTGGGTCGAGCCGCTGAAGAAGAAGAGGTGGAGAAAAGAAGTAGCAAGTGAAGGTTTTCCAAAAGTGGCTGGTAAAGGGAGGACTAAATACAGGAGAGCTGCTTAAGCAGCAGGCAGCAGGGGTTGGGACTTTTGATATTCTTAAGGATGAGGGGAATCATGACTAAATTTTATAAACTGAAAAGGAGGCATTGGTGAGGACAGGACTAAAGATATAAGGCAGAAGAGGAATATAACAGGTCCCAGGAGAGAAAAGAGAATATGGAATTTGCTTTGGTAAAAACAAAAACACCTGCCCTGAGAAAGGAGATAAAGGGAAGGACAGAGGTTTTCATGAAATTCTCCTGAACAGTACCATTCTTGACAGTCTCTCTCATTTCACTCTCAAAGTTACGCCAAGTAGACTTTGTTATCTCTATTTTGAAAAATAGGACTCAGAAGGAAAAATGAACTCACTGAAGGGCACTACTGCGGGAAGTGGAGAAGCTGGGCTTCAAATTTGAATCTATCTTATTATACACCTGTCTTTCTGACACGCCGAAGAAAGTGTGAGCATGTAGAGGTCAGCACTCGGCCAGTGAAGTCAGGCTGGAGATAATAGCGCACAGACCCACCCCATCTCTCCAACTGCCGTGACAGCACGGTTTCCCTCTTGTCATTTCCTTTCTCTGCCCATGATTAGAAATGCTCTTTGCTTTGACCTTTGGTCAATTTCAATATTTCAGATTAATAAATGAATCTTAAGGTAAAATTTATTAACGGTAGCTTGACTTCTGCTAAAGGGTATGACTGCCTTTCCAGTTGCAGACTCATCGAGCTTTGAGGGGAGATGTTGAAGAACATAGAGCTTCTGTAACTTGATGAAGCCTGTTTTCATTTCTGCCTCTTTCATTTTGTGAGTGTGGATGTTTGCAGATGAGTTCTCTTAATAACAAAAATAGGAATGAAATGGAAACTTCGTGAGGTTATCCCTTGCATTCTGTGGACTGTGGAAATTGTCTTCTCATGTCCTGATTAGAATAGCCCCCAACCTTTTCATTCTGAAAAGCCACGTTCAAAGAAAACTTTTTCTGGCTAAGAAGAATTAATTATGAAAAAAAAAAAGGTGAAAATGCAAAGCATGCATGCAGGAAAATTATAGATGTTATGTTTATTTCTCCTTGCAGTTTTCGAGCCATATGTTTTCTTAAGTTTTCAGACAGGGCAGCACACTATTGTTAATCTTTTCTAAACAAAGATCATATATAAAATTTAGAGCACCTTTGAAATTATACTAAAGCTAAATTTTATTTGGACATTATTGCATCTTAATGAACATATTTGTCCTAATTTATGAGAAGTGTGAGTTTATAGAGTTGCATTTAAACTAGTTAAACTTCAATATATTAAATACCATAAAGCCAAGGTTTTTAAATTTGCATATTTTAGTTTATTACATTATAAAAGATTGTAAAAATGAAGAAATGGCTATTATCCAATTCTAAAAATTAAAAAAGTAAGTTTGGACTATTTTTCAAAATCACCTACTCCTTACTCTTCTACTCTAGGAAAAAAAGGGATAATTGTAAAAAGTCTTCTAAAAAGATTGGGTAGATAACATATACTTTATACTTTTTAAATGCTAAAGCAGTGTGATAAAATTTAAGGAGAAAATTTAAATGAAAAAATCACTGATGATTTTATTCTAGTTCTTTATGACTGTTACTATCTAGATTTTGCTTACATTGGTACATATTTTCAGTGAGAAACAAAATTGGATTCAAGTTAGACTTATCTTTTCTATTGATATTGAATCATAAGAATTTTTGTGTTCATATATTATCTTTCAAATTATCCATTTTAATGTCATTATAAAATGAAGACAAACCTAATTTATCAAAGGTATAAATTACATTTAAAAACATCTCTTCTAAACAAGATATGAAAAAAAGAATCGGAGTTTTACTATAAATTTCCCTGGAATATATAGAGTATTATTAAGAAATTGCTCAGTTATTCATTCAACTAACACTTATTGAATATAAGATATGCAGCTTAGTGTCATGAGAATACACTGAGGACAAAGATAATACAGTTGGTCTCTGAAAAACATGGGTTTGAAGTACAAGGGTCCACTTGTATGTAGACTTTTTTCACCTTTACTACCCCTGAGACAGGAAGACCAGCCCTTTCTCATCCTCCTCTTCCTCAGCCTACTCAACATGAAGACAACAAGGATAAAGGCTCTTGTGATGATCTACTTCCACTTAATGAATAGTAAATTTATTTTCTCTTCCTTTTGATTTTCTTAAAATTTTCTTTTCTCTAACTTACTTTATTGTAAGACTATATTATATAGTACACATACCATACAAAATATATTTTAATTGATTATTTATGTTATCAGTAAGGCTTCCCATCAGCAGTGACTGCACGAGAGGTTGGCACCCCCCAACTCCTACATTATTCAAGGGTCAACTGTACTTTATTCTATAGTATTTGCCTTAAAACATAGGCTGAAACATTTTTTATAATGACAATAAAATCATTTTGTATATGACTTTTATAAACACTGAGGGGATTTTACTAGTACATCAAAAATAAAAGACTGAATAGATCTGAAACTCATAATGACTTGTAAAAATTTTGCTATGGCTGTTTTGTATCAGGTAATCCCACCTCCCCTACTTGCAGAGGTTGTGTCTGGAGCAAAGATCAGGAGTTCCTGGGGGAGGGTTAGAGATGGAAGGAAATAGGGGTTTAGGGCTCTGTTAGCCAGTGAGTCAGTTCAGGTTCAGCCAGAGAAGCAGAACTAATAAAAGACATTTTTAGAGACCCGTTGCAAGAAATTGGCATATGCAATAGTGAGGCCTGGCAAAGCCAGTCCAAAATGAGGGCACAGTGTCAGGAAGGGGAAGCTGCAACTCTCAGGTGCAAAGTGAAGCTGATGTTTACAGGTGGAATTTCCTCTTCAAGGAAGTCTCAGTTCTACTTCTAAGGCCTTTCAACTTATTGAATCAGGTCCATCCAAATTATCAAGGATAATCGCTTTTATTTAAAGTCAACTGATTATAAATTTTAATGACATTTGCAAAATGTCTATACAGCAACACCTGGAATTGTGTTGGGTTGAATAACTGGTCACTGCAGCTAAGTTGACACATAAAACTGACCATCACAGCCAGCAAAGATTACTTTTAAAATGAATTACTGAGAGATCCTTTTCTAGAATAGCAATGATTTATTCCCTCAATTGTGTAACATATACTTCTCTATGTCAGCATAGGCAAGTGAGATCAGCCTGCTAGAGTTATTGAGGGACCTTCAATTTTTATATCTTTCCATTGCTGATGAAGGTACAGTTTGGCTGGGTGTCAAATTACCAAATAAAATATTGTTTTATGAGGTTATAACAATGGCAATTTGAATCAAATAGATCAACTGTACTCAGAAGATACATCAGAGGACAAAACACTCTTTTCTCTGTGTTGCTTCAAAACAGCTTGGATGGCTTTATCCCACATTTCGATAGAGATGGCATGTGCCCAGAGGGATGTGGCATCAGCTCCTCATTCTCCGAGAATTTCGTCTAAAGGGAAGAGTCTCCATCAAGCCAAATACCAGCATCTCCTATCTGCAACCTTAGGAAAGCTGTGGTGTTGCTCTATCACCCCGTCAACGTTACTCTGCCATGTTTTGTTTTGTTTTTCTAACTCTTATAATTGAATCAAATTCTACTGCCATGAAAAGTAAAGAAAATAATAAAGATATTCGGAGAAATAAGTCGAAGGAAGCATTTTTATAGAAGTCTCTATGAATGAAATAATGCATAAATTTTATTTCAGAGACTATGTTTCCCAAGCTATTATTTTCTCACCAATGAATGATAAAACTTCTCTGAGATATCCTGTCACAGTAATAGCACTGGCTTCTATTACCTATTGGGTTTACTTACAATTTGCCAAGACAGTTTTTATAGGAAACTGAAGAATGTTGCAGTGCATTAGTCTACTAGGAATGCCACAGCCACTATGACCTTCACCCCACATCTTAAATCCTCTTAAGGTCTGTGCTTAGTTTTTTTTTTTTCTCTCTCTCTCTCTCTCTTGGTCCTGGATCCTAAATTCAGGCTAAATATATTGTCAGCTACATAGTTTGACAACTAATGCTTAACAATAGTTATCCCCAGATTAGATTGTGATATCAATGGAAGGGGGAAATAGCATTAGTATTTATTAATTATTTACTTGGGCATTTCTATCCACTGGCTTATTCAGTCTACCCCAAAACTCTCGTGAGTTATATATCACTATATCCACTTTATATCTGAAGAAACATAACTTTGGAAGAGTTAATTAATTCACCCAATGAAAAACAGTAAAAACCATGCTGAGAGTCCAAACCAATATTAAAATCCAGGTTTATGTGCCTCTAGATCCTATGTATTTTCCACTAAGACGAAGGAAGGAAGGGAGGGAGGAAGGAAGGGGAAAGGAATAAAATGGGGTAACCTAATAAGCTAATTAACTGGGAAATTTTTAATTTCTTCTACTGCAGCATTAATATGTGCTTTCAGCATAATTAAAAATAAAGGTTAAACATTTTTTGTTAACCAATAGACTGAAAGAGACATTCATAAGAGCTGCAAAAACTTCTTTCTGAAATTCTACTTTTTTATATTTTTTCAATATTCTCTATTTGGCCCTGACAAGTATATTAAAAAATATGGTTTAGATGACAATTTGTTTGAAATCATATTGAAAAACGTTTGATGTGAAAGAAATAAAAAACATGCCTCTCTTTCTACAGAGCACTTGACTTTCATGTTTTTAATATCAAGGTATTTCAAATAGAACATGTGAATTGTATATTGATGAAATATAAAAATGTTGCAAAAGGTTATCCCCTTCTTTTCAGACATGAGCTATGGAAACAAAATGTTGACGTTTGCTTTCTTCTTTTTTTCTTTTTTGATCTTTTCAGAAGAAACTCTCATGTCGAAGCCTAACACAAATGACATGTCCAATGTTGCATTCTTGGCTTATAAATTTACTATTGATGATTTCGCAGAGATGCCGAATGAGGAAGATCAGAGATTGCCAGGTTGGCCGGGCAGGTGGGCCGCCCCGGGGGTGAGCAGCACATCACTGATGCAGACACAACATTCAACCATCAGAGACAGAGACTTACTCTCTAAGGGTAGAGAATTGTCTCTGCCAAAAGAATAAAATAATTCTCAGTTCAGTCTTGTAAGTAGGAGGGAGAGAGGACATGGGGAGGAGATACCAGGGAGGAAGCTCACTGGGAGCAGGAGGAGGGCACTGAGCATGGAAGCAGAGGGGAAGGGCCCTGGGCAGGAGGGCAAGGCCCAGGGGACAGTGAACAGAACAAACAGCCCACTCTGCAGGCCTGTCCAGCCACCCTGTTGATTATATTTAGTATTTCATAATTTTTACAAAATCATATTACTTTAGTTGCCTGTAAAATATTTTTAGAAGGCAGCCATTTAAGTCTATCTAGAAAGCAAAAACTTTCTATTTTGTTTCTATTTCAAAGCATCCAAATGGTAGCATCATCAAGGTAGCACAGTTAAGAGGATCAATATTATGTAACAATATTAATATTAATTAGTTATTAATTAATATTAATATCAATATTAAGCTGATAAAATGAAGCTTACTACATACAGAGGTTCCATCTCTATTAACCACAGTTATACATGTGCATAAAGAGACTTGAGAGAATAATTTATAAGGTTCTAATGTAAATATAGGAAATTTTAATGAAAGAGGATCAACCAAAGCAGAGAAGGGACGTGTACGTCCTAAATGATAGTCATTGCATACATAGGTCGCCTAGTCTTTCACAAATGAGTTGAATTTTGGAATAATTGGAAACATTATCTGAACTAATAAAAGACAGCAAGAAGGTGGTTTAATGTAGTAGGTGATTTTAAAATGAATATTTGGCTTTAGTATGTTTTAAACTAACTTTTTAGATATGGGTGTTGTCAATCTATACCAACACCACTCCAAACCCGATAATGGAGTTTGACAATAATCAGTGGCAATGACTTTTTCCCTCTTTCTATCCCAAGGGAATTTGTTGTTCTTCTTTCCAATCTAAGAATATGTGATACTGCTCTGATTGAGCAAAGCACCCACTATATATACGTGCGTGCGCACGCGTGTGTGTGTGTGTGTGCTCGTGTGTATGTACAGATGCTCCTCGACCTGCAATGGGGTTATGTCCTGATAAACCCGCCATCATGCCAAAAATGCATTTAATGCTCCTAACTTCCCAAATGTCATTGCTTAGCTTAGCCTGCTTTGAACATGCTCAGAACACTTACATTAGCCTATTGTTGGGCAAAATCATCTGATGACACAGTATACTGGATGGTGTTGTTGGTTTACTCTTGTGATTGTTTGGCTTTTGGGGAGCTATGGCTCACTGCCACTGCCCAGAATCACAAGAGAGTATCAGACTGCTTTCTACTAAATGTCTATCAGTTTCATGTCACTGTAAAATTGAGAAATCATTAAGTCGAACTGTCATAATTTGGGGACCATCTGCATATGTACACAGGCATAAGTCAAAGATACTGTGGGTTTTGCTCCAGACCACTGCAATGAAAGAAGATTGTGACAAAGTGAGTCACACAAACATTTTGGTTTTCCCTTGCATATAAAAGTTATGTTTACACTATACAGTAGTCTAAGTCTGTGAAAGCATTATGTCTAAAAAGCAATGTACATATTTAAATTAATAATACTTTATTGCTAAAAATGCTAATGACCGTCTGAGCCTTCAGTGAGTTATAATGTTTTTGCTGGCCTTGCATTGATGTTGATGGCTGGTGACTGACCAGGGAGGTGGGGTGGCTGAAGGTTGGGCTGGCTACGGCAATTTCTTAAAATAAGATAAGAATAAAGTTTGCTGTATCAATTGATTCTTCCTTTCACAGAAGATTTCTCTGTAACCTGTGATGCTGTTTGATAGCATTTTACCCATACTACTTTCAAAATTGGACTTAATCCTCTTAAGCCAGCTACTGCTTTATTAACTAAGTTTATGTGATATTCTAAATTCCTTGTGGTCATTTCAACAATGTTCACAGCTTCTTCACCAGGAGTAGATTCCATCTCAAGAAACCACTTTGTTTGCTCATCCATAAGAAGTAACACTTCATCCATTAAATTTGTATCACGAAATTATAGCAATTCAGTAACATCATTGGGCTCCACTTCTGATTTTAGTTCTCTTGTATTTCTACCACATCTATAGTCACTTCCTCTACTGAAGTTTTGGACCCTTCAAAGTCATCTGTGAGGGTTGAAATCAACTTCTTCCAAACTCCCATTAATGTTGATATTTTGACCTCTTCCTATCAATCATGAATGTTTTTAATGAATTCTAGCATAGTGGATCCTTTCCAGAAGGTTTTCATTTTACTCTGCCCAGATCCATCAGTGGAATCACTATGAAAGTCAAAATTACTCCTTGATGTGTTGCAGAATGAGTGTTGTGTTAGGAGGTATGAAAACAACATTAATCTCCTTGTACATCTCCATAAGAGATCTTGGGTGACCAAGTGCATTGTCAATGAGCAGTAATATTGAAAGAAATGTATTTTTTTTTTGAGCAATAGGTCTCAATAGTAAGCTTAAAATATTCAGTAAACCATGCTGTAAACAGATGTGCTGTCATCCAGGCTTTCTTACTCCATTTATAGAACACCAACAGAGTAGATTTAGCATAACTATTAAGGGCCCTAGGATTTTCAGAATAATAAATGAACATTGGCTTCAACTTAAAGTCACTGGCTGCGTTAGCCACTAATAAGAGTCAGCCTGTCCTTTGAAGCTTTGAAGCCATTGACTTCTCCTCTCTTGCTATGGAAGTCCTAGATGACATCTTCTAATAGCTGTTTCATCTACATTGAAAATCTATTGTTTAGCATAGCCACCCTCATCAATGATCTTAGCTGATCTTCTGGATCACTTGCTGCAGTTTCTACATCAGCACTTGCTGCTTCACCTTTAGTCTTGTATGTTACAGAGATGGCTTCTTTCCTTAAATCTCATAAACCAACCTCTGCTAACTTCAAATTTTTCTTCTGCAGCTTCCTTGCCTCTCTTGGGCTTCACAGAATTAAAGTGCCTTAGAGCCTTGCTCTGGATTAGGCTTTGGCTTAAAGGAATGCTGTGGCTGGTTTGATCTTCCGTCCAGACCACTCAAACTTTCTTCATCTGTTTTGCTTCTTTATCATTCATATGTATATGGGAGCATCACTTTTAATTTCCTTCTAGAACTTTGCCTTTGCATTTACAACTTGGCTAACTGGTTGGTGCAAAAGGCCTAGCTTTCACCCTATCTCAGCTTTTGATGTGCCTTCCTCTCTAACTTTAATCATTTCTAGCTTTTGATTTAAAGTGAGAGATGTGCAACTCTTCCTTTCATTTGAATACTTAGAAGCCATTGTAGAGTTATTATTTAGTCTAATTTCAATGTGTATCAGGAAATAGGGAGGCCCAAGGAGAGGAAGAGAGATGAGGTGGGTGGAGCAGTCAGAAGACACACACTTTTATCAATTAAGTTCACCGTCTTAAATGGGTAAGGTTAATGGCACTCCAAAACAATTACAACAGTAACATCAAAGATGATTGATCACAGGTCACCATAACAGACATAATAATAATATAAGTTTGAAATATTATGAGAATTACCAAAATGTGACAGAGACACAAAGTGAGCACATGCTATTGGGAAAATAATGCTAATAGACCTACTCAATGCAGGGTTGCCACAAACCTTTAATTTGTAAAAAAACACAATACCTGTGAAGCATAATAAATTGAAGTGCAATAAAATGTGGTATGTCTATATATATGAAATCACCCAATGGAATATGTATCAGTGTAAATGTCTCTGTGTGGAAACATAATGTATTTGTGTGTGTGTTTTAAATATATAAATATCACACACCACAAACATACACATACACACCCCCTACATGGTTCCAAAAAGAACCTACCCAAGTAGTAGTCTCCTATTCAAAATGTCTCTGAAATGAGAAATTGATTAATTCTGATATACATTCATACTATGTGAGACAAATGTCTTACAAGTAATAATATGCAGAGCTTATTTGAAATCCAAACAAATAAAATTACTTATATGCACTAGGTGTTTGCTATTAAATTTGAAAACAGCATTTGTGGAAAGAATAATCAGGCTGCAGTTAACTAAAAATTAACTGTAAATTACTTAATTGTTAATTACAATTGAATTCAAGATTAATAGTAAAAAAAGCAGAAAAAATTAAAACAAAAATATAACATGATATCATCAGCTGAAACCAGGATATTTTACCAAGAGCAGATAAAAATTCAGTTAGAAGGGATTGGCTTTGGTCAAATATGGGAGATAAAGATCTTAGGTAATATAGACTAACTGTGGACAAAAAATAACATGAGGTAAAAATAGAAATATATAACCGATTTCTTTTAAGAACCGATTTTTCTATGAGTTCAGCATTGCTAATATCTGTTTTGAGAATCACCTCATGATAGGGAGAATACAATACAGTAAAAATAAATAAAATATGTGTAGGTATGGTTCAGAGAAATAAAAAAAATGCATGAACAATCTGCTTTTGAAAAGCAGAGGAAAATATAATTGGGGTCATATATGTAGGAGAAAGGTTTATAATAAAGAAGTCCTTGAGAAAACAAAAATAATGTTTAACTGCCTTGGAAATTTCATTTTTAATGAGAAGGTAGAAAAACAAAGACATTGGACTTCACTTATATTAGAAATGATTTAGTAGAGATTTTTCTGCAGCAACTTCACAGGACATTGTAGATGAAATGTTTGCCTGTGCTTCAGGTTTAGAAGTTTTAGAAAGGAAAAAAAACTTGGCTTGCTGCACCAAATTCTGGTAGCTGAAATTACATCAGGTGGAGAAGTCTCAAACATTGCCTCAAAATTACTGCTCCTTAAGACATCCGACATTACCTCAATGGGTTGTCCACGATTCAAAGTCAGATTCTTTTGGTAGAATTTGATTTCTGCGCACACTCTTGTATGATCTCAACTGTAATCAAAGTCTGTGAGATTGAAATCTCCAATCAAAATGCCATTACATTAACTTAAGATGACTAAACTGCCAAAGCGATAGGATGGTCTGGCCAGCACACTCTGTGTAGGCAAACAAGGATGCCAACATATTAATATTAATCTGTAATGGAAAAATGTAATGCTGAGGGCATGGGACACTTCTGTTCTCTACCCCACCCAATCTCTCCCTATAGGGCTACCATATGTGGAGACAAATTAAAATTAGATGCTTGCTTCTTGAGCATGGAATCGGAAAATGGGGAGTAAAGTGTATGATTTGAAGTTGAAGGTCATAGGCTGTCTTTGGACCACGGAGCCCTCTCCCCTAGGCCATTGTTGGTGACACACAAAGTCGAGCTTGTTCAATTCCCTTCCCCCCCATGGCTTCCTCTGACCCTTTTTTTTCTTTCTTTAGTTCATTATTGTATTAAATATTCAATCAGGCTGTAGTGAGGGGTTGTCAGCCCAGGATCTATGTTGTTTCTTTGTGGCAATTTCGTTCCAATCCTTCTACTAACTGTCAATAATTTAGATTTTCGAAGCTCCTCAGGGAAGCCTGCTAGAACCCAACACAGACAGTGTAGGACAACAGAGATGATTTCTCAAAGTTTTTTCCAATCCTATATTTCTGTGGCAAAAAAGTTTTTTAATGCTATATTATTGCAC
Organism: Cheirogaleus medius; assembly: GCA_008086735.1. NCBI lineage: Eukaryota > Metazoa > Chordata > Mammalia > Primates > Cheirogaleidae > Cheirogaleus > Cheirogaleus medius. The sequence continues at coordinate 1,845,190 of VBSM01003176.1, read as the reverse complement.
ACGAATGACTGAATTTCCTTTCCAAACAATAGGAAAGACAAAGGAAAGGAAAATCCTGGCAGACTCAGAAAATGTGACCTATACATAATTCAGTCCTTCATCTTTTCTCAGTTGTAAGGGGTGAGGAGAGAATGATGATGATTGAGATGTTTGCATTCATTGGCAGGAAACTTGAATTTTGGCTCTCCGTGGGGATCTAATGGAATATGTGGATATGGTACTTTATTTCTTGAAAGCTTTTATAGATATTTTGATCATTTTCTTCATATTAGAGCCTACCGTTTGAAATTGACTGTGAAGATGTAGAAACACTTGCTCAGCAAAAAAGTCTTAGGACATATTAAACCATTGACTCCCTGGAAGCTGTTGTGATAATAAATACTACCAAGACGGAGAAAACCACTGGGGTGAATAAACCTTATTATCTATCCGTGCGTTATTGTTAAAAACACTAAAGGCGAGCCGTGTGTGGTGTGTGCTGCATGGAATTCCACTGGAAAGCTATTATAATGACAATGCAAAGGAAGATAAGACAGGAGAAATAGAAATGGCAACGACCAGAGAGTAATACGATTAATTTATCGCCAGATATATTAAATTTGTTTAAGATTGACAGTAGATTTACCCCTGGGAAGGAGAAAGAGAAAACAGAATAAATTTTATTTTAAAGAACTCCTGAAAGATAACAGGCTGCTGCCTAATGAGGTGATGTAATATAAAACATCACTTGATGTTACATTTGCATAATGTCCTTTTTCCCTTAATAGATTGTTTTGAAAGAACAACAAAGACACTGAAATGAGGTGGAAAACAAAATAACAAGACACAAATATTCTCTGAGTGTTTGCAAATATTAATAAGAATGTCCTATCCTCTGATTCATTAGTTCTCCCAGGAGCCCACCTGGATGTCCCCTGAATGTAAACTGATACTTAAATTAATTAATACATTGGGATTTAGGTTTCTTTATAATTATACCACTTGTATAAAAATACCACTCTCTTTATACGCAGTGGTGGTGTGAGTTCTACCGCACTGCCCAGCGCCAGAGCTGAGTTAACTACCACGATGAACAGCTTTAATTTATGCACAAACTATCCTGGTAAATAAGGCTGGCCCTTAACAAGATTGTTCAAAGCCTGGTCTTTTTCAATTTATTCATTTTGCACCTTCTTCATTTTAATGTAGAATCCTCTTTTCCTGCAGATACCTGTTTTCTGACCAACTCCACTTCTCAAAAAAAAAAGAAAGGCTTTTGGCGCTCTGATTTTTGGATTACTCTGTTCGCCCGGGGTCCACGTTTCCACGTATCTTTCCCTTCTTGCTCCTCCTTTCCCAATTGCATGGCAGACCTCGTGTTCCCAGTGTCATACTTCAGAATCCTCCTACGCAGGCAGGAAAGACTCTGCGCCAGGCATTTCACATTTGTTTTCTCAATTAAATTTTAGTAGAAAAAGGTTTCAGTCACTACATCACCGCGTGCATATTGTTTTGCATTTAAAACCCTTCCTATTTCATTTTGAAATTGTTTTTTCCTTTTTCCATCCTTCTTTCATCCTTTTTTCCTTCTCTCATTCATTCATTCATTCTCTGAACCAATGCTTGCTGACCGCTACTCTCTTTAAAGCACTAAGGTCATTTCGGTGGGAAGTTAAAAAGTGAGGCAGGCCTGGTCCCTAAGGCCCATTCAAGATAAGGCCCATTAAAGAATTAATCTCCTATTAATGGTATTTTAAATAGCTTTTGCTTAAAGAGAAGTAGGATGGTAGGAAACCGGTCAGCCTCTGAAATCAAATCACACCTAACATTAGCCCTAAAAATGTACTTTGTTGGGGGAGACACAGGGCAGGTGGAATCGCGGCGCCGTCTTCTCTGCCGGAATCCTCACGCCCGTCCTGCGCATGCGCCACCCACCCAGGACACAGTCAGATCTCAATACCTATCCACAGGCTCCTGTCTCCAGGGGGCTGCTGTCCTTGGTTGTGGTTATTAAAAACCTGTTTCTCAGTGACGCACCTACCTATCCTGGGCCCCTGCCCTAGACTGCGTCCCTCTCCCAGCCATACCACAGATACACTGCTTCAGTTAGTCCAGCCCCAAGTTCGAGGTTTTCCCTTCCGTTGTCTCAGAAAGCAAAATATTTTTATTGCATATTTGAAGTAATTTTTAGAGACCATAGTGCCATTTTCTCTCTGTAAGTAAGTCCTCTTTTCTAAAATTGTTAAATTTTAATTTTAAGCTGTGTATTTTTTGTTTCTGAAAACAGAATTCTGGCTAACGAAGTGTTCAGCCTGATCTAGTAAAGGTCAGCTCCCCACTTTGAGCCACAATCTGTGCTCTCTATAAAGGTCCCTCTAGACTCTTGAGTTGTGCAATGTAGCACTAGTATTTTACCAGTGCCTGTATTGTGCCTCAACTAGGCTTTGGAGAAAATTCCTCTGCTCTAACTTCCAAATTCAGCTGTATTCTCTGCTGATTGCTTCTTTGTGTGAGCACCCACTGGTCTACCAGTTTGCACCATGGCATAGCCCTACCCTACTAGAAGGTTTAACTTACATCACTGTCATCAAAGTCATTTGCTTTTCACATGTTACTAATAAAATTACCAAGGACTTTTCCGTAAGTGGTCTATCATCCTAAACTTTTAGGAGAGACACTTTAGTCTTGGTATTCTTATAGGTTTCCAAGAAAAACCAATGAATCCTTTAATTCCAGTTTTCAACTTATTTCCTATAAAACCAAGTTGATTCATGTATTAATTAAATACACAAACTCCCCCCCTCCCAGATCTGACATACGATGTAAATGCAATATCACACACTTGGCCCATAATGTACCTCCTCCTCAAGTATCCTTTGTCCTTTACAAACCATGTTCCCGATCCTGCATCTCTGTCACAGCCTGAAGGGTAATGTCCCAATGTTTTCAGGACTCATTTAGCCCGCTGATGGGATGGCACAATCCCTACATCTGCTCTTGAATTAAGGAGCTGATTAGCAGTGCATTGCAGCTCTTGGCAAGAGTTAGAGTAGGAAATAAAATTAAGGTGTAGGGGTTAGGCAGGAAATTCAGATAAAACTTCTTGGGAAATGTAGCTAAGCAAGATATAATTATCTAACTTATAATTAGACCAGAACATCAGGCCCACCATCCCTAAAGCCTTCTTTTTTGCAAAGAGACAAGTGATACCATCAAGGAGCAGATGGTATTCTTGTATGGGTACGAGTGAGTAATGAACACTTCTTACCTTAAAGTAGCCCGATCAGAATTTTGTTATAGGAATTATTCCTGTTGGCACTAACTTGCTAGCTTAATAGTTCATTATTTCTATGTCTTCTATTCCTTTGGGCTAGTACAATTATTACATTAAGGAAAAAGAGTTCTGAAAAATTTCAGTAACATCTCTATATTTTCCTCTACCATTTGGGCAGCTACAAATCCGTAGTAAATTAATACAACCAAGGAAAGCTAACATATTAGATTGATTTGAACATGACTCCAAAATTTTTTGGTACATTTTTATTTTATTTTTTATGAATTCTATAATATATTTCAGTTCTTAGAAAAGAGAAAGTTATTCAGGTCTGGGGTATGATTTTTGCCCCATTGAGTGCATCTGTGTTAAAGGTCCTTAGACATGGTCCCATACCTAGCCCTGTTATTGCAACATTTTTAGAAAAAGCTAGATGAAGTCCCCTTGGTTCAAGGAATGAACCATGAAAAGAGGGTGATGTAATCTAAAAATGAGAGCGCCAAAACTCTTTCCTCTTTAGATAAGTGGAGTTGGTCAGGAAACAGAAAGAGTTTATGGCTTCTCTTTACCTAAGAAACAAGGTTAAATATGATGGGAGATCCAGTCTGTTATTGTCTTCAGATTCTACTATAAACATCTTAGTTGCTAAGAGCAACATAGCCAAGAATTTGCTGCCTGTAGGAAATGGCTTTCAGCTATGTTTTCCTCATGAAATAGTATCCTGGGATAACTATAAGAGCTTGCATACTGTTTGCAATTTTTACTAAAAAAGCAGTTTAGCTTTTTTTAAAAAATAATTTTATTGTATATAAGGTATAAAAATGATATTTTAACATACATATACATAGTGAAATGATTTCTATCATCAAGCAAATTAAGATATCTATCACCTCACGTATTAGCTTTTAAAACTCTTTATTTATAAATGAGGAATTCTTAATTTATTTACCCATTAATCAATCCTACAATTCATTAATTCTTTGTACAAAAAAACTTACTGAATATCTACTCTAAGTTATTTTGTTAAGTTCTGTGGAGGATACAAACTAAGTCCAATTTTGTGTAGTTAAACATGTTTAATCACTAAGACATTAACAGAGTATTAAATTAATATAAATGTCATTTTTTTAAGAAGTTAGAAAGGCACAGTGGTGAAATAATTTAAAACAGATAACTTTTTATATAATCATATATGCAAATATACATAATTTATACATAAACATATATTTATGTATATGTATGTTTGTGTATATAAAACACAATTTTAGATTTAGTAAATCTAAATTCTTCTTACTTCATAATTACTTCTTTACTGGTGACAAGTAAAATGTCCTAAAACTTGGAAGATATCTATTGGTAAACCCAGCAAGTACCAAATTACTCTTTTTTGGAATAAAAGAACAACAGTAACAAGGTACCTTAATCTCTAGAATGTTAGCTGTAGGAAAAAAGGAATGTTGTCTTTCTGCTCATCACTGTATGACCAGCATTTAGAACCGTGCCTGGCACATGGTATAAACGTCACTGTGATAAACATTAGTTGAATGATTGAAGGACAAAACACAAATTCCTTCCGATGGTCTGAGAAGACACATCTCCACAGGAAAATGATACAGGTTCATGTGCCATTCTGCATATATTCCAGGGAAGTGATGGACTCTGCTAAAGCTCCCCTCAGCTGCCAGGCTGGGAACCCCAGCCTTGGATGAAGAAAAATATAAAGGCATTATACATTCAGAGAGGCATCACCCCAAAGACTGCTGTCATCCTGCCAGGCCACCCCTCAAATGTCTATGTGATGTTATAGGTAACACTGCCTACAGCAGATTGGGTGTGAAATAACCTGTTTTTCAAAATCAATTCTCCGTGATTCTCCAAGATTATTCCAAATACTCATAGTAAATATGATGGGAGACAAAAAGGCTCATCTTAGAAGGGTTGGCGGGTAGAGCACAAGCAACGTTTAACATTGGCTTCTGTGTGTGCCGTTTTTGGCCCTTAAATAATACCACAGGACAGAAAACTTCTCCACTAAAGTATCTTTTTTTTTCTTCTTAATATTAAAATCATTTAAATAGTTGAAAATATTGAAATTACTTCCAATCCTCCTTTGACACAAACATACTGCAATTTGTGTACCTGTGCATGTATGTGTACACACATACACACACATGACCTGGTTATCTGTTTCGAGGTGACCATCTGTTGTGGACTGCATTGTGTCCTCCGAAAATGCATATGTTGAACCCTTAAAACCCAATGCCTCAGAATGTGACTATTTTTGGAGATGAGGCCTTTAAAGAAGTAATTATAGGGAATTGAGGCCATTAGGATGCACCCTAATCCAATAGGACTACTGTTCTTTAAGAAAAGGAAAAGAGGCCTGGGATGCATGTGCACAGAGAAAAGACCATGTGCGGCCACAGTGAGAGGGTAGCTGTTTGCAAGCCAAGGAGAGAGGCCTCAGAAGTAAACAAACCTGCTGACACTTGGATCTTGTACTTCTAACCTCCAGACTTGTAAGAAAATAAGTTTCTGTTATTTAAGCTACCCAGTCTTTGGTATTTTGTTATGGTAGCCCTAGAAAACTAATACACCATCTTTCATCCTATGGATAAATGTGCTGTCTCCAAAAGACAAGACTAAGAATCATTTTCTTACTTCAGATTATATGGTTTTAGTGTCTAGTTATTAAAGCCTCTACCTAAAAGAGCAGCTACTTAGAGAAAATAATAACATATTATTGTTAAATTTCCTCTTCATACACAAAGGAATAAAAGGAAATTTATGTTTGTACAATATCAACTATTTGCTAGGCAACTTCATAATTTCTATATTTTTGTTGTCAATTTTATTGTTCAAATAAATGCTTGAAGTGATGGATACCCCAATTACCCAGATTTGATTATTACACGTTGTGTGCCTGTATAAAAACATCACAAATACCCTATAAATATATACAACTAATATGTGCCTGTAATTTTTAAAATTTATATATATGTAATATCTATGTTACAAGGTAGATACTGTTAATCATATTGTTAGTAATGAGAAAAATGACGTTCTGGTGGGTTTCAACATGCTAGCAGTATTCCTCAGATACTAACTGGCAAAACTAGTATTCATCCACATTCAGACTCTAAAACCCACACTTACTTTTGGATACCACATTGATGATGTCTCTGAGGCATCATGTTCGAAGGCAACATCTTGGGACATCACCTAAAATGTTTTCTTGTTTCATAAAGATTAATGGTAGTTGTCATTTTGTATATTATTTTGCTAAGGTTGCCATAACAGAGTACCATAGACCGGATGGCTTAAACAACAGAAATTTGTTTTCTCACAGTTCTGGAGGCCAGAAGTCCAAGATCAGGGTGTCAGCAGGGTTGATTTTTTTCTGAGGTCTCTCTCCTTGGCTTGCAGATGGCCATCTTCCCCTCTGTTTTCAGATGGTCTTACCTCTGTGTGTGTCTCTGTCCATATTTTCTCATATTGTAAGGACACTAGTCATATTGGATTAAAGCCCACCATCACGACCTCATTTTATCTTAATTATCTCTTCGAAGGTCCTATTTCCGCATACATTCACATTCTGAGTTAATGAGATTTAGGACTTTAATATACAGATTTTTTGAAGGGGGTGCAATTCAACTCATAACACTTTAATGTGTGAGGCAATGGCACTAGAAATTCAAAAGCAGGTATTATTTTCTATTTGTAATGACATTAAAAAGAGTTTCATTTTTTTCTTCACTAAGAAAAGTACCCAATAAATAATAGAAAAAGAAAGAAATGTGACTATTAGGATTCTAATGCTTGTCATTCTTGTATTTGTTGTTAAAAGACCAGAGAACATATAGTCAAGACTGATGAATTAAATTATTCATCTTGCTCCTAAGAATTAAGAGATGATCTGTTCAAAAAAGTCAGTTTAGGATGAGATGATTTTAATAGTGAAAGGATATCAGGTTTAACATATTTTATCATTTTAATTTTATATTATTATATAACTAACAATTATGCTATGAATGTTATGTAACTGTTTTACATATTCTCTGAGAACAAAAATTGCCTGCTTATAAGTATAGAGAAGTAGTGCCTAATGGGTGTTGTACAAGTTCTTCATAATATTTTTTTTTATGAATATGTATATCAAAGATTCCCAGAAATCAAGGTAATGATTGGTTTTCTTTTGCTGTAACTCAAATATAGCTCCAATTTCATTTCTCTGTAAAAACCCTTTTTACTATTTGGGGACTATTTTTCTTTAAAGGTACAGGTTGACCATCCCAAATCCAAGAATTTAAAATCCAAAATGCTTCAAAATCTAAAACTTTTTGGGTATTGACATGACATTCAAAGGAAATGCTCATTAAAGAATTTTGGATTTTGGATATTCATATTTGGGATGTACAACCAGTAAATATTTAAAAATCAAGAAAATGTGAAATCCAAACACTTGTGGTCCCAAGCATTTTAGATAAGAGATATTCAAGTCCTATAATAATGTTGATAAAATCTGTTATTCCACCTAGAAGCACGATCTGGTGGAACAAAATTTCTTAATCCATCTTATTCATTCTCCCTCAAAATAGTGATTTCTCAATGTGTTCTAATATTTACACTTGTCAAACAATGGTACAAATTTGAAATTGAGTCACATTTTCTTTTTCATTTTGTACTTTTAAATTGCCATCCCCCATTGCTTGTTTCAATGGCCTCATTATTTCCTTAGTGACTTTTTTCTTTTTAAGTAAACATCTATTAGATTTAGGGAGATTTTATTTCATTTCACATATAAGTACTTCAATTTCCATGATTGTTATTATAAGACCCTGTTTATTTGTGAGTGTGACCAAGTAAGAACATTCTATTTCTAGTAAATGTTTTTCTTGCTAAGGAATAATGCTAAATGATTTTTGAGTATTGAGGAAAGAATATTTCATTTGGATATTTGTATATGTTAGCATTTTGATAGGACAATGAGAGTTTTAGGGCTTTTTTAAAAGTTTTTGTTGGTGGTGGGGTTTCATTTTTTTTGTTTTGTTTGATCTCTGGCTAATATGAAGAGTGAAGAAAACAAAGGTGTTTCCTCTCGGCCCGAAATAACCTTTCACCTGCTTCTAACACACTGTTGGGTCTGTGAGCTCCAATATAATGGGAAAAATTCATCACAGAAACCTGCCTTAGTTTGGTATAGTCTTGTTCTCCCTGCATCCTTTTGGATTTTCTGCAACAATTGTAAGATTTAACCTTGGAATTCAGTTCAGTTTCTTTTTTTCTTCCTTCAAGATAAGCTGGAAGACAAAATGAAGCATTCAGGGATTTTGTTGTTGTTCTCTACCAGCATAGTGCAGTTCCTGTTCTTCCCTTCCTGCGAAATCTCTGTGAATCTATGCTATAAATAGAAACAGCTTCTCATCACACTTATAATGAAAATCAAAACCCTTATCTTGACTTTGCAGGGTCTTTCGTGGTCTGGCCCCTGACTGTATCTCTGGCTTCACCTCTCACTCTTTCTGTTGCTACAGAGCTAGGAGCAACAAAACAGGGATTCAAATCTAGTTTTACCAGGCTCTAACCCTAGCACTCTTGATCAATACACTACAATGCCTTTGTAAGTTGCTTACCTGTCCCACATACAGCACAGGTGCCAGGGAGCCCATAGCTCTGACTCCTGTCCCCAACCTGAAACCAGTTCTTTCCTTGATGTAAAATTTATTCAAGTATACCATCCAGAGAGATATGTGTGAAAATCACAGATGCAAAGTCTCGTTACTTTTCACAACATAAATATACCCACATAACAAGGACCCAGACCAAGAAATAAAGTTTTACCTGTGCTTCAGTGGACCCCTTATAACCCATTCTGGAACCTACCACCCCAAGGGTAACCACTGTCCCAACTTCTGAAACTCCAGATATGTTTTCCTGTTTTTGAATTGTATATGAGAGTACAATATGTACTTGTTTGTGTCTAGCTTCTTTTGCTCAATATTAAATTTGAAAGATTCATCTACATTGAAGATAATATAGTTCATTCTCATTGATGTGTGTATGAGTTTACTACAACTTGTTTTTTATTTTATCATAGATGGATATTTGTGTTATTTTTAGTTTGGAGGTAATCCAAATAGTGCTGCTATAAATATTTTTGTATATGTCTTTTGGTGAAAATATATGTGTGTGTGTGTGTGTGTGTATGTATGTATTCTACCAATTTACATCACTAACAGCAGAGTAAAAGAGTTCTCACTACTCGGTATGCTTGCCAACACTTGACACCATGTCTGTATCATCTGAGCCATTCTCATGAGTATGTCATAATGCTAACAGCTCTTTTTAAAAACCTTCTTTTTTTTCTTAAAATAAATAATTTATATTAACTGTAAGAAAAAAGCAGAAAACTCAAATAAGAAAAGACATTAAGTTTACAAAAGCAAAGCAAACAAGAATGAGATATTAAAAATCCCCTGAAACTCACCACCTAAAGATAACTAATAACATTTTTAGTGTTACTCTATTAGACTTTTTCTGTGTGTGCATTTTCTAAAACAGTCATGAGCTATATGATAACATTTTGGTCAACTACAAACTGCATATACAACGGTGGTCTCATGAGATTATAATGGAGATGAAAAATTCCTATCACCTAGTGAAGTCATACCTGCCATAGCATCATAACACAACACATTACTTGAATGCTTGTGGTGATGCTATTGTAAACAATAAAAAAATCATATAAAAGTCTAGCACATACAATTATGTTCCAGTGATTACCTGCAAACTAATTTAAAAGTGGTTAAGGACAAGGAATGTGGGAGATCAGTGATGGTCGTTGCTCACAGTCAGGCATGTCCCATCTCACCATAGCGACCGTCTTGAAGAACAAGAAGAACAAAGTGGTGAAAGCCGCTAAAGGATCTGCTTCAGTGAAGGCAACGAGACTAACCAAAATTCAAGAAGGGCCTGTATCAAATATGGAGAAACTTTAATGACCTGGTTTGAAGATCAGATGCGGAAATGAATCCCTCTCAGCGCAATGACGATCACCCGCCAAAGCAAAGATTCTGTTTGCAATGTGGAAAGAAAAGGCTGGACCTAACTAAGATATTGAATTTACTGCTAGGTTGGGGGGGGGAGCGTTAAATCATTCGAGAGCGTTATTCATTACATGATATGAAAGCAAGTGGTGAGTCTGTGAGTGCTGATGTGAAGGCAGCTGAAGAATTTTTGGAAACTCTACATCAGCTGATTGTGGAGGAGAGTTCCTTGCTGGAGCAAATCTTCAATATAAATGAAACCTATTCTGGAATCAGATGGCTAAAAGGACTTTCATCCCTAAGGAAGCCAACTCAATACCAGGTTTCAAAGCTTTTAAGAACAGGATAACAGTCTTGCTTGGGGCCAGTGTTGCAGGCTACAAATTAAAACCCCTTGTGATCTGACACAATGAGAACCCTAGGACCTTCAGGTATATCACTAAGGGCACACTGCTAGCACACTAGAAGAACAATAGGAAATCATGGATGACCCAGCTTCTCTTCCAAGATGCCCTCCTGAATTGCTATGCCCTCGAGAATAACAGACCTTTAAAGGTTTTGCATATTGTTGTTAACACCCCTGCACATCCTCCTTTTATTGGTGATCTACATCCCAATATCAAAGTGATGTTTCTTCCCCCCAACACCACTTCTTTCATCGAACCAGTGGATCAGGGAGTTATAGCAGCTTTCAAATCCTCTCGCCTGAGGAGGATCTTGGCCCGGGCCATTGCTGCAACTGAGGAGGGGACACTGAGCAGACACTGATGCAATTCTGGAAGGATTATAATCTCTATGACTGAAGCAAGAACCTTGTTTGAACTTGGGGTAATTTCTCCAAGGAGTGTATGAATGGCTTCTGGAAGAATACATGATTTGCAAAGGATGAGGAAGTTGGGAAAACAACAAGGCTGTAGTTGAGATAGTAACCATCTCAAACCTGGGTGTTGATGAGGATGACATTGAGGAGCTCCCAGAGGTGGTTCCTGAGGAATTGACTAATGTGGAGTTGTTAGAACTGGAACAGAAACCCATAGCTGAAGAAGAGGCAAGAGAAAAGGAAACTACAGGAGAAGAAAAAGAAGAACCTTCCAAAAAATTCACAGTGAAGGGTGTAGCAAAAGGTTTTGCAGACTTCAACAAGCTCTTTAAGAAGCTTGGAAACATGGCTCCCCAACACCAAAAGATTTCATTAATAGAAAGAGATATTCATAGTTCATTATCTGCTCATAAGCAAATCTATGATTAAAAAAAGAAATAAACCAAGCAAACCACTTTCAACATATTTCTGAAAAAAGTGACAGACACCTCCTGAAGAAGAACCTCAGGCAGGTCCTTCAGGAGGGATTTCAGAAGAAGAAATTGTTATCTTAAGAGGTGACAGCTCCCTGAGCGTTATTGCCCCTGAAGGCCTTCCAATGGGACAAGATGTGGAGGTGGAAGACAGTGACATTGATATCCTGACCTTGTTTAGGCCTACGCTAATGTGTGTGTGTTCTGCCTCCGTTTTAGCAAAAGTTTGAAAAGTTTTAAAAAAATTAAAGATTATAAAATAGAAAAAATCTTACACAGTAAGGATATGAAGAAAATATTTTTGTACAGCTGTACAATCTATGTTTAAGCTAAGTGCTATTACAAAAGAATCAAAAAGTCTAAAAAAAATTAAAGTTGATAAAGTGAAAAAGTTACAGTAAGCTAAGATTAATTTATTATCAGAGAAAAAAATTGTTTTAATAAGTTTAGTATAGCCTAAGTGAGTCATATTTATAGAACTACAGCAGCATACAGTAATATCCTATTCACACTCACTCAGTGCTCCCTCACTGACTCACCCAGAGCAACTTCCAGTCCTGCAAGCTCCATTCGTGCTAAGTGCCCTCTTCAGAATGTACCATTTTTTAACTTTCATACTGTATTTTCCCTGTACCTTTTGTCTGTCTAGATATGTTCACATAGACAAATACCACTGTGTTACAATTGCCTGCAGTATTCAGTGCAATAACCTGCTGTACAGTTTTGTAGCCTGGGAGCGATGGGCTGTACCATACAGCCTGGGCACGCAGTAGGCTATACCGTCTAGGTTTGTGTAGGTGCGCTCTGTGATGTTCGCACAGTGATGAAATCGCCTAGCAGTGCATTTCTCAGAACATACCCCCATCATTAAGGGACACATGACTATATATAAAATAAGATTTTACTCAGCATTGTGTTACTACATTTAACAAATTGCAATGGGAAAACTGTCAATATAAATATACTTCTGTACTATAACTGTTAATGATGTCAAAATAATATTTTATCAAAAACCTTTATAATGTTAAAATTAACAAACTTGCAACCATATCTTTACATAGATCCTGAGTTAATTTTTTAAAAATCAAGTCCTAGAGTGGAACTGCTGCAACAAAGACTATGCACTTTGTTAAGGGGATTTTGAAGACTATTGTTAAACAATATTCTACTCCCACCCACCATAAGCTACCAACTTCTGACTGTGAAATTGCAGCCATGTCAGGCTTGGACCCTTCCCCTAAGATTTCCTCACCCACCATAAGCTACTGAACCTTTTTATTTAGGTCACTGTGATACTAGTTTATTGGTAGGATATACTGTTGGTGAAACAATGATTCCAAGTCAGTTCCCAGCCTGGGATCCTGGAGGTATCTCTGGGTACCTGGGCACGCCCCAGCCTCTGATCTGGGTGCTCAGGCAGTTCACTGATTCTTTGGTTTCCTGTTGGCACCACGATTGTCCACTTCTAGGACTGTGGTCTTGTCCATTCTTCTGTCACCTTGCAACCATATCAGGCTTGAACCCTCCCCTAAGACTTCCTCACCACCATAAACTAAGCTATGTTCTCCACCCTAGGTACAACTATTTCACCAACACACCTCGTCTCTTCACGAGACAGCAGTAAGAGCAGGAAACCTAGGATTCTGCATCCTCTTCACTGTTCTGAAAAGAGAGGAATTTGCCTTCCCCCTGGATTACATCTTTTAGCAATCACATTACTCTTTTCTTATCCTTTCATTTATTGAAACTTCTGTTATTAATAGTTTCTGATTAAAGTGAAAATAGTAATCGGTGAAACATATGATATAATGTGTTATCACTGTATAAAGAAAAGATCTGAAACACTCCTCTGTAATTCTGGATTTTCTGGTTCTTAAAAAATTTCCCGAGTTCTTGAGGCCATGTGTGCTGAGCGCCCCTCCATCCTGAACCGGGTGCTGGTGAGGAGACTGAGGCCCGCACTCACATGCACCGGGAGTGTCAGGATGCGCCTTGCAGTTCTGCTTCCTTCTGGAGCAAACGCTCTGCCAGGGACGCTGGCGGTGAGAAACCACAGGAGCGGGTCGGTTACAGGTCTGGACTGACTTCTTTCAAGCGGCTGTAGCTCAGAAAACTGAGAAAGCTGGCCCTTCAGGTGAAAAAACAGACGCAGGAGTCCCGTTTTGCAAATTACATCTCATGAGAAGTTAGTGTCCAATGATGTTTATCTGAGAAAAAAAAAAGTTATTTTGTCAATAGGTTGATTTTTTTTAGACCCTCTAATAAGCATTTTGAATTTCCTAAAAGTAGGATGCAACATACAGTGTTTTCCAAGTTGTTTCCATGGAACAGCTAGTGACACGTAGAAGACTGGTGTTGACCGTGATGTGATGGTGAAGCTCAAGCCCAGAGACGTTTTTTGTGGGGCTCTCGAGCACTCCTGCCTCAAGGTTACACCCTCCCCCTATTAACTGGCTCCTCTGGCAGTGACCAAGACCTGAAAGGGCAGGAGGCTAATTCAAATGGGGTGGCCCCCAAAATAAATGAACGGTGTGTGTTTATACCAGGATAGGGGCTCTCTCTCCTTACACGGCCCTTTGTTCAGTCTTCAGTTAATTAACTACAGTGGAGATTGTGAAGATACTATCAAAAAGAGGTTATGTTCCCCAAAATGAGGAAAGCCATCTGGGATTTCATCCTCCTATTGACAGAGAATTGGTTAGAAAATCAGATATTGGTCTGAGGAGAATTTGATTTGGATGGTCAAGAGACTAAAATAGTAAGTACTTTAAAATATCAAAACGAAATCATTGAAGGAAATTCTTAGCTTTACGTTGGGCTATATTCATGGAAAAGGTGGTGTAAGTTGAAATAATATGTCGAATCTAATTTTTGCCATAGGAAAAATTGTATTATAGGGAGGTATATTTCTAACCACATTCCTGATGATCTACTTATTCAAACATAATAGCACACAAATACTGTGTTAAACTTCCCAAATTAGAATTATTTCAGTAGGATAGCCCAGTCAAGTCATAGAAAGTGACATTTATAACCCATTTTCAGAGGACGTTGACCCAGTATTAGAATATTAGAGGCTTTTGTGCAAAACTCTTATCTTCCTTATAAATTATAGTCTTTTTTGTTTGTTTTGATGAGAGCTTGAGACAAAGCAATGAGCACAGCAAAGGAATACTTTTAAAAGATTCGTGGAATTCAGGAAGAAACTTCCTTGGGAAAATTTGGACTGAATTCTCGACACTTTGGAGAGACTTAAAGTAGTAAATGATCTTTTGAGAAAGTGAGAAATCCAGGGAGATACCCCTTTGTTTCTTTGGATATTTCTGTGTTGAAATCTAGGTATGTATCAGACAGGTCACATTTTAGATGCTCTTTAGACTTCAAAACATTACCTTCCTGCTTTCAGGAAGCCATTTCATCAGCTTTTGTACAGCATATTCACTGTGGACCCTGCTGTTATGCAAGGTACCACCATGGCTAAAAATTCACAAGAACATTCCTATTTGCACTGAATTTTTTTATTTGATCCTTCATAATGTTGCTGTTTCTGTTTCAAAAAGGTCTCAAAGCTTTGATTTGATTGCAACTGGATTCATGGTTATCCAAAGCCAAGTTTGATCCTGAATTCCCCGAATCAAAAGTATTTTCATTTCATCTGTATGTTCTATACTTGGCCTTGTGTTAATGGACAGCAACCATCTCTACAGCCAGCTTTTTATTTTTTTTTCTTATCATTTTTATTAGTTGGAAGCATAATTGGAAGGCAATTCCTACTCCAGGCTACAAATCTGTGGTTTTGATTCTATGACACACTTGCCAATCACCAGCAATATTACCGAAGAAAGCAATTGATCTAAGTTTTTAAAATTTCTTTCCTTCTATACATTCCACGTGAGAGATGGTTTAGATAGCCACGTGCTACTCTGCTACACTGTTGCAGTTCAGTTGTTGGGAAGGTCTTTTCTAGAAGGAAAAAGCAAAGTTGTGGAAGCACATGGGTTAGTTGGAGGTGATTACCATGTAACTGATTATCATTCATGTTCTGAGCATTGTGCTGTCTCTTACGTACTTTACCTTATTTAATTCTTGCGACATCCTCATTCCCATTTTGCAACCAAGTAAAAAATGACACCTAGAGTAGTGAAGTAGTTATCCACGGAGAGGGAGAATCAGCAACTAGTTTGGGGTAAATCTAAAGCACATCCTCTTTCCACTACAGCGTGCTGCTTTCTAGCTATACAAGAAAAAAATAATTTTATTATTCTACTGTTCCAACCCTTGTGCTGAATGTTTGCGATTGTCAAAAACACTCCATTTCTCATCACACGTGACAACACGGTGTAGAAATGGCTCACCTTTATGTCGTGATAGCAAAGAAAGACAAGCTTTAAGACAATTTCTCTTCTGAAACTCATTTAATTCATGTGGAACCCATTTATCCAGCTTTTTTACCTTGCCCATTTGTTTCCAGTGGTCCAATATTATTGGAATAGTAACGTCAGACCTTGCTGCTAATTCATGCATAGGTTGAGGTGGATTCGCTTCCACTACAGCTTTCAGCTCATCATGATCCACCTTGGTCTCAGGTCACCCACATGGCTCATTTTCAAGATTAAAATCACCAGAATGGAACTTCTCAAACCATCCACGTATTATTGTGTGTTCATTAGCCACGTCCTTCCCCAAAACTTCACTGATATTTCAAGCTATCTGTGCTGCATTGGTTCCACGACAGAACTCATATTCGTAAATAACACAAATTTTTGGCTTATCCATGGTTTCATAAAAATTGCTCTCAAAAATTTGAAAGATAATCACAAGCCAAAATGTGTGTTTGCAAGACTGAGGATGTTCCTTCACAGTAAAAATAAGACAAGAATGGCAAAGTGAAATGTCAGGGATATCAACTGTCAAACTTAGCACTTAAGGAAATAGGACTTTTCATACTTAAAAACCTAAGTCCTACCCCATTGAGAAACTACTGTTCTCCCTTGTCCTCCCTCCTTCAGCTGTCTGCTTTACTTAGCTCCAGCTGAATCTAAATTAAATTCTCTGCTGCTGCTGATGGCAGCAACTCTCGGGTGGCACTTACCATAGTCCCAGGGAATAAGGGGAAAGTGTGGCCAAGACTGGAGACAGGGACATTGAATTTCGAGGAAAGAAACAACTGAAATGAGACTATGTTTTCTGTTAATAATATAAGTTTAAATGAATCATTCAAATATCAGAATAAGTTTTCTGAAAAGATAGCAAGCAAAGGCTGCAAGGTACTACTTTGTGACTTTCAAAGTAAAAGACAATTTTCTATACATGCTAAATGATACAATAATCAGTGAGGCTTTTAAAAAAATTTAAGCCTTAGAAGATAAAATAATAAAACAGGTGCCAAATATATCTGAATACTATTAAATGTAAATGGTGTATCATTAACTGCACTGGCTGTTTGGGAGAGGTGTAATAAACAAGAGATACATTGTAGCTATGACTATTGCCCTTTTTTTTAAATTCTGGAGGAAATTTCAAACTGTGGAATATATAAGCAGAAAAGAAATGAATAATGCATCTAACTAGCATGAGATACTAAGCCTCACACCCATTGTGGACAGATAATACAGAAGAAAAGATTTTGGTGGAAAGATGTAGGTGCTATAATATTTAAATGGAGGATATTTTTTGTTGAAAAAATATCCAGCAATATCTGAATGCCAAATAAAAGACTACAGTTTCATCTCTCCTAAGAGAGCATATTTTTTAGTTGTTGTTTTGTTTGAGAGAAAATTGCAGTTTAAGATTTACAAACCACTTCATTTGCAAACTGCTATTGCTATAGTTTCTGCCTCTGAAAATGTTTAAAGCTGCAGGCAATGAAAAGATGTGGTATTAGAGTTTTTCCTTATAAAGAAAGCTCTCATTCTATTGTTAAAAAATGGGCAGTATAACAATACAATAGTATTTATAGAGAGTTATTCATATAAATAGCATTTAAATGTGCCTTGCTGAGTTTTGAGATATTAGAAAGTAGAATCTCTGGAAAAACTTATTTTACATAGTTATTTAAATGCAATAGAGTTCAAGCAATTATCTTCATCATGATAAGATTCAAAGAAACTTACATTGGTAGTTGGAGTTAGTCTGTAAAATTTATTCGTTATTACAATATAAATTATAGGTTGTCATTTTTTTCCCCCAAGTAAAAGGTAAGGTTAGATTTTCCCCATTGAGAGTTGAGATTCTCTAGTTGATGGCTGAAAAATTCTTTATAGCATTAATTTGTTCTTTTAACAGATTTTCTGATTTTAGTGTGTCTTATTAAAAATATGCATGATCAGCTCTTGCTCTTTTTTTTGCTATTCTTCTATCAGCTGTTTATCTTAGGTGTTCCTCATACAGGGATGTGTTAGTTTGCTAGGACTGCCACAGACTTTGTGTCTTAAAACAGAAATTTATTCCCTCACAGTTCTAGAAACTAGAAGTTTGATGTCAAGGTGTTGTCAAGCTTCCTCTAGGGAGGAATCCTTCCTTGCCTCTCCCAGCTTCTGGGGGCTCTAGGCATTCCTTTGCTTGTGACAGTATTACTCCAATCACTTCCTACATCTTCACAAAGGCTTCCCTTCTGTGACTCCTTGTGTCTCAAATGTCCTTTCTCTTACAAGGACACCATTCATTAGACTTAGGACCCACCCTAAATCCAGGAGGAACAATGTTGAGATCCTTGACTTAATTATATCTGCAAAGACCCAATTTCCAAATAAGGTCACATTGCCAGGTACTGGGGTATATTATTCAGGGTTCTCCAGGGAAACAGAGTCAATAGGGTATCTGTAGTCTTCTATATGAAGCCACTAGTGTAAGTCCTGGTTCAAGTCTAAAGGCCTGAAATCCAGGAGTGCTGATGTCTGAGGGCAGAAAAAGATGGATGTCCCAGCTCAATAAGAAACAAATTTACCCTTCTTTTACTTTTTTTTTTTTTTTTTTAGTTCAGGCCCTCCACAGCTTGGATGATTGGTGAGAGCAGATCTTTATGCAGTACACTGATTCAAATGCTAATCTCTAACAGGAACACCTAACCTAATAGACACACCCAGAAATAATGTTTTACTAGCCATCTGGGATCCCTTGCACAATCAAATTGACACATAAAATTAACCATCACACAGGGGTTAGGGCTTGGACGTATGTTTTGGAAGGACACGGGTCAATCCATAACAAGGGGTCAGAAATAGACTTTAGAGTTAGGCAAAACTGGGTTAGAAGCATGACTCTGCTGTTTGCATTGAGGAAATGTTATCATACTCATAATTCCTCAGTGAGAACATGAGTTTCCCCCTTCGTAAAATAATGATATTTTGATAATAATGATAATATCAGCTTCATACATATTATGTGAGAGAATAGTGTGCATCATGAAATAATATATATATAGAGAGAGCAATTAATTAGCTTGCTGTCTTGCTAATAAATGGCTATTATTTTATTTATGAGATTGTGTTTTTTCTAGTTGAAGTAATTCCATTGGCTTCAGTTTCCATAGAGTCTTTTCTTTTTATACAGCAGAAGTTACAAAAAAGAAAGTTACATGAATCATGTCTATGTTGAAAAGCAGAAATATGATTACTAATTTTGTTTGAAGGATGTTTCCTCATGGTATTATAAGGATTAAATGGAAAAAATGTATGTAAAGTGCTTATTAGCACATAGTGTTTAGTGTTAGCTACTGATATTAGCAATTTTCTAAAACCTGCTAGGTTTACAAGGACCATGGCAACATACGCTCCTTTTTATTTTATTTCATTTATTTATTTTTCAGATTAGCAAATAAAATTGTATACATTTACCATGTGTTCTGAAGTATATATACATTGCGGAATGACTCACCCTAGCTAATTAACATATGCATTACCTCACATAGTTATCATTTTTGTGAATACTTTACATCTAACTCCTTTAGCATTGGTGAAGAATACAATATATTGTCAGCTATAGTCACCATGTTGTACGATGGATGTCTTAAACTTATTCCTCCGTCTAATTGAAGTTCTGTATTCTGTGACCAACATCTCTGCAACCATCCCCAACCAACCACCCCAGCCCCTGGTAACCACCATTCTACTCTCTACTTTAATGGGATCAACTTTTTAGGTTCCATGTATGTAGGAGATCGTGAAGTATTGGTCTTTAATAAATGCACAAATATAATTTTGTGCCTTTTCAAATAATCCATTTGTATTTCAAAAATCGATAACTAGTCATAGTTTTATAAACAAACTAGCGATTCATTTCTAACTTGCCTTGAATCCTGTTATTTTATAGATATCCCCTTCCAAGATGTTACATGAGCCTTCAGGTTAGCTTATTCAAACTCAGCTCTCCAAAACTCATCATTGCCTTGCAGCACTCCTTCCCATATGAGGAACATGCTCTTAGCTGGCTTTGAAATGCTTTGAAGATGCATCTTCTCCAGAAAATCTTTTAAGGCTGATCTCCATAAATATTAATTGTTTGAGGATTATTTTGCTATAATTGAACTTTCTTCTTCCTGATGGTTGCTCCCTTTGTTATTGGTTTCTTTTGTGGCATAAATCAAAAAATAAAAAAGCTGAATTTCTGGGCTGATTCTTTGCTATATTAATAACATGTCTTTAAAGGTCTCAGCTTTGTTAATGCTGTCTTAAGTGACTACAGAATGAAGACTTCTAAGTTGTAGATAAGGGTCCCACCTTCTTTTCTTCAGAGCAAGGTCCATACCGTAAAATGGCAGGCCAACAGCAAGGGGCATCATTTTCCTGCAGGCGGTTTGGTTACAATTGTTCTCCCTTAGTTCTCATATACACATTATAATTTGCATTTTAATTTTAATGTCTTCAGAACCATGAAAGCATATTTAGGTAAATGTGCTAATTAGATCTTTGTAAACAACCATATGTTATCTTGGTTTATGAAATTTAAAGGGCAATTAAAAACACATATATTTTACTACTTATAGGTGGGGGTGGGGCTGCATTCAATCTACACATCATAAGTGAATCTGAGGAAAGAACTAAATCGGAGATGTGCTTAATGAACTTATTGGAGAAACTAAAAGAAGTTTGAAACTTTTCTTTGGAAAACCATAGGACCACACAATGCTATACATTGAGCCTTGCCATAATTACATCGAAATGCTTGAAAATTGTATTACAGATTTCTGTTCAACTAGCGTACCTACCCTAGAGAAACTTTCAAAAGAAGTCTGTGGCATGTCTGATTTTAATAAACGCATGTCATTCCTTCTCTGGTGACTTATCCGTTTTTATCAGTTTCACTGTGAATAGCAGAGTGATATATGAGTGTGATGACTTAATGTGACATTTTACAGTGTGATGCATTATTTGAAAGACATAAGGAAAAAACTGTCTGAAAAACATAATTAAGGAAACAAATAGTTTTCAGAAATATAATAAAGATCTTTTATGGCTTTGGTTCAGGAACATCCATTTCTATAACATCGTACACTAAGGAAATGGTCTGCCAATCATCCAGACAACACTTGTATTTTGATTTTTCTTGGTTTCGCTTTCTCCACAAAAAAACTAACAAATCATAAATAGAGCATAAGAAAAAAAGTGTCTAAAGGTTTTTTAGAAGTGTCTTCCTCAAAGCTATAATTGAGAAGTAGACTGAGGAAATAGATTAAAATTAGACTCAGAGAAAAGGGGCAGTCTTTTCCAAAAACATAACTATGTTGTAAATGTTTGTTTAGTCTTTCACTAATAAAAACAGGCAACATATTATTAATTATCTGGATTCTTGGTGTCTTGACTTTGTTTTTGGCCCCTGACTCTTGGTCTGGGTCTAAGAAGATAATAAAAAATTTTTGATTCTGCCTCATACGTACCCCCAGGTCGATCGCATTCAGAGAGCTGAAGGATCCTCCCATTGCTTCAACAAATGCCTTTGTGCCTTGCTTTGGTATATTATTTTTTTATGTTTCCTTTAGTTGACTTAAACAGTCTTTAGTTTCAAGCTATGATCATAATTTGTGGATGCAAAACTCATTAAAAATAAATCCAAAAGCTAAAATCAGGATTGCAAAAAGGACCAGAGTTAAATCAACCAAAGTGAAAGTGTCAAAGATGTGTTCTTAGCTGTGCTGACTGGTCAGGTCCAAATGTCCTAGTTTCTTTTTTTAATTCCACTCGTTACAGATTCTAAATTTCGTCTATTCCTTCCTGCCTTAAACTGTGATCTGTAACCTGTGTCTTCACTCAGATCCCCATTAAAATTGCTTTATACAAGTTCCAAAAAGCAATGGGCAACATAGAGATTGCACTAGACCTGCAAAGATCCGAAACGGAAATGTGCATGGCAAGTGCAGGGGCCCATGTGCAGCATTTCTGTGAGGACATCGTGGGTGTGAGGTAGAGAGAGAAAACCCTCCCATCATCAAGGTTTTGGACACCGTGGTACCACATTTATCTCACTGTCATTCCTTAAAAATATAGGGGCGTGTTTTTGTTATAACTATAGTCTTCTAAAGGACCACGATTATAGCAATGGGAATCTCATCTGTTTTTCTTGGTGGTGATGGTTTTAATCAAGCGTATCAGAACATATAAGGAGTGGTTTTTAAAATATTCAACCACCGATGCATTATGGGCACGGACCATTTAGAATGAACACTGGCCCAAGTACTAAAGCAACATATTGGGGTCCCCAGCTGTTTCTGAGATGTGGAGACGTTGGGGGATGTCCAAGGGCAGTCAGTGCAGTGTAGGTCAGGAGTAGATTCAGGGAACTCAAACAGTAGCTGTTTACCAGATGTACAAAAGTATTTCAATATTTTAATTTTAATTGTTGTGGCCATAACAGGACATATTTGCTAAATATCAGCCACTGACCTTGCAAATTCAAACAAACAGACATGAAAAGGAGTTGTACAGTCGTTCCAATGTTGTTTTCATTGCTCTCTCTCTTTCTCTCTCTTTTTCTCTCTCTCTTTATGTATAATTTTTAATTTACATTTATTATACAATGAATAGACATTTGGGAGAAAGGCAGGATATTAGAGAAACCCGATGAAAAAGGAAAATAGAAAGTGTTATTGGATAGAAACAGAAAATATTTTTAAAATTTCTTGAAAGCAAAGGTTATTAGAAGATATAAATTTTTTGATATATTATAGGTGAGTGTGTGAGTGGGGAAAGTCCCACAAATGAAATAAGGGGATGAAATGTTCTTTCTTCTAACCATTATTCTAGTACATAAACTGCTAAAAAATAATGTATATCAAAGCAATGTAATAAAGGATTATAGTGATGAATTTTATGAGATTAAGCTGCAGTTAATTTCCTTATGCATTTAAGATTAATAAACTGCTAATTAGAATATGCAAATAAGGGTTTCTGAAGCCTGAAATATATTTTCTAGCACCTTACCCATAAATCTCATTCAGTAACTATTTTGTTATGTAATTGGGAAATAACAGATTGATGAGCCAATCTAATTATGTGAAATTTGCATGTGTACGGTATTTTATAATAAAGGACATGAACTAATGTTAAAGTAGGGGGAAGTAGTTGTAACATTCATTACAGTTATTAATTGTAAAATTTAACTTTGTTTGAAAGTACTTTGTACCACACAAACTATAAGCCACACCAAGTACTCTTGCTACACATCTGGTCCATAATTGTTGGGTGAGAATGAGCCCCTCAGCAATTACAGCAATTATTGGGACCCTTACATTTACAGCTCACACACATCATACCCAAGCACATATTTCTGGAATATTGCTGATCATCTAGAGACCTAGATAACAACTAATTGCCTCATTATGCAAAGTGGAGAAAGGTATTCATATTTCTTGCATCTTCAGTTCTACATTGTACACATAAAGATGCCTGTTTGATGGCAAGCACCACATAAAAGCATATTAGAATTATTCTTGTACCCAGTTCAGTTTTTTATTTTATGTTTTGATTTTTTTTTTCTTTTTTAGTGAAGTAAGCATCTTCATGAGGCTGGAGGACAAAATGCAACTTTAAAACTATCATGGCTAAGAATCTTTTAAAGGCTTTACACATGCACAATGAAGGAATTAAGAAGGACTCTAATGATCATGCTATCTACTTCTTTGGCAAGATTTCAAATGGAATTTAGAATTAGCACCATATTGAAAATTAATTCAATTGAGTGGCCAGAATGCCAGAAGCATTTTGGACACTCTCTTTTCTTTAAGATCTGACATTTACTAACATACTCAAGTAAAACAAGTTGCCTTTATACAGTTTTCACCTATATTCTATATATTTGTCCAACATTCCCATGAAGGACAAATGTAATTAATTTAATCCCAATTTAAACAGGCAAGACTATGAAACTTTGAAATAGCAGACTGTACTTTGTATTCAATGGTCAGAAAATGGAAACCTTAGGCTTTGCCATCTAGATCTGTGCTCTTTAGACTGGTTTATCATCAGAACTATGTGTGTAAATACAATTCAACAAAGAAATACCTGAGGAGAATGGTTGTGTAGACATTTATAGCACTCTTAATGAAAATATATTGATAATATCACCAAGCTTGCCATATTAGGCTACTGTTTTCTGATTTTAATCAGTGTGTTACTAAATTTAGTTTAATTCTGTCTTTGTGTATAAACTGGTATCACCAGCAGTTACCTTGCCCATATTATATTTATTTTTAGCTTTCTCAGAGCAGTTTGAACAAATGAATAAAAACTTTAGAAACATAAAAGATTCCTAACTAATAAATCAGGTATACGCACGGTAATTTTAAAAAGGAAGAATTCTCAACTTGTGTGTGTACATTCAAGCTTGTTTTGACTATTCAGTTAGCGCAGTAGCACCGCAGAATCCATCACTATCTTGTCCTCACTGCGAACAGAATAGCGAATGCGGCGTCTTTCTCTTCGTTGTTTTCCACAAACGCCAAAATCCATGGTGCAGGGCAGGCACTCAATGTTGATGAATGACTAAGTACTAACATTTTGACAGAGTAAATCAGATCCAAAGTTTAAAGGCACAAATAAGCCAACAACATATTTTTTTATTCTTTGATCGCCTCGCTAGCAATGGATGATAAAAAGAGATCATGCAGATTTGAAATTCTGGAGAAAAACTTAACACTGCTTTTATCCTGTCTTTTATATTATTCTTTTGTTCTCACTGTGAGAAAAGTAGTAATAGGATTATCCTGTTTCAGCCATCACATGGCTGAAAGTCACATTAAAGTCAACATGACAGAGACAATTTTTCAACAAATTAGGCTGTTTTCTGAAATACTCACCAAGTTTGCCATTTCAGAGTAAAATGTTACAAGACTTACTGTTAGCCCCTAACATGCCCTTATCAGCATGTATGTCTTTAATGTGGTCAGGTTTCACATTCATTCCTGCTTCACCTCTAGATCATTAATACGCTTTATCACCACGCTAAAGACAATAATTTATTTTCCTAAATGTATTAAAGCCCCTAAAATGAACTTTAAACTTTCAAAAAATATTATTTTCAAATATAAATGCTGGTTTATGTCTTGACTTTCAGATCCCTAAAAAAAGTCAATGAGACAAATTTAAT
Source organism: Cheirogaleus medius (assembly GCA_008086735.1). Lineage (NCBI taxonomy): Eukaryota > Metazoa > Chordata > Mammalia > Primates > Cheirogaleidae > Cheirogaleus > Cheirogaleus medius. The sequence goes on along the minus strand of VBSM01003176.1, from coordinate 1,820,020 downwards.
TCAATAGGAATTCTTTAGTGTTGTCATGCATATTACGTGGATATGCCTCTTCATTTTCAACCACATCCTGAAATACTTCCCAACTTATTAATGGAGAATAATATAGTAGGCCATCTGTTATCTAAAATTATGCTATTTATTACTATAGCAAGTTATAATAGAATAATCATTGATGGCCCTGAGATATCACATAATCCTGAATTGCTTTCTAAATGAATACATATGTTCAGGAAAGTTGCAATGTTATCTACATCATACTCTATTCTAAATTTAAAGAAATTGGTAATATAAATATTATATGTAATCTAGCATTCTAACTAAATATTCAATCATTTATGACAGCTATGTTGGATGAGAGTTTACCAGACTTCTTTAACAGAAGGCAAAAAATGTAGCTTAGTTAGCTACTGATGGGAGCTACTAAAAGTTATAACGTGTAAGTTACAACTTAGCATAAAGCTTTTGAATGGGTACCAGGTTAATTCATCTTGGCTGTTACTCATTGAGGATTCCGGGTTTTATGGAGGGGTAGATCTTTTCCTTTTCGTGTTGCTTTAAAAGACACAACAAGAACTATGAACTGGTTGGAAGATATCTTTGAAATATGATTCAGTTTATATTGTTGACATATAAGGATCTGAAATATCATTTCTTCACATCCTATTTCACCTGTTATTGTCATCTCAAAAGTCTATTTCCTCTTGCATAAAACCACAGTGTATAAAACTATAAAAGCAAACACAACAGCAAGAAAATTTTCCCCTGGGTCTCTTTGCCATATGCTTCACAGTAGAACTATTTGAGTACCAAAATTAGTATTCCTGAACTTGAGGGTAGAGACTTTTGTTTTCTTTTACCACTTTCATAAGGGAAATTGGTTTGAGGAATATTCTTTAAATCCTTTACCTTGCTGAAAGATCATTGTCGTACTGCAGAGCGATGACTCTTGTCACCTTCTTTTAATTGGAAACGTTTCCACAAGAAACAGAATGGACTTGACTTCTTTTGGAAATATGATCTGAAATATTTGACACATTCTGTTCTCCTTCTATGACTTTCCAGTACTCATCCTTAATCGTAAGTAAAATATGTTTTAGATCCAAACAATAGTTACATCATTCTTCCATTCACTCAACAAGTGTATTACCTGTTTACTCTGTGTCTCATTCACAGATATTCTTGGCATATCAGATAAAGCAGTAAACAAACAGATAAAAAAAATCACCACCTTATAAAGCTTATATTCTACAGAGGGAGACAAAAAACAGAAACATATACACACATACACACACATACATAGGTAAATTTTATAGTATGACATATAGTAATGATGTTGCTATAGAAAAAAAATAAAGGAAGAAAGAGGAATAGCAAGTGCAAGATTAGGTTTGGAGGGTCAAAAGTGAACAAAAATTGGAAGGAGTTGAAGGCACAAATATAAAGATATCTGGTGGAAGATTGCTCCACTAGAGCAATCTGGGATTAGGCCCTGGGACTAGCAGATATAAATGCCCTGATGCTGGCATATGGCTGGACCACATGGCCAGAACCCAGTGAGCCAGAAGGAGAAACTGAGTAACCAGAAGGGGTAGGGCACAGTTATTTGGCCTTGTGTGCAATTAAAAGGGCATTGACTTTAAGTGAGAGGGAATGCCATTGGTAGCATTTGAGTAATGAAATATTCTATTTAAATAAAAAACATAAGCTCAATTTAGCTGCTAAACACGGACAAAGGGAGAAGCAGGGGTACCAGTTAGGAGACTGTTGAATATTTCAGGGAGGGATGATGGCATCTTGGACCTGGATGATAATGATATAGGTAGGGAGAATTAGACAGTTTTTGGATATATTCAGCCAATTGACTTTTTGTATTGTTTAAATATGAAATATGAAAGAAAGAATGAGTTTAGACAGTGTCATTTGATGTGAGCAAGGATGAAGTTACCATTTACTAACATGCAAAAGAATGTAGAAAAAGAAGACTTTAGGGGAAATACCAGAAGTTGGTTTTAGACTCATTAAATTTGAGATTCAAAGTAAATATCCAATGTTTTCTTTTACCAGTTTCATAGTTTCAGGTCTTAGATTTAAGTCTTTAATCTACTTTAATTTGATTTTTATATATGGCTTGATATAAAGGTCTAATTTCATTCTTCTGCCTATGGATATTCAGTTTTGCCACACCATTTATTGAAGAATCTGACCTTTCCCCACTGTGTATTAATGGTACCTTTGTCAAAAAAAAGTTCACTGTAGATGTGTGGATTTATTCCTTGGTTCTCTATTGTGTTCCCTTGGTCTATGTGTCTACATTTATGCCAGTCCTATACTGTTTTGTTTACTATAGCTCTGTAGTATAATTTGAAGTCAGGTACTGTGATTCTTCTAGTTCTGTTCTTTTTTGCTCAAGATGGCTTTGGCTATTCTGGGTCTTTTGTGCTTCCATATAAACTTTAGAATTATTTTTTTCTAGTCCTATGAAGAATCCATTGTTATTTTGATGGGGATTACATTGAATCTGTAGATTGCTTTGAGTAGCATAGCCATTTTAACAATATTGATTCTTCCAATCCATGAACATGGAATACCTTTCCATTTTTTGTGTCCTCTTCAATTTCTTTCAGCAAAGTTTTATACTTTTCATTATAGAGATATTTCACTTCTTTGATTAAGTTTATTCCTAGGTATTTTATTCTATTGTTAGCTATTGTAAATGAGATTGCTTTCTTGGTTCCTTTTTCACATTGTTTACTGTTGACATATAGAAATGTTACTGGTTTTTGTGTGTTGATTTTGTATCCTGCAAATTTACTGAATTTGTTTATCAGTTCTAATAGTTTTTTGTGTGTGCAATTGTTAGGTTTCTCAAGGTATAAGATCATTTCATCTGAAAACAAGGATAGTTTGACTTCTTCCTTTCTAATCAGATGCCCTTTATTTCTTTCTCTTGTCTGATTGCTCTAGCTGGAACTTCCAGTACTATCTTGAAATAACAGTGGTAAAAGAGGGCATCCTCATCTTGTTCCAGATCTTAGAAGAAAGGCTTTCAGAAAACATTGGGGAAATACTTCAGGACATTGGTCTGGGCAAGGACTTCCTGAGTAATACCTCCATAGCACGGACAACTAAAGCAAAATTGGATAAATGGGACCAATCGAGCTAAAAAGCTCTGCACTGCAAAAAAACAATCAGCAAAGTGAAGAGACAACACACAGAATGGGATAAAATATTTATAAACTACCCATCTAACAGGGGATTAATAGCTAGAATATATAAGGAGCTTCAACAACTCAATAGGAAAAAATCTAATTATCTGATCTAAAAATGGGGAAAGAATCTGAATAAAAATTTCTCAAAAGAAGACATGCAAATGGCCAACAGGTGTACAAAAAAATGCTCGACATCATTAGTCATCAGAGAAATGCAAATCAAAACTATGATGAGATATCATGTCACCCCAGTTATTATAGCTTTTATCAGAAAGATAGGCAATAACAAAGGCTGATAAAAATGTGGAGAAAGAGGTACCCTCATACACTGTTGGTGGGAATGTAAATTAGTGCAACCACTATGGAGAACAGTATGGAGGTTCCTCAAAAAAACTAAAAATAGAACTACCATATAACCCAGCCTTCCCACTGCTGGATATACATCCAAAGGAGAGGAATTCAGTAAATTTATAAGATATCTGCACTCCCATGTTTATTGCAGCACTATTTGCAATAGCCAAGATTTGGAATCAACCTAAGTGTCCATCAGCAGATGAATAGATAAAGAAATTGTGGTAAATATACACAATGGAATATTATATAGCCTCAAGAAGAATGAAATCCTGCCATTTACAATAACATGGATGGAACTGGAGAACATTATGTTAAGTGAAATAACCCAAACACATAAAGACAAATATCACATGTTCTCACTCATATGTGAAAACTAAATATTAAAAGCAATTGATCTCATGGAGACAGAGAGTAGAATGATGGTCACCAGAGGATGGGAAATGTAGTGGGGAGAGGGGATAAACTATGGTTGGTTAATGGGTGCAAAAATTTACTTAGATAATTAGATAGAATGAACAATATTTGATAGCACAGCAAAGTGATTATGATCAAAAGTAAGTTAGGGTATACTTTAAAATAACTAAACGAGTGAAATTAGAAGGTTCCTAACACAAAGAAATGATAAATGTCTGAGATGATAAATACCCCAATTACCCTAATTTTATTAATTCACATTGCATGCCTGTATCAAAACATCACACACAGATACCCTATAAAGCCATACAGAAGGTATACAACCATTATGTACCCATAATAATTAATAAAAAATAAATAAATATCCAAATGGGAATTTAAGTAGACAATTGCATATCTAAGTCTGGATTTCAGAGAAGAGGTATATACTAGAGATCTATATTATTAATAATATTTGAATATTGTCACTATGAAACTGGTATTTAAATCCAGGATCCAATTAAGACCACCAAAAGAGTAATGTGGATAGAGAAAAAGATTTTTAAAGACTGAGCCATAAGATATCTGTGATTTATAGTTTGCAGAGATGAGAAAAACCAGAAAAGAAAACTGAGAAGGAACAGCCACATAAGTAGGAGGAAAACCAGGAGAGTTGAAGTTGTCCTAGAAGGAGGAGGAGTGTTTCTGTTGAAGTTATGCAATGAAATATGAGTGTGGTAGATTTGAAAGACACCAGAACACAAGGAATTGCAGGCAGTGAAGTTTTGCATAACAGGAAAGCAAAGGAAAGTTGCAATAGCTGGAGAGGGACTGGGTGAAAAATGTTGTATAATTTTTAAAGAGAGGTTGATTAATGGGTACAATATGCAGTTAAGATAGAAAATGTAAGACCTAATGTTCAGTAATCAGTAGGGTGACTATAGTTAACATTTATCTATTGTACATTTCAAAATAGCTAGAAGAGAATAATTCAAACATCCTTAGAATAAAGAAAAGATAAATATTTAAGGTGATGGATGGATATCCCAATTAAACTAATTTGATCTTTACACATTATATGAACGTATCAAGTTGTCACGTGAGTCCTAAAAATATGTACATCTATTATGTATCAAGAAAAAATAGTTTGGCAAAAAAGCACTACTTTTGCTGGTATGAATTAGAAGAGAGAAAAATAAATGATGATATATTAGAAAGAAGAATTTCTAGAGAATTAACTTTGTGCAAGAAATAGTGGAATATGGTACCCAAGTGGATGTCATTCCCTTGTATAAAAGCAAGGATAGTTGATCCAAAGTGATAGGAAAGGTCTATGGTCTCATTCACAAGTCAGTTAATGAATATTGTAATGAAGGCTTTGGAATATTTTTTCTAATTCTTTTATTTTCTTAGTGGAAGATGAGATGAAAAAGTGTAGAAGCCTAAGAAAGAAAAGCTATACAGGAGGCACCAAGGAAACAGGGAGAATAAATGGGATACACGTGTATATTAGGATGACCAGAGGGCAATAGAGGCTCGTGTGAGTTTCATGATCCTGAAGACCATTCTTCATATTATTATTGTTTTTTCTAGAGCCATATTCAGCATAGTTAGGAGGAATAATTTAACCATTGTATAGGGATTCTCCAACTGTGTACAACACAACCATAGAGGAGCAAGGGAGTTGTACACAAGTAAATAAATGTAATGACCAATTACAGGAGAGAAGAGAAGTAAAGGCATGAGGAAGAGACAGAGTACAAAGGGGGTACAATCAATGGATTGTTAATTCTAATGCTAAAATCGGAGTACTAAGAGAGTGAATTCTCATCTTCCCTATGATAACTTCCATATTTAAAAAGAAAAGATCTGTGTATGCAAATGTTATGATGCAATACAGCATTTTCCGTTCTCCACTGAGAGTCATTCTCATTCATTTGTGCTATGCCTCATTTTGCAAGGAGTGTATCCTTACGTGGGGAAATCTCCATGATCATAAGTGCTCTGTGTGTAGTCCATGCTGACAGAGCCATGTTTTCCGGATGGAAGAATGTGCTAAATTGTGACGGGGAAGAGGGCTACATGATAGCCCCCTACCACCAACTATTTTATATATCTCTCTCTCCCTTTTAATATTTTACCTTTAAAAAAAATCTTCTTCCCATTTGACTTATGAAAATTCCTGGGAAGGCTATTTTTATCAGCAGATGTTTCTGGGGATAGATAAATGAGAAGAATTGTAGAAGAGAGACCAATAATTAAAGACAAGAATCTCTACCGTCTAAAAGGGAGATCTAATTTTAAAAAGCAAAGCCACAAAAACAAAAATAGGAAAAAAATACACAATCAACAAAACTTCTAAAACTATCTAAATGCCTACAAGAGCACCTTTTAAAGGAAAGAATGCATGCTACTCCACATTCCCGCCCCTACTCGTTTCTGCCACACTTAAGCCTCTCAGCTCACATGTGTGCCTTTCTCCTGAGTGTGACAGGTCTATTCCTGGCACAGATCCCGGGTCACAAACCGTAACTGATCATTTCTGTGTGCTGCTTAGGGTCTGTTTGCCTGGAAGCAGATACTCCTTTATTTTTCACCTAAAGATGAGAATGAAAGAGAAGAATAAAAATGCCAGTCTAAGACAGAGAGAGTGAAGGTACCAGTGAGCCTGGTACCCGGTTGGGCATGTCTTGGGGGAATGATGGAGACCACAGGAGCCTCTGTAGTTACACTAAGCTTCAGAGAAGAGGGCAAATGAAGCAGGAGGGCGACCTCACAAGAATTTCCCGAAGAGCTGCATGTTCTGGTAGTTGCTCTGGTCCAGTTACAGCAATTGTTATAAACATTATAGATACCTACATCACCTGACTTAAGCAAATGATACTCACTCTTGGGTTCCCTACTATAAACATCTCAGTATTTTGAGGTTTTAATGATTTTCTTGAAAAACAAAATACCATCAAGGGGACACTCAAAATGTACAGTGCTTGGGATCTTGTAAGAAATAATTATTTCCTGTATTTAATTACATTTTCCATCACAAGCTGCATAATTCCAAATTTCTCAGTTTTATTCACCCCTTGGGGGATGGGAAACACAAAAACAGAGCTGGAATCAAACATAATGTTATTGCTGAAGTGTTATAGGATATTCATTTTTCATTCTTTGGCAGTAGAGTAATCATAATTACCTTGATCTACCTCTAATAGATTAATAATTAAAGAAAGCATCCTATTGTCTTTTCTCTCTCCCACGTTCTTCTCTTTACACATTTGTCCTGTGTCTGCTCCTCTTATTGACCTGTTTTAATCTTCATTTGTCATTGCATTATTATAGACAGTCATCAAAACATTTACCAAAATATATGTGATGCTAAACATCTCATTGTGTGCTATGGATGATCACAAAAGAAATTAAAAACACAACTTCAGTTCTGAAGGTGTGAACTCTAGAAGGAAGTCGTATGATGTAGATAGAGAAGAACATCTAATGGAGGTTATATGATGTGGAAATTTTGCGTTTGTAGAATACACGTTATTAAAGGTGGGTGAGATTATTGAAGAAAGCAAGTTTCCTAAAATTAGGATGTTAATTAGGGTATATTCATGAAAAAAATTTTCAAATTGGAGAAGATGATAATACTATTAAGAAAAGCTGGACTTTCTCCATGATAACTTGCCCAATCCTTTTATTTCAGCAACATTATTCCTTTAAATCAAAAGAAGCACTCGGGCCAGCCTAGTGACTGCTGCAATTATGCCATCGTTTTCTTTCTCGGGATTGTACAACATCAGGAACCAAAGGATAGGAGCCAATCGGTGCAGAGCACCCCTCACCTAATTCTACTTCCAGTTTACTTTCCTCCCTTTCTTCCTCTCTGTGTCCAGAGGGTGCTGCAAAAATGAATCTTATTGCACCATTTTCCCAAGACTTACAGGATAAATTCCAAGTCCTTAGCATGGTCTACACTTTTCTCTGTGCTGTGAGCCCTGTTTCACTGACCTTATCTTTCTCTACTAGCAGTTCTGTGTCTCTGAAATGACTTTCTTCCTCATCTGCCGGGCAAACTGTCTAATATTTCAAGATGCAACTCAGATGCCACTTTCTTTATAAAGTTTTCCCCTAGGCAAAATGCACTAATCTTTTTGCTACTTCTTTAAATCTAAACAGGCTCCTTTCATTTTATTGCATTGATATGTAGCCTTCCTTCTACTTCTGTGAGATCCTTGTAGGCAGGGGCTATGCACTTGTCGTTACAATACATCATTATGGAACAACTACTATGTCTCAGTGTTCCTGGTATTTGTGACAGTGGTGACCAAAATCAGACAAACACCCTTGCTTCACGAAGTTATCAAGTAATCAAAAAATGAGTAGTCATCAAATTATCACAAAACTAAATTGTGATCTATCACAAAGGAAAATTATGGCACAATATGAAAACATAGACCAAGGAAACCAAATAGATTCTGGGTTGTTGGGCGGGAGGCAATGCTGGGAGTCAGGAAAGGCATCTACCAATATGCAGACCCACATCTGTGTACATGCTTTTCTTTTGATAAACTGGAATTATTTGTAAAACTTTGTAGTTTTTCTATTGGCTGTCATTCTATATTTAAATAATATAATCGATCATCTACTTTGAGCTATATTAACTTTAACTGGATCTTTTGACTCTCCACTACAGATATGAGAAAATTAAATTATATGTGCAATGCCATTTGTATGTATATTTGTAATGTAATTGTTGCTTACTATACTCCCTTCCACTCTGCCTCAGAATTTTGGTTAGTTACATTCTTATTTCAATTCTTCTAGCAATTATCTTTATAGAGTCGTGTGCTTGTAACTGGCTTCCCAAGTCCAATTCCAAAATGCATGTTGGTTGATATTTCTTGTTTATGTTAATGAGTAAAACGAAAGGAAAACGGTGAAGGTGAATGTCAGGACGTCACTCATTCATTAATGATGTGAGTGAATTGTTTGCTTAACCAAATGATAGTTTTTGAATTCTAGAAGAATGTTTCCTCAATTTATTGTGCTATTCAATATGTAATGTCTACAGACACAATGCACTTTTAAGTTTAATCTGCATTATTAACATTTTATTCATTACTTCCTTAAGTTTGACAATCAAAAAAGCAATAAATCAAACTGTGATTTGCAGTATTTATCAATTTTCATATTATAAATATTCCAGCATGGCTTATTCCAAGATTTCAGCCTCTCCTCACAGAATGCAGAGAAGGGAATGGAAGAGTTGGGAGCAGCAGCCTACCACTGTGTAGGATTTCCTCCATGCACTCGCAGCCTCGAGAGCATAGATAATAGTGAAATAATAAAGAAATTATAACTTTTGAGTATTTAATGCATCAGTGTTGATATGACTTATTTAATTGTAAATGTATATACTTAATGTTTTTAGTTAATAAGCTTTACTTTTAGAGCAGTTGTAGATTCACAGCAAAACTGAGCATAAAATATAGAGTTTCCACATACCCCCATCCCCACACATGCACAGACTCCCCCAGTGTCAACAACCCACACCAAGTGGCTACATTTGTTACAGCCAATAAACCTGCGTTGACACATCATTATTGTCCAAGTCCATAGTTTACATTAGGGTTCGCTCTGGGTGTTGCACATTCTTTGGGTTTTCGACAAATGTATAATGACATATATCCACCCTTGTAGCATCACATGGAAGAGGATCACTGCCCTAAAAATTCTCTGTGCTCTGCCTTTTCATTTTTCCAATCTCCCAGTCCCTGACAACTACTAATCTTTTTACTGTCTCCATGGTTTTGCCTGTTTCAGAATGTCATATAGTTAGAATCATACACTATGTAGCCTTTTCAACTAGGCTTCTCTCATGTAGTAATATGTATTTATGTTTCCTTTGTGTCTTTTAATGGCTTGATAGCTCATTTCATTTTAACACTGAATAATATGTCATTGTTGGAATGTACCACAGTTTATTTATCCATTTACCTACCGAAGGACATCTTGACTGCTTCCTTTGGCAATTATGAATAAATACTATAAAAATCCCTGTCCAGGTTTTTGTGTGAACATAAGTTTTCGACTTCTTTGGGCAAATACCAAACAAACAGTTGCTGTATCCTGTGGTAAGAGTATGTTCAGGTTTGAAAGAAAGTGCCAAACTATTTTCCAAAGTGGCTTTAACATTTTGCATTTCCACCAGCGGTGAATGAGAGTTCCTGTTGCTCCACAGCCTTGGCAGCGTTTGGTATTGTCAGTGTTCTAGACTTTGGCCATGCTAATAGGTGTGTGGTAGTATAATTGTATAGTATAATAGTATAATTAACATATGTTATGGGGCACCATATGTTTATTTGTCATTTGTATATCTTCTTTGGTGAATTATCTATTAAGATCTTTGGCCTACTTTTTAATTAGGTTGTTTTCTTATTAAGCTTAAAGAGAGGTGGGGTTTTTTTTGTATATTTTGGATAAGATTCTTCTATCAAATATATCTTTTACAAATATTTTCTCACAGTCCGTGGCTTATCTTTTTATTCTCTTGACAATGTCTTTAACAGAGCAGAAGTTTTTAATTTTAACGAAGTCTAACTCATCATTTTTTTCTCATAAATCATACCTTAAGTGTTATAACTAAAGAGTAATTGCCAAACCATAGGTCATCTAGATTTTATCCTATGTTTTTTCTAGGAATTTTATAGTTTTGAATTTTGTATTTATGTCTATAACCCATTTTGAGTTAACTTTTGTGAAGGATGTAAGATCTGTGTCTATATTTAATTTTTTTTTTACATGTAGCTGTCTAGTTGTTCTAGCATCATTTGTTGAAAATACTGTCTTTTCTTCACTGTAGTGCCTTTGCTCCTTTGTCAAACATCAGTTGATTGTATTTATGTGGGTGTATTTCTGGAATCTCTATTCTGTTCCACTGTTCTACTTTTCTAATCTTTTGCCAATACCATCCTTGATTACTTTAGCTTCATAGTGAGTTTTGAACTTGAGTAGTGTCAGTTCTCCAATTTTAATCTTCTTCTTCAATATTGTGTTGGCTCTTTTCAGTCTTTTGCCTCTCCATATAAACTTTAGAATCATTTTGTTGATACTGACACAATAGCTTGCTCAGACTTGACTGGGATTGCATTGGATCTGTAGATCAAGTTGGGAAAAATGGGCATCTTGGAAATACTGAGTCTTTCTATCTAAGAACATGTAATATATCTTCATTTATTTAGTTCTTTTTTGATTACTTTCATCAGAGGTTTTTAGTTTCCCTGTTTTGTATTAATATATTATACATATTTTTTTAGATTTATTCCTAAGCACATCATTTTTGGGAGTACAAATGTAAATGGTATTGTGCTTTTAATTTAAAATTTCACTTTTACATTGCTGGTATATAGAAAAGTGATTGACTTTTGTATATTACCCTTGTATCTTGCAACCTTACTGTAATTCCTTAGTAGTTCTAGGAGTTTTGTTGTTGATTCTGTCTGAAACTAATGTAGCTTCTAACATTTTCTTTTGATTAGTATTAGCATGGTATATTTTTCTCTATCCATTTACTTTTAATATATATGTGTATATTTATTTAAAGTGAGTTTCATGTATGCAATATAGTTGAGTTTTATTTTTTTGATTCACTCTGACAGTCTCTGTTTTTAATTGGTACACTTAGACCATTAACCTTTAAGGTGATTACTGATATAGTTTAATTAATATCTACAACATAAATTTCTGTTTTCAAGTTGCTGCCCTTGTTTTTTGTTTCTGTTTTTGCCTTCCAAACATTTTCTGCCTTTTGTAGTTTTGATTGAGCATTTTATATGAGGTTATTTAGTATGAAATGTCCTATTTTCTTAAGTACTAAGTTTGACAGTTGATATCTCTGACATTTCAATTTGACACTTCTTGTTTTATCTTTATTATGGAGGTACATCCTCAGTCTTTCAAATCTACATTTTGGCTTGTGATTATCTTTCAAAAAATTTTAGAGCAATTTTTGTAAAACCATGGATAAGTCCAAAATTCATGTTATTTTTTAATATGAGTTCCATCATGGAACCAATGCAGTGCAGACAGCTTGAAATATCAACAAAGTGTTTGGGAAGGATGTGGCTAATGAACTCACAGTACCTTGATGGTTGGAGAAGTTCCATTCTGGTGATTTTACTCTTAAAAATGAGTCACGTGGGTGATCTGAGACAAAGGTGGATAATGATGAGCTGCAAGCAGTAGTGGAAGCAAATCCATCTCAACCTACATGTGTGTTAGCAGCAAGGTTTGACATTACTATTCCAACAATATTGGACCATTTAAAACAAATAGGCAAGGTAAAGAAACTGGATAAATGGGTTTCATATGAATTAAATGAGCATCAGAAGAGAAATCATCTCGAAGCTTGCCTTTCTTTGCTGTCACAACATAAAGGCGAACCATTTCTATACCGTATTGTCACATGCGATGAAAAATGGATTGTTTTTGACAATCGCAAGCATTCAGCACAATGGTTGGATAAAGATGAAATGCCAAAACATTAGATCCAAAACTAAATATTCATCAAAAAAAGCTAATGGTGTCTGATTGGTAGTCCAGTGCTGGTATTATCCACTACAGCTTCATGAAACCTGGTCAACTGATTACAGCAGAAGTCTACTGCAACCAGTTGGACAAAATGATGGAGATGCTTGTGATTAAGCAGCCGAGATTGATCAATAAAGGCAGGCCAATCCTCTTGCAAGACAACACCTAACCACATATCGCACAAGCAATGTTGTTTAAACTGCACAGGTTATACTTGGAAACTCTCTGTTATACACGGTATTCACAAGATCTTGCACCAACTGACTACCATTTCTTCCAGGCTTTGGACCACTTCTTGCAAGGAAAAATATTCAATTCTCAACAAGCTATGGAAAACACCATTTGCAATTTTATCACCACTCACTTCTCTGCTGGCGTAAACAAGCTACCAATAAGGTGACAAAACTGTGTCAATAGTTTAGGTGCATACTTGGTTAATTGTACTGCTTCTTGTTAGTGATATAATAAACTAAACTTTTGATTTGAAATTGGACATTTCATATTTAGTGACCTAATATGACTATATTTTCTCTTTTCTTAGCATATCAATTATGCTTTTTTTTTACTTTTTTAGTTGTTGCCCTAGAGTTTGCAACATGCGTTTGCAGCTAATTTATGTCCACTTTCAAATAATACTGTACCATTTCACAGATAGTGCAGATACCTTATAATAACAAAATATTCCTTATTCCTTCCCTCAGCCTTTATATCATCAATGACACTCATTTCATTTATACATAAACATGCAAAAGCATAGATATATACACAAACATACATAATAGAATACATTTTGCCATTAGTATTTTGAACAAACTGTTACCTGTTAGATCAATTAAGAATAATAAAAATAAAAGTTTTTATTTTACCTTCACTTATTTATTATTTGATGTACTTCCTTTCTCTATGTAGGTTCAGTTTCTGACCTATATCATTTTCTTCTCTCTGAAGAACTTTTTTAAAACATTTCTTTCAGGTCAGGTCTATTGGCAACAAATTTCCTCAATTTTTATTTGTTTGAGAAAGTCATTTTTTCTCCTTCTGTTTTGAAGGATAATTTCTGAGTACAGAATTCCAGGTTGGTTGGGTTTTTTTCTCTTAACACTTTGTAAATTTTATTCCACTCTCTTCTTGCTCACATAGTTTCTGAGGAGAAGTCAGATGTACTTTTTATTCTTGCTCCCCTATAAGTAAAATGTTTTCCTTCACCCCTGGCTTCTTTCAAGATTTTTCCTTTATCTTCAATTTTCTAAAGTTTGAATATGATGGCCTATGTGTAGGGTTTTTTTTTTTAATTTTTTTTTTTTTTTTGGCATTTATGTAGCTTGGTGATCTCTGAGCTTTTTGTTTCTGTAGTTTTCTGTCTATAACAATTACTGAGAATTTTCCCCAACTTAATTTGTGGTTTTGAAAGTTTTTATTGTCACATCTTCAGATTCTTTCCTCAGCCATGTCCACCCTACTGATGAAATGTCATCAAAGGCATTCTCCATTACAAAGGCATAACGGTGGTTTGATCCCTAGCATTTTTCTCTGATTCTTTCTTAGAATATCCATTTCCCTGCTGACATTATCCATCTGCTCTTAAATGTTGTCTATCTTTTTCCATTAAATCCTTTAGCATATTAACCATATTTTTAAAAAATGTCTTGTCAATTCCAACATCGCTGACATAACTGACTATACTTCTGATTCTACTTCAGTCTCTGCAAACTGTGTTTTTTGCCCTTTATTATGCCTTGCAATTTTTTCTTAAAAGGTAGACATGAAATTCAGGGTAAAAGAAACTACAGTAAATATATAAGCCTTTAGTAATGTAGTGGTAAGTATGGGGAGAAGGGAAACATTCTGCTTCAATCCTAGTGTTTTAGTGAACTTGTGCCCCTGGACCATGAAGTTCACAAGTCCCCTTTGGTGGGACAGGATGGCTGAAGGGGGCTGTAGTTATGTGTTTCCCTCCCCTAGGTGGGTTAGGCTCTGATATAACCTTAGAAGGTTAGACACTGGTAAAGTAGTTTCTCCTGTGGGCAGGCCTTGTTAAGAAGAACAGAATGCTCTGGCATATTTCAGAATGGTAACTTTTCCTCTCTTCCCACCATAAGCATGAGGGGAGTTTTTCCTATAATCACTGTGAGGACCTAGTAGAACTTTTAGAGGGAAGATTCACAGACGTGTGAGGAGCCCCCTCTAACTGGGTCCACTGCAAATTGTACCCTTCAAGCTTATCCACACTGAGCTTCTAGCAATTCATCAATTAGGGTTTCTACCCTGGTACTAGATTTTGAAGAGGTTTCTGCTCATAGATTTCTGCTAGGGTAAGTGTGATTTTCTGTATACACCTGTCTCTCTCTGCAGTCTTGCCCTTCGATTCGCCCTGTGACCTCACTTCTCTGATGGATCTAGGATGAGTTGTTGATGTCTTGCTTTGTCCAGATTTTTACTTGTTGTTAGGATGGAGTGACGATTTCTAAGCTCCTTCTATGCCAGACCAGAAATCAGAATTTGTAATAATTAAAAATTTTTAATTTTTAATAATGGCTTTATTTAACAACCAGCTTGCAAATTTCCTAAAAATTTAACAGTCATTTCCTCGGAGCCAGTTTGTAGGTGGGGGGAGATGGGGCTCCAACATCCACCACTTTCATACCGTTATATAACATACTTAAACATCTGTTATTGATTGACTTGTTTTTATATAGTGTGTGTTATCAACTTTCTATGAAAGATGAAAAAATAGGGCATATACTGTTTTTTCATTGCTCTTCCCCCATTTACACTGAAGCTTCTCATCTCTCTGCCATATTTTGTTATTTAAGTCCCTATAAAAACCAATGACAAGTCATTAATGTACATTGCATATCATCAGAGATACTAACCAGTGTAATTAGAACAAAAGAAATAAGTAAGAAAAATAAAAAGAGGAAAAAATCAGCAATAAACTTATCAATGTGATAGAGTAAGAAAGAGATTTCCAAGCAGGATGCAGAAGCCAGATGTTATAAAGCAAAAATTGACCAAGTGAGTTACAGGAAGAAGTTGATAAATTTGATTACATATAAACATTAACTCATATGGGAGGGAAAAGAGTAGTAGTATCCTTAATAACTGCTTATAACTTAATCTTTAAAAATTTAACATGGCAGAGAAAAGAACACATAGAGAGAGGTTTCTCCATGGTGCCTTAAGCAAGCCAAACAGGGGTCCAAGTTTATGCCTCTTCCCCACAAAAATTATTTTATTTTTAAATAATCTGTTTTTAAAAAATGGCTTTAGTATTACAGAAAAGTTATAAAGAGTTTTTCCCTTTTATTTTTATTTTTTTATTGAGGTAAAAGTCACATATTATAAAATTAACAATTTTAAAATGAACAATTCAGTGGCATTTAATACATTAAGAATGTCATACAACAACCACATCCGTCTAGTTCTAAACATTTTCATCACCTCCAAAAGTGACCCTGTATCCATCAGGTAGTCGTTCCCCATCCCCAGCTCTCCCAACTCCTTACATGTAACCGTCTGTGCTCTGCGGCCATGGACTTAACTATTCTGATTAGTTCATATAAATAAAATCGTACACTATGTGGCTTCTTTTGCGTCCCACTTCCTTTACTTAGCACAATGTTTCCAAGGTTTATCTACCCACTGATCTTAAAGGCTTTTCAAGTTCTGACACAGACAAATTAAAAATATATTATTTTCTTTTCTTTATTCACAGCCTTTCTTTGCTTTTCACTCCGTGTTGGTCATAATTGGAATCATGCCAAGTCATAAGTGGGACTTAAAATTTTCTCTAAAAGGCTTTTACTTTGAATTTCCTAGTTGCATCTAAAAAGTAAAAAGTAAATATAGATGCCTAGAGTAGGTAATGATATCAGTGAGGATATGAAGGTAAAATCTACAATAAATTAATATGATTCAGAAAACCTACCCAGGGATAATTGTGAATTTACTAAATTATTAAAATTTAGTAAAATAAAACCTGTGGCCACCGTTGCACAACCCCATTCACGTTGAGGTCCAGAGTCAGACAGTATGATCCAGGTGAGTGTAACTGTAGCAATACGTTACCCTCGTGCTTGTAACTATTTTACTTTGTTCAACTGATTTGTACACTTACACACTTCACATTCATCCCCAGAGATGGTTCTCATCATTTCCCACTTTTATTCTCGGAGGGCAAGAAGTTTAAAAGCCCCCCAAACGTCAGCCTAAAAGATTAAAGAACTGAGTCGCAGTGTTCGTGCTAAATTGAAGAAATATCAGAAGGAAGAAACGAAAGCAGAAGGAAAGTGATGGAGACTGGGAAACCGACTGGTGTTTTGTGAGGAAACGCAATTGCACCCCCAGCGCTGTGCAGAAGGAATCCCCGGCCGCAAAATGAAAAGCTGAAATAAGAATAGCGTGAGGCCGGTGTTAAGTATTTTGCTTGCGAGAAACGGGAGAGGTCCCTAAACTCCTTAGTATCATTTTATATGTTTTCTCATAACTATTACTCATCCTCTGGCCCACGGGGTCTTCTTTTGTGTGGGCACGGCCCCCGAGCGAGTCCCTGTCGTGGACCGATTGCGGATTGCGGGGAAGCAACCCGGGAGGGGGCCCGCGTGCGCTGTGAAACCCGGAGTTGAGGGGATGGATGGCGTTTAGCTCGGCTCACTCCTGCCCGGATGCTCATGTGGGAAAATCATTTAATTTTTCTTAAAAAGCCTCTGAACTGCTGCGAGGGTTCTTCCAGGATCTTGTATAGTTCTCCTCGGTTACGCACATAACTCCATAGAGATGCATTTTGCAAGTGAGGTCTTTCGATATGTCAGGCTCTTTTCATTGAAGCTTACACGTTTTAGATGTTGGACCATTGTAGCTGAGTATTTCTCTCCCTGGCCTCCTCCTGAAATGACCCTAGTGTAAAGTAGAAACTTTGTTTGTTTGCAAGGAAATGGAGCACTAGTTCTTAACCAGGAGACTATCAGATCACTCTTGGGTTTGTTTTTTCAAAATGTATTTGTCCACACCTCCCTCCCTTTCTCCAGCCCTATTCTGATTTAATGGACTTGGGGCAGTTCATTTCCAATTAAATTTGTCTCGGGCACATGATATCCCTCATCTGATCCAGGTCTACAAGCAATGACTCTGAAATCACCACAGCTGTAGTTGCAGCATCTACAGCAATAATAGCAGCAGCAGCAATGGTATTATAAAAAGCTGCCGGAGCCAGCCGGCGACGTGCGGCACCTAGAGTTTGGGGGTGAGGATT
>VBSM01003176.1:1763859-1802130 GCA_008086735.1 Cheirogaleus medius | reverse complement strand
CTGGGCAGCAGCCGTACCCCAACTCTCCCCGTGTCCGGGACAGCTTCCGACAAAAAGCGTTTATGTCCATTTCTAGCAATGGCAGTCTTGATCCCATACACCTATCTGATAAGAAATAGGTTCGCTTTTCTCAATCTATTATGACAACAAACCCATTTCCGAACCAAAATCTTGAAGTATGATGTAAGATATGGTCCGACATATATTTCAACAAGAATAAGGAACATTTGAAAGTAGAACGGTCCTCACTCAACTTCTCCCTAGTGGAAAGATGGAACCAAATAGGGGTTTTGTAACTACCGCACCCTTTGGTAATCCCCCTACCCAGAGCCCAGAGGGCCAACAAGTCAGGCCAGGGAAAGTAAAAAAAGCAGATCTTTATCAGGTTCAGAGAGGGACTGTTCATTGGTGATCTGATAAAAGGTGCTTCATCTCAGTTTTAGTTAACACGTGGGTCTATAGCCAGGGCCAGCTTCATGAACATGTGACCTGTGCAGTCACAGAGGGTCCCAAGCTCAGAAAGCCCCCATGCTTAGTGTAATGCTCTGCTCTTACTGTCTTGAAATTCTTAATAGCTTTTAAACAAGGATCTTGCATTTTCCTTTTGCACCAGACCCCACAAATCATGCAGCCAGTTCTGCTTGTGGCAATAAAACCAAGCACTCCAATAAAACCAAGTGTTTCATATCATTTTATTTGATTCTTTTATTTTTTCTTTGAGGGTTACTCTTTTCTTACCTAGTTCAGCCATTGGCAAGAAGTGTCACCTTCCCTGGATGCCACTGCACTTGAGCCACATAGCAAGCCTGTCCTTTTCAGTTCTGATGACAAGCCCATTCCAACCACTGCAGCTTTGTTCGTACCACTTCTCCCACACAACAACCTCATTACCACCCCTCTTCCCCATCAGGGGAGGAAGATTTGCTTCCTAATACCCAGATCACTTTAATTACAACACTTCAAAAATTGACGACAAAGGCAAGTAGCTGCCAAATAGTTCTTATATACTGGCCTCTTCTTAGCAGAAGTGAATTTCAGAATGATTATTTCCTTGCTAATAACAAAATACTAACAGGAAAAGTAGGAAAGCAAGGAGCCTCCAGAATTTTATTTCTTCTTCCTGCTTTTAATAGCCAACGATAGGGCCCTGGGCATTTGCTAAATGGCTATAAGGCTATTTCTGTTATGTTAGTAAATTGCTATTGAGGGCCACAGATCAATAAAGCTCCTCCATAAATTATTAGATTTATAATTTAGGCATCTACAGAATAACAACACAAAAATATTTCTTTATGGGATTCAAAGCAGTTAATCTGTGATTTTTAATTGAAATATAAATTTGCATATCTTTATGGGGTAAATGTGATATTTTGTTACACGATAGAGTATGTAATGCTCAAGTCAGGGTATCTGCAGTGTCTGTCACCTCAAGTATGTGTCATTTCCCTCTATTGGGAACATTTCAACTCCTCTCTTCAGCTATTTTGAAATATACAATACATTGTTGTTAACTATAGTCAACCTAGTCTGCTATCAAACATTAGAACTTATTCCTTCTACCTAACTGTATGTTTGTACCCATTAATCAACCTTCTCTCATCTCCCTCCTCAACCCACACACCCTTCCCAGCCTCTGGTATCTGTCATTTTACTCTCTGCCTCTGTAAGATTAACTTGGGCAGCTCCCACATGTGAGTGAGAACATGCAATAGTTGTCTTTTTGTGCTTGGATTATTTTGTTTAACATAATGACCTCCAGTTCCATCCATGTTGCTGCAAATGACATGATTTTATTCTTTTTTATAGATGAATAGTATTTCTTCATGGATATACACCACATTGTCTTTATCTGTTCATCCATTGATGGACACTTAGGTTGACTCCATATGTTTGCTATTGTGAACAGCACTACAATAAATATAAGTATACATTTGATATACTTATTTCTTTTACTTTGGATAGATATGCAGTAGTGGGATTACTGGATCACAGGCTAGTTCAATTTTTAATTTTTAAAAATTTCTATACTGTTTTCCATAGTGGCTATACTAATATATATTTCCACCAAAGTGTATAAAAGTTCCCCTTTTTCTGCATCGTTACCAGCATCTATTATTTCTTATCTTTTTAACAATAGCTATTCTAATTGAAGTAAGATGCTATCTCATTGTGGTTTTGATTTGCATTTCCCTGATGACTAGTGATGTTGAACATTTTTCATATGCCTGTTGGTCATTTGCATGTCTTCTGTTGAGAAATATCTACTCATTTACTTTGTTCACTTTTGAGTTCCTTGTATATTCTGGACATTAGTCCCTTGTTGAATGAATAGTTTGCAAGTATTTTCACCCATGCAACAGGTTGTCTTCTCATTTTGTTGATTATTTCCTTTGCTGTACAGAAGTATTTTGGTTTAATATAGTCCCATTTGTCTATTTTGGGGTTTTTTGCCTATGCTTTTGAGGTATTAGCCATAAAATATTTGCCTGTACCAATGTCCTGAAGTATTTCCCCTAATGTTTTCTTTTAGTAGTTTTGTAATTACAGGTCTCATGTTCAAGTCTTTAATCTGTCTTGAGTTGATTTTTGTATAAGGTGAGAGAAAGGAGTCCAGTTTCATTCTCCTGCATATGGATATCCAATTTTTCCAGCACCATTTACTGAAGAGGGTGTCCTTTCCCCAGTGTATGTTTTTGCTGTGCCTTTGTCCAAAATAACTTGGCTGTAAATGTGTGGATTTATTTCTGGGTTCTCTATTAGTTTATGTGTCTGCTGCTTTTATACCAAGACCATGCTATTTTGGCTACTTTACCCTTGTAATATATTTTGAAGTCAGTTAACATGATGCCTCCAGCTTTGTCCTTTTTGCTCAGGATTGCTTTGATTATTCAGGCTCTTTTCTGCTTACATATGAATTTTAGGATTGTTTTTCCCATTTCTGTGAACAATGACATTGGTATTTTGACAGGGATTGCATTGAATCTGTAGATTTATTTGGGCATTATGGTCATTTTAACAATATTATTTTTTTTCTGACCCATGAGCATAAGATGTATTTCCATTTGTTTGTGTCCTCCTCAGTGTTTTCATCAGTGTTTTGTAATTTTCCTTCCAGAAATCTTCTACCCCTTGGTTAACCCCTTGGTTAAATTTATTCCTTTATTTAACCCCTTGGTTAAATTTATTCCTAGGTTTGTTGCGTATTTCTTTGTTTGTAGCTATTATAAATGGGATTGACTTCTTGATTTTTTTTCCCAGCTACTTAATTATTGGTGTGTGGAAATGTTACAGATTTCGTATGTTGATTTTGTATCCTGCTACTTTGCTAAATTTATTTATCAGATCTAAGAATTTACTGGTAGAGTCATTAGGTTTTTCTAGATATACAATTACATCATCTGCAAAGAGGGACAATTTGACTTTCTCTTTTCCAATTTGGATGCTTTTTTTTTTTTTTTTTTTTTTTTTTTTTTTTTTTTGCCTGATTTATCTGGCTAGGACTTCTAGTACCGTGTTGAATAGAAGTGGTGAAATAGGGCATCCTTGACTTCTTCCAGTTCCTAGAGGAAAAACTTTCAGCTTTCCCTTATTCAGTATGATGTTAGCTGTGGGTTTGTCATATATGGCCTTTGTTATTTTGAGTTATGATGCTTCTATGCCTAATTTGTTGAGAATTTTATCATGAAGAGATGTTGAACATTATCATATGCTTCTTCTGTGTCTATTAAGATGAACATATGATTTTTGTCTTTTATTCTGTTGATGTGATGTATCTTGTTTATTGATTTGCATATGTTGAACCATCCTTGCCTGTCTGGGATAAATCATACATTATCATTGCATATTATCATTTTGATGTGCTGTTATATTTGGTTTGCTAGTATTTTTTGAGGATATTTGCACCTATGTGTTAGGTCCGGAGCTGAGAGGGAGACACACAAATCCTCATGTGTAGCAAAATTCTGTTTATTTTGAGCATCTGGGTGCAAATGGCCGGAGGCCAAAAGAGCGCCCACAAGAGGAAAGGAGAGAGCGGTGGGTTTTATAGGAGGTTTGGCTGGAAGTTTGGGGAGGGTGGTTTTTTTTTCCTGAACATTAACCAGTTCCACAACTGCTTGTGGTCAAAGTTAGATTTACAACCTCCAGACTCTCCAGACTCCTGCGGCTTGTTTCACAGGCTTTATGATCACTGTCTAAGTTTCCATAAACCGCATTCCATCCTATACATACTTTTCAGGTTCCCACTCTAAACAAACCTAACATTATGTTCATCAGGGATATTGGCCTGTAGTTTTCTTTTTTGTTGTTGTTGTGTTCTTATCTGTTTTTGGTAAAGCAGGAATGGTGGCCTCGTAGAATAAGTCAGGAAAAATTGCCTTCTCTTCAATCTTTTGGCATAGTTTGAGGAGAATAGGTGTTGTTTGAAAGTTTGATAGAATTTGGCAATGAAGCCATCTGGTCCTGCACTTTGCTTTGCTAGGAAACTTTTTATTACTTAATCAAACTCATTATTTGTTCTTAGTCTGTTCAGGTTTTCTGTAATATTTCTTCGTGATTCAATCTTGCTAGGTTGTATGTGTCCAGAAATTTAACAATCTAATGATGCATTCAAGGACCTAGAAAACAAGAACAATCCCAACCCCAAATTTGTAGAAGGAAAAAAATAATAAAAATCAGAGCAGAGATAAACAAAGTAGAGATTAAAAATAATACAAAGGATCAATAAATGAATAGTTGGTTTTTTGAAAAGATAAAAAAATCAATAAACCACTGGATAAAGTAAACAAAAAAGAAGAAAGAAGACCCAAATAAAGTTAGAAATGAAGAGGTGATATTAATATTACAACTGATATCACAGAAACAGAAAAGATCACCAGAGACTATTTGAACAATTATACACTAACAAACTGGAAAACTTAGAGGAAATGGATAAATTTTTCTTTAGCCCCCTTATGTCTAGCAAATTACTGAGTTCTGGTTGTTTTCTTTGAAATCTCTTGCTTTTCTCTTGCCCTACCGTGCCCAACAGATCTCTCCTTTCACCAAACTCCATGGCAGAGATGGGCTAGTTGTACACCAACTTTTTCTTTTACTTCTGGACAAAATAACCAGCTGGCATCTTATAAAGCACATAAAAACATGAATTTTCAATAAAATTGGAAGGAGATATTGTTTCTGAATGTTGGAGGTCTTGCAGATTACATATAAAACTCTCTATTGGTATCATGATGTTGACAGAGCAATAGATTTCCTATGAATATGTGCACTGACCATTGAACTACCCCCTTAGCAAGCATTTGGGATACATTTTAGGCTCCTCAGCTTAGCACATAAATCCCATTATAATTTGTCCTTTGCTTCCCACCATCACCTCTCCTGAAACGCAACCACATAGACTGTTTACTCTAGATATTAGCAACTGTAATGCTTCATGCTTTGTATATGCTATTTATCTTTTCTAAAGTCTATTTTCATGCCTTTGGCTTAAAGATAATTCCTGCAATCCTTCAAAGCTCAGCTTAAGCATCACTTCCTCTGTGAACTCTTCTCTGATCCTCTGGATTGACTCTTTCTCTCATGTATTTGTTTCCATCGTATCTCAATTACACTTTCATCATAACACTGACCATACTGTTTCCTAAATGCTGCTAATGGAGAACTGTAATCCTCTATTATTTGATTTCATATCTAAATGTGCTCAAAAAATGTGGAATGAATATGGTCCGTTTTGCCTTTTGACATCTTCAGGCTCTCTTTTACTCCAGAGCCTAAAATTAGCTGTCAGAACAGATGGCTTGTAAGAACTGGCCTTAAGTATGCTAAAAAGTAGATTTAATTGTAGTCCTGGACATGCTTCTTTCTCAGGGGTTCCATTTCTGAAGTGGAAATTAATTTGATGCTTCTCTGGAGTGATGTTCAGATTAATGCTATGCCATTTGTAAAGGCCTCTAGGACTCGCAGATGAAGGGCATTTGATATTAGCCTCATTGTTACTCAAAGCTGTTGTAGGGTTCATCTATTTGCTACTCAGCAAGACATTTGACATTCTCTTAATACAGCACATCCCAGGATTAATTAAGAGCTTTCTGGAAGTCTCAGGGCCACACCTACTTTAACAACAATGTCTCTGAGTGTTGATCTTGACGTCCTTACTTTGAATAGCTATGGGATATTTAAATGATAACCTAACATACAATTAAGACTGCTTAGTCCCTATAAGGATTCTGAGTAGAATTTTACAGCAACAGATAATGAATATATTCTCCAGGGTCTTATACTAGATTTGAAAAGAAACCCAAGTTCCTGAGCTTTAGTCATTTAACTACAACATCTTTCTACATAACGACCATTGGCTAAAACTATAGAAGAGATGGCTGAAGCATTCCTGAGGACAGATAGTTACCAAAGTATCTAAAAGTGTCCTCTTCTGTACTCACACTGAAGCTTCCCGTGTTGGAAGGGCTGCCCTTCGTTCAGTGACTTTACATACGGGCCAAAATATGTTTGCACGATGGAGCAGAAAAGCGCTATTCTGTAGGATCTCTGAGTGTTCACCATTTATGAGATCAGAAAAGACTGGGGCATGTGGCAATGTAGACGGCTGCGGTCCCCATAGGCCTAAAAGAAAACAGCCCCCCTCGCAGCCGTTTCTGTATAGGACGTCTCACACCCAGAAGCTGTAGAAATAAATGGCTAGAGGCAGCTGTGATTCCCTCTTGCTAAATAGTCAAAGATTCTGTTTTTAACACAGGATGTCTATTATTGAGACAATCAGCTAAGATGTCAATTCAAGAGCTATGAGGGATCTAGGTTCTGCACCACAAATCCCATACTGACTTCCCTTTGCAATTGTGTCAGACTGTCACTTTCTCCCTTTTATACAAGGCACACTACTTCCAAAGTAATCATCTGAAAATACTGTTTTTTATGATAACTTCCCATTCAAGAACTTACTATAATTGTGTTACGAAAAGTCTTTAATCCTATTACAGGCTGTATTTGAAATCTAAGACCCTCCACAATCTGGCTGCATGCTCTTTATGAAATCATTTTCTCATTACTCTCAACACAAGCTCTGTTTCAAGCAAGTAAGGACCCCCTCCTTCCCGCTCACTGTTTTCTTATTCGCATTCCTTCTGGCAAAAATGTCCTGTCAGTTCTCTCTGCCCAGCAAAGTCCTTCCCGTCCTTTAGACATTTGACATTGAAGCCCAGTCTTTCCTCTTCTCACATTAGTCAGTGATCTCTTTAAATTTAATTTATACCCATCCCTAAACCTTATAATTCAGCAACAAATTATATACTAGTACATGTGATCCTCTTATCTCTGTTCGTCTCATCTCCTGTGTTATATCTGATAGTATACACTGGCAAAGATCTGTGTCTGTTACTTTTGGGCTATATTTCTTTTTCCTTTTTTTTAATTGAAGTAAAATTTGCATATAATAAAATTCACCCCTTTTAGTGTACACATCTATGAGTTTGGTGAAGTATGGACGGTTGTGTAACCACCATTACAATCAAGGTATAGATAGAACAGTGCATCACCTCAGATATTTCCCTTGTGACGTCCACCCACTTGCAGTCACTGACAACTTGATCTGTTTTCTGTCCCAATAGTTTTGCCTCTATGGAACTATACAGTATTTAGGCTTTTATGTCTAGATTCTTTTACGTAGCATAAGGCATTTGTAATTATTCATGTTGTATGTGTAAGCAGTACATTCCTTTGTATTTTGGAGTAGTAATTCATTGTATGGACGTGCGTTGGAGAATATTTGGGTCATTTCCAATGTGGGACAATAAAACCCCTATAAACATTCTCATACCAATTTTTGTTTGAATATAAGTTTTCGTTTTACTTGTATAAATGCCTAGGAGCGGGATTGCTGAGTTGTATGGTAAGTGAATGTTTAAATATATGAGAAACTGCCCAAGTGTTTTCCATAGTGGCTATAGCATTTTGAGTTTGGACCAGCAATGAATGAGATATCCAGTTGCTTGGCATCTTAGCCATTCTAATCGGTGTGTAGTGGTATCACTTTGTGGTTTTAATTAGCATTTTCCTAAAAACTGATGATATTGAGCATCTTTTCAGTTTATGTTCTATACTTTATCTCTGTGGCTATTTTATAGGACTAGCAAAGGACTAACAATGTATTAGATGCTTAATAAATATTTGTGGATTGTTAAATTGCGGAACACCAAAACCACTCTCTTTTGTATGCCAATTGCTTCCTGTTACTAGCTGCTGTCATTTATTGAGCACCTTCTGTGTACCAAGCATTGTATTAAGTGTTTTAAATATGACATTTAATACTCATAATAACCTATAAATGTAGTAGGTATTTTTGTCCCCACTTAATAATAAAAAGGGCAAACAATATTGACTTGTCAATATTCAATTACTTCTCTTTCCCCTAGGATCTACGCGTTAGCAAGTTCAGGTTCTGGAAGGTGTTTATATTTCTACTAATTATGGATGAAGAGAGGTAAATTAAAATAATCCAAAATAGGCTAAAAGGATCTATATAAGAAGGAGATAATGCAGAGATTGGCAGGGCCATGTGGAGGGAAGGGAACAGTAGTACATGGGAGAGGCGAGAGAAGTAGGGTTGTGGAGATGAGGGGAAGGAGGAACGGAAAGAGAGGTTTTTTGTGTGTTTTTGTTTCAGGGTTTCAGTTGAGAGAAAAGACAGAATAGGGAGCAACAATTGTGCAGATGAGACTTAGGGAAACTAGAGGGATGAAGAGTGTCTTTAGTATGCTGACTAATTATGAAGTATAATTCTCTCTTTGGAGTCTTTTTGAGTGAATTGAACAAAAACAAGGTTTTTAGGGAAGAGAGTTTGGATTTTTTTGTATTGATATTAGTATAAGCCATACAACTTATTAAGATTTCACCAATTATAAAGTACCCCTACCTGTGCATACCTGTGTACATGCATGTGTGTATGTGTGTGTAGTTCTATGTAGTTTGATCAAAGGTGTAGCTTTATGTAACCACTACTACAATCGAGATATTTAACTGTACCATCAGCATAAGACTTCCTTGTGCTCCCCATTTACAGTGATACCGACTACCCTCATCCCTAACACCTGGCAGGCAAGCATTTGTTCTTCGGGTCTATAATTATGTCATTTCGCAAATGCTATATTTATGGAATTATTCGGTATGTATCCTTTTGGGATGGTCTTTTTCACTCAGCATAATTTTTTAAGGTTTATTCAAGATGTTGCATGTATTAATAGTTCTTTATTTTTATTATTGAGTAGTATTCCACAGTATCAATAATTTTTATTTAATTTTTCATCCACTGAGGGACATTTGGGTAGTTTATAGTTTTGGCTATTAAGAATAAGCCTACTATGAACATTTGTTTATAAGTTTCTGCATGAAAATAAGTATTTATCTAGGATAAATTCTCAGGAGTATGATTCCTGGATTGTATGGTAAGTCCATTTTTCTTTTTATTTTAAAAGAACCTGTCAAACTATTTTATATTCCCACCAGCAACGTGTGAGTGATTCAGTTGCTCTGCGGCATTGCTGGTATTAGGTGTTATCACTAATTTTTATTGTAGTCATTCTGATAGGTGTGAAGTAATATTTCATTGTGATTTTAATTTGAATTTCGCTAATGACCAGTGATGCTCAACATCTTGTCACATGCTAACTTGCTGTCTGTATAGCTTCTTTGTTGAAATTTTTCATCATGTCTTTTGCCCATTTTTTAATTTTGTTTTTTTAAATGTTGAGATTGAGAGTTATTTATATGTTCTAGGTACTAGTCCTTTGTCAGATATATGATGTGCAAATATTTTCTCCTAGTCTGCAATGTGTCATTCCATCCTTAGCAGAATCTTTCTGTGAAATGCAACTTGCGCTAATATTGGTCACAAAACCATCAATTCTTACTTGGGTTACACATGGATGAGGATATTGAAACTCAAAGAGTTTAGGTAACATGATATCGCATGTATCTATTTACTCTCTTTCTTCAAAGTTAGTAAACACCATATTGCTAGGATCAAGAGTTGGGCAGTGTGTTACATAATTTCTTACATGTCAAATTAGTATTTGCACACCTTGTTCTCACGGTCATGCCTATATGGTACTGAGCATGACATGAACTCCACATTTATACCTCTGCCTTCTCTAATAAAGTAACTAGGTTGGGAGCTACAAGTTTGGAAAACATATCAGAACCTTCCTGGTTTCTTTGCAAAATATTTTGACATCAAAACCAGCAGAATTCTTGGAGCTTATTGCCTAAATCTGGGTAAAATGAGCCTTTTGATTTCTAAAGACAGAGAAAAAAGGAAAATCAAACACCTTTCATTTAGCTACTGTGGTTGGCATTAACATGGCCGGGCAGCTATAATTTAAGTAAAATGTCATATTTTTAAACCACTGGAAGCTGCAGTGGGCACAGGCCTGGGAAGGGTCACTTCCGCTTGCAGCAGGTCGGATCTGCAGAGCCCGTACGCTAATCCCAGAGGTGTAGCATTGTAATTGGCCATCACTAATAACCAGTCTGGAGGGAAAGTAGCCGAGCAATACTCAGTTTACTGGCAGTATCCTCACCTAATTTCATATATATTTTCTAATTTGATTCTGAGTTATATAATATCCCATTACATCGATATGGAAACTAAATTCAGAGGCAGAAAACAGCAGGAAAATGGCAGATCTATATCTGACCAGATAGCTAATGCTGCTCCTTGGAATATTATTGCGTCCAATTTAAAATTTACAGTAAGTTTTAGAGCCTACACCGCAACTAAAATTTGTATGAAATCATAGAATGTTTATTCTAGAAGTAACTCCAGGGTCACACTGCAGAGATGTAATATTATAATACCCTTTCATACTATTGATGAAGTAATTTTGGGTAGAGTTTTAAAAAGCAACACAAAGGGTAATACAAGTAGCCTAATTTCCTCTGGTTTTTCTGAATTCATTCATATTTCTATAGCAGCACCAACTATACTTTATTAGACCTAATTGTACCCATGTCTTCCTTAACTGAATAGCAAGCTCCCTGAAAGCAAGGATAAATTCACAGTCATCTTCATAACCACATTGCCTGGTATAGTGCCTGGTTTATGAATCTAATGTCAACGTGTTTAATTGTAATTAAATGTGCCTAGCTAGATTAGTTTATTTATTTTACTTTGACCCTAGAAGGACAATTGCATTAGCCACAATATACTGCCTCAAATACCTTTCATATGTAGATGGAGTAAAAAACAACACAGAACAATACTAAACTCCAGCTTTCATAGTAATTTGTGTGAGCCCATATCATACAGGCAGTTAATATAATTTTAATTATTTTTATAAATGGAAATACTCTTAAGGGAGATTATTAACTTTCTAATTAACTTGTGATACAATGCATGATGCTGTTGGAAAAATATGTATTTTGCATGATATTAACTGACCCTATAACATTATTTTATTAATATTTCTAGTTTTGATATAAAAATCACTCTACTATTTTAAAAAGTGAGACTCTTACCAAATAAATACATTTCAGTCTTCAGAGAGTTAAATACTTAGATATTGCAAGTTCAAAAAGCAAGATTTGAGATCATTTTTGGTGAGAACTGTTTTGCTGGCTCTTCTTTTATCCACATGGTACCTTCCCAGTTTCCTGCCATGAGTATCATACAAATACATACCGTAAAGAACGACGAGGAGGGTTGCTCACTGTTGGTTCCTGTAAAAAGTAATTACTAAAAACATATCACATAGCCATTTACAAATATAAACGGTAGGTTTATGTTGCAGATCAGCACTTCTGGCGCCCAATGTAATAACGGCATAATCTAACTATACACGCATATGCTTGTAAACACATGTAAGTTTCCAATATGCAACAATAATGCTCTGGATATATCTCTAGAGCTTTAATATCACTATTGCACTGAGACATAAACATTTCTAATAACATCCCCTTAAGGATTTTTAAAGAAAAAAAGCTATGAAAAACTGTAACAAAGAGCTTTCCTTAGAAAGGAAATAAGAAATAATAAGCATGAAGAGATGCTAATATTTTGGGGTTGTCTTAAAATCCTATTAAAAGGTATATTTAAAGAGGTTATTATTAATATTTTATCTTTATAAATGCCAATGAGTTTTCCTGCTGCCTTATTCAGCCTCTGCAGTCCACAAGAATCTGAGTGGCAGTTTATCTTAGAAGGCCTGAGTACCTGGGAACCTCCAAATGTTCACCCGTGAATCTCTAACTGCAGACAAACCCAGGAAAGAACGTTTCTCATCTCTCTCACATTTTATATAACTGCCCAGCCTGCTTTGCTCTGTAGATATAGCTCCAAAAAATGACTGCTTGAACAAACTAAAGCAAATCTTGCCACTAGATTAATTACAGCTATTCTAATCTGGCTGGTATTTTTTATTAATTACAATTTTACATAATGATTTGACAGAATTTGGGTGAATCTGCCAGCTTCTGTGCACAGACAGACCTCACTGTCTCTAAATTATTTGCCTAACTACCAGTGGTCATAAATACAATAATAACAACAGCAACCGCAAGAACCAAATTTAAATGTTTTACACTGGGTCTTAGCTTTTGGCTGAGACTGTCACTTCAAATAGTAAATTATCTCACTGGTGGCTTGAAAGTTCAGCCCACATTGGGAACTAAGGCTAAGTTATTTAATATTTGAATAATATTAAAAACCAGAGTGAAATACTTAGCGTGCTCTAATTTCCCAGCGTACCTCTTGCAGCCACCCACGCTGTGGCTTGTGCACCTCGGTTTTCGAACTTCCATTACCTCCTCTGTAATTGAAACACCCACCTCTTTAGATTTCCTTCACCAGACGAGGTTTTATTTTCCATGTCCTTTACCGCTAGTATAATTGAAAATTTCCTACTTTCTATATTCCCATCATTCACATCAAAGTTAATATGTTTCCACCCCCTAACACGCCCACCTTGTGCATTTTAATTAAGACAGACACCCCTGTGTTCATTATGTTCATCACCTAGGCTTAACTCATGTTCTTCTCTGACTCAGTTTTTTTTTTTCTTATACTCGATATCCATTATCATGCTTCCCTGAGATTCACATATTTTACGAATTCCAATTTTCCAAATGTCAAATGGCATGTATTCCAGTGTCAAGTGACCTGTATACTGGTGGTTCTCAATATTATTCTGAGAAAAGAATAAGAAAATAAAAGAGAAAAGTCTTTATGGTATACCAACTATCTAAACATACTCACTAGACATAATACTGTTAGGTCTGTGGGAGTGAAGTTTTTCTAAAAATAATTTCTCAAAAGCAAACAGCAGACCCTGGGGAAGGTTAATGTAACACGCATGGTATTTCAATTTCCTTTCTTCCTGTTGTGTTGAGGATCACCAGACAAGCTAATAGCCCTGAAACGTGGCATCATGTTAAACAAAAAGAGGACGTTTTGATTCATGGATGCACCATGTTACAAAGCTCATGCTTTCAAAAGTTCAATGCTGGGCTTCAGAGCCCCTGTGTTACGGACACCGAGTCCTGGCCCACAGCCTGTGGGCCGTAGCATGGCTTGGTGGCCCAGTATGGTGGCGAGTCTCATAGTTGCCAAATCCATTGAATTTATCCATTAATACCTTAATTCAACAAATACTTGTTCAGTGCTTTGTCTATGCTCAGTGTTCTGTTAGATGCTGTCTGGTAAACAAAATAAATCTAAGACATAATTTCTTACCTCAAACAGTATCCTAGGGAGTTAGGTGGGCAGTCATACGTAATCTGTACTGGAGTTGATGTTAAGATCAATGCTGGGTTTTTTTTAAATTATTTTTTTGGGTTTTTGTTCATTTGCTTGTTTTTGTTTTTGCCTATTTCCACTTGAGTAGTAAGGTTATAGTATTGTTGTTTGTTTATATGTTTTTAGTTTTGTACTCAGTTGACAAAATCAAGATGTGGATGTTTAGGGTTTGTAGTTTTAAATCATTTTTTAACCCTGTTAACTTTACTCCCAACTGAAAAAAAAAAAAAATCACCAAGATTGCCATAAATCTAAGTAGAGTGAGTGTCAGGAAAATTGTGAGGTTTGTGGTGTTCGCCTTTTCCATTTCTCTTTACTCCAGTGTGTGGGGCTTTTCTGCATCTCCTGGCTTACTTAGTTCTGTGGAAACAGGAGTGGCGAGGAGCATCACTCTCCATTCCATTCAAATTCGCCTGAACTTTGTGCCATTTCTTTGGGCGATTCTCTCTACGTATTTCTGTTATCTAAAATATATCAATTTCTTTTTAAATTATACCTCCCTTGCTTCTTTGCCCCAGTGAATCTTGGAGAAAAACAGGAAATCAAGCATGAAATTCAGATATTAATTACAATAAAGGTTCACAATGTCCTGTTAAGTTGGCCGCATTTCGAGAGAAACACTGGTTCAAGAGTTAGCTACCCTAACTGCTGTCCTCTATATATTTCCATCATTCCCAAGTGGCAACAAGTTCTGAAGCACTGATTTCTAAACTCACAGGCAATTGTTTACCAGTATTTTAGTTTATTACTAAACATTGGAAATTATACCGTCATCTTATTGCCGCCTGGGGCAAGCCCTTCTGATCTGCAGATCTGTTCAGTTATAATCCAAAGAGCCATCCAGTTCTAGGGGAATGAAAACGAAAGTGGATGACTGTTTTAATGAGATTTTCTACCATGTCTGATGATGAATTGTCTTTCCCGCTGTTTGGTATGTCTGTCTAAAGAATTGGGGCCAGTCCTAAATCATCAGCGTGCCCCCTCCTCATGGGCAGTGCCAGAGAAATACAGACGGATCCCTTCTCTTTGTAGACTTCACGCAGACCACCACTATTCCAATTTCACTTGTCAGTAACGTGCTCCAGTTTCTGAGATAAGAATTAATCTTATATTAATTACATTTTAAATGAACCTACAATATGCTCTTGCAGCAGCACTTAAAATGTCATCAGCAAGACATTGTATGAATCATTGTTGAGCGTGGTTTACTTGAGAGGAGATTTATGTAGCTGATAATTCCTTGAAAGGCACATGGATTTTTAAAAAACCCTTATCAAAGTATGATATTTCTAGGGTTTGACCACAGCTGCAGGGCATAGTGTGTTAGGCAGTTTGCACACTCCTTAACCTAATTTTACCAACGAGCATATGAGGAAGGTGTATTGTTTTCTATTGTTATCCATATGAGGAAGGTGTATTGTTTGTATTTTGGCCATTTCAATAACTTGTCTTTCAGACTTATGAACTTTATAGGGCACCGTTATGAAAGACATATTCTAACTCTTTGCCTCTTAGTACCTCCAAACCCCTAAGACATAG
This sequence comes from Cheirogaleus medius, assembly GCA_008086735.1. NCBI lineage: Eukaryota > Metazoa > Chordata > Mammalia > Primates > Cheirogaleidae > Cheirogaleus > Cheirogaleus medius. The sequence goes on along the minus strand of VBSM01003176.1, from coordinate 1,786,793 downwards.
TTATGAGCTTTTTTAAGTAATGTTATTATTTGAAACCTTGAAGTCTACAGAAACTCACAGCACTTATAAATATATACATTTCACGAATAAACATGTAATATATTAAATTGCCACGCCTGCTACTGTGTCCCTGTGTCACAGGTCACTTTATCTCTCTGGTCATCAGTTTCCTCAAATGTCAAAAAAATAAAGCAGAGCTAGAATCACTGTAAGATCTCTTACAAGTCTAAAATTCTGGTATTCTCTGAATAACACAGTAGGTAGTCTATATTTCTGCTTTATTCACATCACATTGACTGATGTTGATTCTTATCTCAAAAAGTAAGATTGCTCGCTCTGGAGGAACCTTCAAGATTATCAGCTCCAACACCTTCATTTTGCAGATAAGGAGACTTAGGAGTTGAGGGATGAAGTAACTTCTCAAACTTTCCGCAGTCAGCGAGTGCCTGGCAGGAGACTACAGCTCTCCTACTGCTGATCCAGTTCTCTCTCCCCTACACGATGACAAATTCTTTCTTGCATTTGTATTTTTTGTTTTGTTTTTTTTTTGAGACAGAGTCTTACTCTGTTGCCCGGGCTAGAGTGTCGTGGCATCAGCCTAGCTCACAGCAACCTCAAACTCTTGGGCTCAAGCCACCATGCCCGGCTAATTTTTTCTATATATTTTTAGTTAGCCAATTAATTTCTTTCTATTTTTAGTAGAGACGGGGTCTCGCTCTTGCTCAGACTGGTCTTGAACTCCAGACCTCCAGTGATCCTCCCGCCTTGGCCTCTCAGAGTGCTAGGATTACAGGCGTGAGCCACTGCGCCCGGCCTTTGCATTTGTATTTAAATCAAAGATATTTTAAAGTAAATCTGATCGATGAGATTCAACTATGAACAAATATTTCAAAATATTATGGTTATAAAAGAGGCAAAGGGAGATTAAAAAAATTAACAGCGTGTGTAATAGCACCCAGATATTGATTCACATTGATTAGCATTGATTCACAACTTTAAGACTGAAATGAAATAAGGACGAGCCTAAAGAAATTCAAAGGTTTGGGGCAGGGAAGAAATTTAATAAAAATGGAAGTAAGATGCAGAGGAGTCCAGCTATGCTTTAGTCATTGACATTCAGTTCCATTAAGTTCATCTTTGGTGGGGCATTGCTAAAGAGGGGGTGTGATCTTTTTGTAGACTGATAGACTTTTTCACCCTGGAACAATAGGCTTTTCTTCAGATCTGTAATTTCAAAACTCTACTTAAAATGTACATGAAAAAAGAGCAACCTACATGTGTCTCTGTTGCTAACTGTAGCCATCTTTCAACTATTGACAGATTTTCACGTCGCATAAGCATTTTGGTCCATTTTGCTTTACCTCATTCAGGTCTTCTGTACACAGGAGGTTTTCTTTTAAGTTTTATTTTATTTTTAATTAACACATAATTATTGTACATATTTATGGAGTACATAAATGGAAATATTTATGTGATATTTCAAAACACGTCTGCATTGCATAATGATCAGATCAAGGTATTTAGCAAATTCATCACCTCAAACACTTATTATTTCTTTGTGGTGAACACATCCAGAATCCTCTCATCTAAGAGTTCTTTTCTTCCTATATTTTCAAGGGTTTCTGTCACCTCCAAGGAATGCGTTTTGTGTTCTCTCTCTGTGCAGTGCATTTTTTCTCATTTCATCTACTGCTTGTCCTATACCTTCATTCCTTCATAGCATTCCTGATGCGTTTTGAGATCTTTAAAAGCTCTACTGGTAGAAAATAAAGGGCTATAACATTTTCCATATACACCACAGTCTTACAAATCATCTAGTTTATAGCATTCAAGAATTTTCTTAAAACCTACCAGAACTCAAATTGCAAATAAATGCTAAGTTGTATACATAGTATGTCTAAAAATACCTTAGGTACTAGTTCAAAGGCTGAACACACCAATCTGGTGTTTTAAAAGTTACTCTAGCTATCTGTACAATATGGTCTTTCTTCGCCAATGTTTTCATAAAATCTTAACAGGAATCATAAGAATCCTGAGCATGAATGAAACGGAATGAATGTTAAACTGGGATCCAGTAAGTTGAGATGGGTGGTACGACCTTCTAGTTATTAATGGACGATATCCTCAAACCTCACAGTTGCATATTCTGTTTTTCAATCTTATATCCTAGTTATGCCTCTTTTTCCATTGCAAAACTAAGCCACACAGCCTCTTTAAGTGACAACCGGATTCACTCCCTATCGAGGTGTTGACATTCTCTCCAGAGTACTTCAGTGAAACTGAAAAATTCTTGTTCCCTAGAAACCATGACAGGAATGCTCTATGATTCATGAATAATAAATATAATAATCAGAACACTAAATTAATTCCAAACCTTTCTGAATATATATGCTGAAGGTAATTTCTACTTCCTACATTATATTTCAGAAGGTAGAATTCAGAAGCATAGTCTTACTTACCTTTTAAGGATAATACAACTTTGAAACAGTATTGCAGGGAGAAGAGTGGAATAAATAGAAATCTGTCAAACTAGATACCACTAGTGTAAGTTGTTGAAAATGTTAAATGTCAGAAGCAAACATAATTAGGTGACTAGAATGAATGACTATGTGCTTTTTCCAGTAACTACTTTCTTCTTGTGTCAAAACCACAAGCAATGCATTAACCCTAGACTCTTAGAAACAGGGATAATTAAGTCAAAGGAATTGCCACTCTATCTTATCTTTGCTCTTAGTTCAGCAGATAAGGAGCAGAAAAACATGGTGTTGGGTTGTAATCCCTGCAAATTTGGTACTTCTAAAACTCTCACTCTCCAGCCAGAAGGGAGGACACTTCACCCCCTTCCCATGTTTTCTGCTCTACAGTAAAAATCTAGAGGTGGACCTAGTGCAAAATATTCAAATTTTTAAAAATTATTATCCTTTTTTGTGGTTAAAAAAAGAAGCCTTTGGAAACTTTAAACCCATGTTTAATTATTTCAAATAAAGATATATATATAGTGATTGCACTAAAATCTAACCCAAAGAACCCATTAATAGCTGATCATTTATTTGAAGGAACTAATGCTATTTTACTTTAAGGAACCAAAGGTAGGAAGCATAGGTGTTTTAAAGGCAGTTCTTAGAGCAATCATGTCCTCTTAATGCTTCAGAAATTATTTATGATCAAAATGGCCTCTTGCATTTTTACATAAAAGCCTGGGCTTGGGCAGCGTGCAAAGAGGAATATGTCACAATTGGTGGGAAGCTCACAAGGAAGACAAGTGGCCCCACCTCTCTGGAGTCCAAGTGCAGCTGTGACTTTGGCTCTGAAAATTGAACAAGGGAGGAAGAAGTCTGGTTCCAGTGTCAAATGTGAACACTTTCTCAAGGCAAGAGCCCAAGGAGGGCACATACTTTGAATTGTTTTTCAAGCAAATGTCATAGGTTTCCATGACCTACTTCATAGCCTAAAGTAGTGAACCCAATACAAGACTATCGATGAGAATGCCTATATTCCTGTCCTGTTTCTGCGTACACCAATTATACCTCAATAAAGCCGGAAAAAGAAAGATGAATACAGATAACATTATGCCTCCCCAACCTACCTGATCCGCAGCCAACTGGTGTGTTGGCAGGAACTGAGTCTTTCATCTCTGTCTTGCCAACGTCCAGTACACTGGGCACTTCGTAGGTACTACAAAAATGTGTGTTACTGGTCTCCATTTGAGTCAATGAACTCAGAGCCTTACCTTCTTGAGTTTGAACATGAGGCTTAATTTTAGGTACAGGGCAGAGAGACCCTCCCTCACTTCCCATACATATGACTAATCATGCCCCAACCATATTAATTCTAGTCATTAATCTCTTAATCTAATAAATTAGCCATCAGTTGTATGATTTTTATCTGATTATTCCAATTCATCACATGTAATTATGTTATTATTTCTGCCTTCTATTAGTGAGGAGGAGAAAACATTTCCTGAGAATTTTATTATGTGGTAGGGACTAAGCACTTTACATATATAATCTTATTTAATTTAACGGCATTCTCCAAAAGAGAAATGGAAATTATGACACTTATTTTACAGGTGCGAAAGCAGATCATAGAGTTTATGTAACGTGCCCAGATGCTCATCGCTAAACAGCAGCGCAGCTGGGACTGGAAAAAAGCTCGTCTCCAAAGCCCACGTTCTTTCTTCTACACCACACTGGCTTTTTCTTCCCTTACCAAATAATTCCACATTATTTCTAAGAACGCATAATGGGATTATGAGGGACTTGGATGGGAAACAAAGAACTGTCTGAAATGACTTTTTCTAATAATTGTGATAAATTGCATCAATCCAGCCAGATGAACATCTCACTGGCCACCCCTGTGGTCATCAACGTGCATTTTGTTATGTGTTTTGCTGCAGCGGGTGGAACAAATAGGACCACAGACATTACTGCCTGCGTAAAGCATCAGCTTGTTTTAAACTCACCATCTATGTCTTTTGCCTCATCAGAGCCATATTCTACCCATCCAGGAAGCAAATTGTCATAAATGACTTTTCAGATGACAATGGCTAATGCTACTTTATATATATACATATATACACACACACACACATTTTGTATATATACACATATTCACATATGTACATATAATGTGTATATATACCATATATATAAAGTATATATATACATATATATATAATCAATTCTTTTAGTTCTTTGTAAAAAAGTATTATTTGAATTCTTACATTTAAATTTTCTGACAGTTATAATGGTAAATAAATAGCTGTGATTCTGTTTCTCAGGTGAAACCAAATATAAAAGTAGACAGGCTGCTGACCACTCTGAATTATCAAGGAAATGTGTATCATGTATCATTTTGGAGAAAGAGGATTTTTAACTGAATCTTGCTGTGAAAAGAAAAACTGAAATTCATTTCCTCTTCTTAGTTACAAGTGTACAAAGATACACAAATCACTTAGTTTCCAGAAATATAAAATGGGGATCAGAGTGGCCCCCAAAAGACATTATAACACACCTTGCAGGTTCCTTCCATCATGAAGTTTGTGAGGCTGATAATACAGCTCTGTTCATATGTATAGTCAGCCCTTTATTGCATGGTTAATAAGGGGAAAGGGAGGAAGGAGCTCAGAGGGCACTGTATGTACAATACCTAATCAATTTCCTTCTGCAAGTTTTATTACATCGAGACTTCTGGGGAGGAAAATTGATTGGGCCTATTCGCCTGGGAACCTTTCAGGAAACAAAGTGAACTCTTTTAGTTTTCTATCACAACTGATATTACCAGCCTAGGGTGAAATAAAAATGAATGATCCTACTCTAATCAATTACTTTATTCTGGTTTTTATGCCAAGAGTGTAGAATATTGGCACAGAATGGAATGGGATGGAAAGGGTTAAAGAGGAAATGGTAGGAAAAATAACAAATCAAATTTAATGTAAACAAAGATGAAAGCAAAATAGAAAAATATGCATTAAGGGAGATAATTTAACCTCATCTCACCTCAGGGATCCAGACATTTATTGGGCACCTGGCCTTTAGCTCAATGCTGGAAATCCAATGATGAATAAATCATCATAGTCTCTGGTATCCTGAGCCTTCCACTACAGTAAGAGAAACACACACACACACACACACACACACACACACACACACACAGAGTCATAAAGGAACTGCATAGTTCAACAACAAAGAAGAAAACAGGAAACAATGACAGCACAAGAAGAGGCACCTGAATCTGCTGGCCAGGATAGGGCAAGTCTTCCCCAGGAACGCCATGTGAATTGAGTCTTAAAATAATACATAGAACTTTTTTTGCTTTGAGAAAAAAAATCAGAGTGTAAGAAAAGGAAATGAGATAGAAATAAAAAATAGGAAATCGTGTGGACCAGAGGATCTTGGAATTGCTTGAGATGCTATAAAGAGACATGAGACATGCTTGGGGCATGAGGTTGGGGGTGAAGACAACCAATCACAGAAAACCAGGAGTCTGCTCTGGCGGAAGCAGGTCAGACCTCAGGCAGTGGAAAACCACTGAGTGTTTTTACATAGAGGATGATATGGTCAGATTTATGTTTTGAGTAGATGACACAATAGCACCATTGCAGAGCATGACTTTTAGTAGGGAAAGATGTCTCTTGTGGAATATTTGGGGTTTTCTAGATATAAGATCATATCATCAGCAAAAAGCAATAGTTTGACCTCCTTTTTCCCAATTTGAATACCCTTTATTTCTTTCCCTTGCTTGATGGCTCTGGCTAGGATTTCTGGCACTATTTTGAATAGAAGTGGTGGCAGTGGGCACCCTTGTCTGGTTCCAGTTCTTCTTAGTGGAGATGCTTTCAACTTTTCCCCATTCAGTATGATGTTGGTTGTGTGTTTGTCATATATGGCTTTTATTATATAATTTTGGTTTTTATTATATAATTTTGAAGTATGTTCCTTCTATGCCTAATGTGTTGAGGGTTTTTATCATGAAGGGTGCTGAATTTTGTCAAATGCTTTTTCTGCATCTATTGAGATGATCATATGGTCATTGTTTTTGCTTTTGTTTATGTGGTGAATCACTTTTATTGATTTACATATGTTGAACCATCCTTGCATCCCTGGGATAAAGTCCATTTGGTCCTAGTGCATTATTTTTTTTGATGTGCTGCTGAATTCAGTTTTCCTGTATTATATTGAGGATTTTTGCATCTATATTCATAAGTGATATTGGTCTGTACTTTTCTTTTTTTGTTGTGTCCTTTCCTGGCTTTGGTATCAAGGTGATACTGGTTTCATAGAATAAGATGGGGAGGATTCCCTCCTTCTCATTGTTATGAAATAATTTCTGTAGGGTGGGTATCAGCTCTTCTTTGTAGGTCCGGTAAAATTCAGCTGTGAATCCATCTGGTCTGGGGCTTTATTTTTTGTTGGAAGATTTTTTTATCACTGCTTCAATCTCTTTACTAATTATTGGTCTGTTCAAGAGATTTATTTCTTCCTGATTGAGTCTTGGGAGGTCGTGTGTTTCCAGGAATTTGTCTATTTCCTCTACATTTTTTAGTTTATGTGCATAGAGATTTTCATATTATTTACACATGATATTTTTGTATTTCTCTGGTATCAACTATAATATCTCCTTTTTCCTTTGTGATTAAGCTTATTCAGGTCCTTTCTCTTCTATTCCTGGTTAATCTAGCAAGAGGTCTATCAATTTTGTTTATCTTTTTAAAGAACCAACTTTTTGTTTCATTGATCCTTTGTATTTTTTGGTTTCTGTTTTTGTTTTCTATTTTGTTTAGTTCTGCTCAGACCTTAGCTATTTCTTTTCATCTTCTGGCTTTCGGTTTGGTTTGCTCTTCCTTTTCTAGTTTCTTGAGATACGTCATCAGATTGTTAAGTTGTGATCTTTCTGTCTTTTTGATGTAGACATTAAAGGCTATGAATTTTCCCATTAGGATTCAGCACTTTTAGAGTTGAAGCATTCTGAGATGAGCATGTCAGCTCAGGCCAACACGTTGCCTAAAACTGGCCATCCTTCACACGGTCTCATGGCTTTCTCTGTCCCACAACTCCAAGTGTCTATCTAGCTGTGATTGGCATTTCTGCAGAGCAAGAGGGGGCTGTAGGAATGCTCTCTTTCTCCAGGCATCCACGGAGGCCTAGCTTCAGGTTTATTTTAGTCCCATGGCCCATCTGTGGGTCAGAGAAATACATTAATTAGGTTAGTTCCTATGTGAGTTATTGCTTTGTAGGTTAAAGTGGTTCTGATTGTATTCTGGTAATATAGAAGGTTTCCAAAATTTTTATAAGAATATGATATGTGCAGCAAGCTTTTTAAATTTAGATTTAAAAATGTTTCATTACATTTCCAACTCAAAAGTGATTTTTTTTTTAATATTGTCATTTTGGAATTGGTCCTAAAGTAGATGTTTTGGAGGAGGAAAACATTTGTGCAGCAATGCCTGACCCCATCATAACTCATTCCCTACCCCACAGACTCACCAAGGTTTGGTGCTAGAAATGACCCCATTAAATATGTTTACAAGGAATCTGCAAGAGGTAACATAGTGTGGACTTTCTGGGCTTTCCTGTGTAATGAAGACATTGCTATGCTGGTGAGGATGAGCTGTATGCACTCCAAGGTAAGTAGGTAAATTTTATGAACCAGAAGAAACTTGTGTGTAGACAGGTAAAGTATATAAATTTGGGGGAAATTATCAAAAGTCACTCCCTCAAATTATTTTCATAAGCAGTAAAATGTCAACCATGTTACTATTAATAAATCACAAAACTATGCTGTCTTAAATAAGGTTCCTGGAATCAGATCCAGAGGTGAGGATTTGTGTGCCAGGGATTTATTAAGGAGAGAGTGGTCAGGCAATGGGGGAAGGAGGACAGGGAAGAGATGAAAGTGGAACAACAGGGAGATCCCAGGCAAAAGACTTGGAGATCGTGGGTAGACCTCAGCCAATCCTGCAGAGGACCTCTGGAATGTGAGTTGGAGTTGTCCCAGGCAGAGCCGATGGAGCTGGGCTGTCATTCTCCCACACCTGACAGTCACTGGTTACCAGCCCGTGGGGAAGATGGCAGTCCTCGGGCACTTTTGGCTCTTGGAGAATCTAGTAGGCAAAGGGAAGTCCACAAAGAGTCCATCACAGATGATGGTCATTGGAAGCATTCGGGCTTTTAGACCTGGTTAGAAGAGAGATGAAGGAATCTGGGTCATTACAACATTGACAATGGCATTGTCTGGTACATGAGTGGATGATAAGACGGACCTTGAATTATTCTTCAGGTCCAGATAAGGAATCTATGTGTCATTTTAAACACTGGCTTCATGTACTTGCTCCATCACAAAGGACAATATCACCAGTAATATAATGGCAGAGAAAATAGGACCTGCAATAGACAATTTGCTACTGGGTCACAGTTTAATCTATTACCCCTTTTGTTTACATGAGCTCTTCAAAGAATGTTAAATTGAGAGTTATCTTCTATGCTGGCATAAGAAGCAAATAATTTTCCATAATGGAAATAGAATGTTTGAAAGTTATTAGTTCTTTTAAAACAAGAGTTTAACCAGAACTTAACATAAAATTGTTTCTTCATAAAACCTTTGACTCATGGATTATGGATGCTTTTGTATTAAGTTGTGTACTGTAATAATAAAATGAAACTATAGGGGTAGTAAAATACTAGTGTGTCAATCTTAAAATGGGCAGATGTTTGCTTCTTTTCAAAGAACCCTGTACTATTACAGTAAAGCTGCCCCAAAGAAGTCTTCTATTATTAGAATTCATGATATTAATCTAAATTAATCTCTCCATCCTTTTGTGCTCCTCATAGCAGATTGTTTAAATGTCTCTACAATACTTATCCCATCCTATTTTATGTTTTTATTATCTTGATGGCAAAACAGTATAAGGTTCATCTTTAGATCATCCAAACCATTTATCACTGTTTTAGCTCATAATAGGTGTTTGGTAACATTTGAATGAGCAAATTGGCTGGCAATTCCCCTTCTTTGAAACATCTTGTCATTTATTTTAATAGTCAAGTACATTTTCTCTTTGAATAATGATTCACCATGGAGTCTCCTAGCTACTTGTTAATTCTTGACTTTCTCTCCCTTGTTCATTTGGAATCTGTCAGCAGTGTTTCGACAGGCTGTGGCAAGTGTCAGAGCATATGTTGTCCGCATATGCACCAAAGGAGGCGTATCTTTCCCTCCTTTTCTTTCCAATATTCTTCTCTTTAACATAACTGTAAATTCCCAGAACATACATCCTATTTTGAAACAAGAATGAGGCTTTGAATAAGACTTTTCTCAAATAAAGTAGGATTCTAGGTATTCGACTTGAATAGAGAAGTTAAGAATTTCATGTAACTTTTCCCACTATCTCTGAAAATATATCTTAAACTAGTCCTTGGCTATGACTTTTCTCCTTCTCAGAAATAGACAGAATGTATTTATATAAAACAAATGCACAGCTTTTTCAAAGACAGAGCAAGAGAAAAAGAAAGTTCTCTAATAGGCTTTAATACACTAGTGAATTTCATGGATTTATTTCAGAGCAAATCATCTCAGATATGGTCCCAATACAGCCAGAAGCCTTGAGAAACTGAAAATTGGAAGGAAAATGTGGACAGTGTATGTTCCTATGAGAATTCCAGTTTCACCAAACAGTAAAAGTCTATGCTGGCTGTCAGATGTTCCTGTAATAAAATTTATCATCAGAATATAATAAAAAAATAATGCAAACCTAACATACTCACAATCTTATATAGTTTAAACATACATGAAGGTCAGAGCCAATAGTATAGTCAGCTGCCATCATTTGAGAGTAACACAAGGACAAGCCAGCCCATACTAGCTCCTCCATGACTTGGTCATGATGAGATCTCCACTGTGATAGTTACTCTTCTGGAAAAAACACACATATCGGAAATCTCCCCAGAAGTGAATGCCAGCTGGCAGAAGAAAATTGGTGGGAATCAGTTCTTCATTAGAGCATTGCAGAGTAGAATAAAGGTCCCTAATTAAATGAGTTGTAGAAGAGCTCAACTTTGAACAGGGTCATAAAAAATCCGGTGCCAGAGGGCAGAGATTAGGTGAGGCTGCAAAGCTGGATGCCCAAAGCAAACTTTTTTTTTTTTTTTTTCCTTTTCTCCTCCCAGACTCATTCTTTCTCTTCCCAGTTAATGGCATCGCTGTTCTCTCCAGGCACCAAAGCTAAGCCCGATCTCTTACCGCACCTGTCCAGTCACCTGGACAAGTCTACTAATTAGGCTTCTGCTTTATTCCCGCTGCCTTGATTCAGGCCTTCATTTTCTCCCACTCAGTGCAATGTCGTTTTCTCCCTCCTGACCTCTCATGTGTTTCAAAACCAGTCCTCTATTCCAATGCCAGTGATCTCTCATCCACATCCCTGCCTCTTCCACCTGCTCCATGGGTCTCCCACTGTCTCCTCCTGTCTTGGCCATGGGGATGGCTGCTATTAAGCAGAGTATTGGTTAGGACCATGGCATCTGACCCATCTGGCTTCAAGGCCCAGCTCTGCCTTGCTAGTTGTATAACTTCTGGTGAGTTATGTAATCTCTCCAACTCCCACTTTCCTTATTTGAAAAAGGAGATACTATTAGTGCCTAATTCAAAAGATTGTTGTGAATGTTAAATGAGATGATACCTATAAGAGTTTAGCATAGGACCTATTGTAGACTTAAGTATTCTTAATTACCATTGCAGCAATATTAATGTTAGTGTTTGATATCACTGAGACTAGAAGATACAGGAAGAATTTCAATGGATGTGGGAAATTTCTAGATGGATGAACAATATGAACTAAAATAGAAAGGATAGTGGCCATCTACCCTTTTTACAAACTAAAAAAAAATTGTTTTAATTAACATAATAAGCAGAATTTCTGATATAATTATTAAATATCAACTTTTTGATCGAATGGACCATAAACCATCTGTTTGTATATACAGAAACACAACCTAAACTTCCAGAAATAATACCATTATTCTACCGTATATACCAATGGTTCATTTATTTAACAAATATATGGTGTTCTCCTGTATGCTACATTAGACTGAACTGATTGTTGAGGAAGTCAAAGGACAAGACAGGTTCAGTTCCTGCGCTGATGAAATGTACTATCCGTAGTAGACTTCTAGAACTCCCATAATAAAATAACACAGACAGGATGGCTTAAACAACAGAAATTTGTGTTCTCACAGTTCTAGAGGCTAGAAGACCAAGATCAAGGTGCCCTCAGGGTTGGTTTCTGGTAAGGCCTCACTTCTTGGCTTGGCTGTCTTCCTGCCGTGTCCTCACATGGCCTTTCCTTTGTGCACTCGTGGAGAGAGAACACTATAGTGTCTCTTCCTCTTCTTATAAGGACATCAATACTATGGGTTAGGGCCCTACCCTGATGACCTAATTTTAGACTTAATTACTTCCTTAAAGGCCCCACCCATCTCCAAATATAATTACATTGTAGGTCAGGGCTTCAACATGTGAATTTGGGGGAAGGACACAATTCTGTCCATTACACCAGAGAATCAGAAAAATAAAAGATCAATTACAATTTACTTTGATAAGGGGGCACCTAGTTCTTTAGGTGAACCATATCCTATATGAATTCACATAAAAACATTTCTGGGGGAAAAAAAAAAGAGCATATGTTGGTATCTAACTCAAAGATCCTAGACTGAGAATCAAGATGTTTGGGTTCTAATTTTCCTTCTACAGCAAAATTGCAGCTTAGGCAAATCAATTTCTCCAGTAATTTTGCCTCTCTCTGACTGAATCAAATGAAGCCTAATGATACTTGCAAAGTTGTTTTAAGACATAAAAGAGCTCTACAAGGATAAGGTGCTGTCATTTCCATCACTAGCTCCCAGTTAAAAGCTGAACCTGATGTACTTTTATCATTTCAGGAAAGGCAATCTTCGACTCCCCTTCAGGGATGTAGCATAATAGCAAAGAATATTGATGTTACAATTGGGCCTTCATGATCAACATATTGATTAGGCATGATTTTGAATATGTTAAAAGAGAAAACTTCAACCTTCAAGCCCCTGTCACCCGTCAACAGACCCCAATCAAAAACATCTTTAACAGGAGATTGAATTTTCCTTTTTTTTGAAGTTCCATGGTATGTGTTGCTAGATTCCAATTACAAAATGTCTGAACATGAAACTGTAAAGTGATTTCCATTCAGCTCTTAATTTCAAATAACCAGAGTGTATTTCTTTATAACTGATGGAGAAGCGTGACTATATTGAAGTCAGCATTACTTAGCAAGAAGAAAGAGAAATCCTTTTTCTCTGACACCCTAATACTAGTTGAATTAAAACCCTTCAGCATAGTCAGAGGACTTCTTTAATGTAAAGGAGGTCACAGTATGCAATGAATAAATTCAAGAGTCTTTATCAGCATAATCATTCTTTTCTACTGAACTGAAATTATTAAAATTCTTTCCATTTTGAATATATCTGTTTTATAGTTTCCAAGTACAGGAATCTTTAAAATCTATAGCTATAAATGTATAGATAAAAATAATATAGTCAAAGGACTTCTTTTTCATGAGGCATAATCCATATAAATTGCTTATACAAAGAAAACCATAATAAAGACATCACACCTGTTTTCTGGGGCCAGAGAATAGAAGTACACAGGGTCAGATGTGCACGTGTACATGTGCAAATAACATTGATGAGGTGCATGTGTTCTCTTTATGTTCTTCCTCGTACCCGGGAATAGCAAACTTGCTGTAAATCTCTAGCCACAACGATGATTAAAACTTGGGCATGAAGTAGAAGGGATCCAAAATTGCTAGAAAAACTCTCTGGTTCCCAGTCTGTTTGTTTTACTGCATGAAAGACACCAAATTTTCCGGCAGTTAAACTGATGCTGGGCTTGAACACAGAGAATAATCGAACAGCAAAACTCAACCTTTCTCCCGTTAGAGTCAGTTGATAAATATTTGCTGAGGGAATGAAGGAATCGCACGGATGGAGCACACTTGGGCAGGCTGGTCTCACACGTCTTCCACCGGGACGAGGGTGAGATATCTGTAGGTCGTGATAAATGAAACCTTCCTGCCTGCCACCTCTCTCTTCTCCACCCCATCACAACACAAAAACCCGCTCCCAGATTCCCCGATCCCTCCGCTTCTGCCACGTAAAAAGTGTTCCTAGTTTTCCCATGCTACTTCCCTGGGGAAGCTTTCCTGGCCACAAAAGGGAAGAATATAGGCAGGAGTTCTCCGTGGACACCAGTGGGACCCATTGTTTTTTCTCATCACTGCTGTGGCTGCCACTGCAACCGAGCTGCTGCCTGCAAAGACGCAGATTTTATTACAGGCAGGGGAACTTGGTTTTACAAACTATTTAAAGAGCAGATACTTTACATGTGCACAACTTTACCACATTCTTTGAGAATAACATAATGCAATATGAAGATTTTTCCAAGCCGACATTATTCTATTCTCCTTCCAGTTAGGGACGCCTTAGGTTTTAGGGCCACAGATCCCTTGTTTTTTGCAATTCACCTTAGCTTCCACTCAGGCCCTAGCTGAGCATATAAAGAAATACCAGTAGAGCTGTAAAAAAATAGCATTCATATGTTCCACAGCAGAGGGTCACTTACAGCTTTCGGTTGTAAGTGTCCTATTTTCTTCCAGCTGAATCTCGATAAAATAGCATCCTATGGTTTCTAACCATAGAAATTCATGGGAAGCCTTTTGCCTGTGCCAGAAATGCAAATCCTCCTCGGTTCCTCTGAGATGACCTTGTACATCTTGATTAGCACATCTAGGAATCTCCCGCTTGTCATCATGTGCTCCCTGCTTCTTAGACTTGGTGGTTTTTCTGAAGACCTGATCGGTCCTTTCTTTCTGCTCTCAATCGTGCCAGACTGCCATCTCTCCAGTCTTTCTTCTCTTTTTCTCTTTTCATAGGTGAAACCACAAATGTTTTTAAGATTCCATTTTTCATCAACTTTACATGAGCCTGAAAAGTATCCTATCATGTATATATACCACGTTTTCTTTTCCCATTCATCCTTGGATGGGCACTTATGTTGATGCCCTACGTTGGCTATTGTGAATAGTGCTGCAGTAAACATGCAAGTACAGATACCTCTGCTCAACATACTGATTTCCTTTCTTTTGATTATGTTCCCAGCAGTGGAATTGCTGGATTATATGGGAGTTCTATTTTTAGTTTTCTTGAGGAACCTGAATACTCTTCCATAATGGCTGTACCACTTTACATTCCTACCAACGGTGTGCAAGCGTTCCCCTTTCCTCACATCCTCGCCAGCATTGGTCTCCATACAAATTTATTTCTTATGTGATTGACAATTTAATTACAGTGTTATGTCCCTTTTCTAATCAGTTTGGAGACAACTTAAAGTCTGCAGAGGCTTTAAGGAGATTTCCTTGAGAGCAATTAATTACTGCATTGACCCTTCCTGCCCATTTTGAGATAAAGCTTATCTTTCTCAGGGTGGTCCTGGACTTGCCAATGCATTTCTAGAATGAAAGAACACCAAATGGAGTGGAAGCAGATGCCAATCACTCGCCTACCCATGCACCCATGCTGAGTGCTTCTCCATTCAAGAGCAATAATCAGATCTAATGATATGCAGGATAGACAAGAACATTCTCATTACATTTGCAGATTGAATCAAGGTATGTGGGAAGGATAGAGATATAAATGTAAATGACCTTGATAGCAAGTGAAGGAAAAGCTAGTTGAAGATTTGAACTCAATGATGTTTAGTAAAGATACGAGTTAAGTTGTACATTAGAAGATTTTTTTGAAGTAAGGATATAAGTAGAGTCTAAGTCACAGCAAGACAAAGGGTCATATGAGAAACTTACTGAACATGAGTTAAAATTGTTCTTTATCTGAACACGTACATTAAGATACAGTGAATGAAAAGAGTGCTGCATATGAGAGTCAAAGGTAATTCTCATACACAGCCCTTCGATAGGACCCCTTATTAGCACTCTCGGTGGTAAGCGACAGAACTGCAGCTCAAACTTGCTTAAAGAAAAAGGTCATTTTAGAGTCCGCATAATTAAGAAGTCTTCCAGCCGACGCTAGTCTCAGGCACAGGTGGATCCAAGGATTCATAAGATACCGTCAGCAGGTTGTTCCTTTCCCTTTCTCTCAGCTCTGCTTGTCTTTCTTGGCTTTACGCTGCAGTCACGTGCGTGGCGTTACCAGATACCTCCCCGGAGCTCAGACTCCTGAACACAAATCTCTCTGCACCCAGAGGGCTCTGCTGGGCCCGCCTCAGGTCCCATGCCGCTCCTGGACTAGTCACTGTGTCTAAGGATGGGATACTCTGGGGCATGACAGGCGGCTTCACCTCGTTAAAGATTCCACTGGGCTTCCTAAAGTAAAAGGCGCTGGACAGACTGAAATAAAAAGAGAGGGGCACGCAGAAGTGTTTCCTACAGATCCTCATGAAGGGATCTTGATGATTCAAGGCATGTGGTCAAGAAAGATTGTGAAAGACATGTAAATTATCTAAGTAATTTATAGGACTAACAATGAGTGAGGATTAAGTGGGGCTTTTAGGTTCTGAGATAGGTGGCAATGAATGGACAAAGGTGAATTTTGAAGTAGGTTTTTTGGGTTGTTTCGGCACAAAAGAAATGCAGCTGGTTGTAGAACCTTTTGGAGGAAGAAGGAGAAAAGTCAGAAGAAGAAAATAAAAATGTCTGATAACCACTATAGACATGTTGGACAAAGTTTCTTGTGCTTTATACAAATAGTTTATGTGTTTACTAATCAGAATTATTTAGTGTATGCTGCATTTTGTATTGTGAACATTTGGCACATGACTAAACTAGTCTACAAAGGCTACAAGTTTTAATGACTAAATAGTAACTCATCTAATAAATGTATCATAGTCTCCATTCACTGTCTATTTTACATACTTAAGTTTTCCATTTTTACTTTCATAGGTAATATTAAGAGAAATATTTGGGGGGCACATCTCTTGTCATAGTTTTAAGATCAAATCCAACTAGTGAAAGTACTGAGTCATAGAAAATGAACATATAAAATTTCTCAATGTATGCTGTAATATTTCTACCCAGAATATTGTTATTTTTACCAGCAATGTGTGAGATAATCTTTACTATTTCCCAAAGATGGTGATTTTTGAGGTGTCAGATGGTGAGATTTGTGAAGCAAGCATTCTTATTTCCCCTATCATGCTTACTCTTAAGATCAATTAATGAACATTTATTAAATTTTAAAAAATGGTCCTGTAACCCACAGCAAGTATATGTTTTTAATTCTGAATTGCAAAACCGCAGAAGAGAGTCTGTGGTAATGAATAAATCTCTGCTTATTTTAATATTAATAACTCTCATTATTGAGGATGTAGAGGAATGGCTATTCTATAAAAATCATAGTATTTAATCTGTCAGTATATCAAAATTGAAAACATGTACCTTTAAACCAAGAACTTCTATATTTGTAATTATATCCAAGGAAGTGTTTGATCAAATACAAAAAAAATTTGATGTTTATCGATGATGTTTGAATAATATCAGAAATCTTGAAGGTATTTAAGTACCCATCAATATTTATTTGAAATAATTCCTGGGTATTTGTTCAATGGATATAATACAGCCATTATAATTTTTAAATTTTTTTTATTTCAGCATATTACAGGGGTACAAATGTTTAGGTTACATATATTGCCTTTGCCCCACCCAAGTCAGAGCTTCCACTGTGTCCATCCCCCAGACGGTGATAAGATCTTATATCTAGACAATACAGCCATTACAAAAGGATGTCTTAAAATTGCCTGCATTGAAATCTTACTTTACCCCAACCCTACCAAATACCAACTTTGTGCCCTTTCACAAATATCTCGTCTGTGACTTAGATCTATAAAATGTATTCTGAGCATTAAGTTCGATTTTATATAAAAAGAGCTTATCAAGATCTAATTGGTACAATTTTTGCTAAATGGAAAAATGGTGATACGAACAAGCTATTAAATAGCATAGATAGGAGTATTACATTTACATAAAATTACATATGTGCATGTCTTTATAGAAATCCACAATGGCATTAATCAAAAGACTCATTGAATTATCTTTTGGTTGGGGAGGATTGAATGATTTTGCTTTCTTTATATTTTTTTCTATTGCTTGAATTTTCTGTATAGTATTTATTATCCGTATAGTCATAAAAAGTTAATTCCATTTACATTTTTTAAAAAATCAAATTGTGTTAAGAACTTCTTTAGTGAGTTCTGTACTTCATAGGTGACTTGCGCACAGCCTTGTTGCCAGTAGTTGCAGGACAGCAGGATAAAAAGATCTACTCGTTCCTAGTGCATATGTCAAATGACTGTGGTCAGCTCACATGACCAAGGGAAAAAGAACCAACAATGAAATTAAACTATAACAATTAGAAGATTCCAGACCATAAAGACGAAGGCTGCAAGTTCTGCCATAATTAGCTGTGTAGCCTTCGGTAAGATTTACGATCTCTCAAATGCTGGTTTATTTATTTTTCTTTTATTTTTAATTCCAATTATAAAATAATTGTCTGAAATTTTCTGTACTTTTGGGATATAATAGAATGACCTGAAAACTGATGTATATATTTAATTAGTTACCAGTCAGTTACTTTTAACCAAATCTCAAGATACTAGCCTTGGATTAAGTATTTACCCAGGATTGGGCAGAGGAGTTAGGTGGTTGACTTTATCACTTGAAATCCGAAAAGGGCAACTTTAGTAAAATAATAAGAGGAAATGACTTAAAACCATATAGAAACTATGACCTTGAGAGTTTTTTCATGCCCAAGATATAAATAAATTTCATAAAGTTTTAGATAAATATATGATTAAGCATCCACCATGAGTTATCATAGATTGCTGGGAATTTATTGCTATAACTCTTGAGTTTGAATCATGAGAGGTAATCATGGTCCCTTAGCGCCATGATCAAGAGCCAGGATAAAACTGGATGCTATGTTTGCACACATAAGCTGCACATCCCCTGCTGTGTAATTGCTGAATATGTGTTGATTCTTTAATAAATTGAAAAGAAGATATCAACTACATGTGTATAGCCTAAGATCATCACAGGCCTACACTCAGGCATTTCTCCAATTTATTTTATTTTCCTCATTTTGCTACCAAAATACTAAGAAAATTACTTCCTCTTTAGTACCTGCATTGTACCAGTCACTATGCTTGGGGATTCCTGTATTACCTCACGTAACCCTTACACCTGACTGCTAGAATGCTATCTTCTCCATTTACTTATGGGGAGAAAGTCAAAGTCAGCGAGGTTAAGTGCATTCACAAGTCCATGGGTTGGGAGCAATCAATCTAGGCTCTTCTGATGAGCAACCCACCGTCCCTCCCTAACTTACTAAGTCTGATGAACACGAGAAGACGTTCTTTAGAATATATTTCTTTGACCCAGGTATATAACTGACTTCCTTTTTAACTGAACGGAAGAAACATTATCAATTCACATAACAAGGGATATTTTCAGAATGTATAGCAGTTTGTTCTGCACAAAGAATACCTGTTTAGGGGTACATTTTTTTTTCCTGAAGGGTAATCTTCAAGGTATTTTTCTTGAACTGCTTTTTCTCTGCAGACTGTAGAGAATCTGAGAAGACTAAGATGAAGCACTCCCGATAGAATTTATGATGACAGACGATCAGGCTTAATTGCGAAAGGCAGTGTTTGGTCCCTTCCCTATTTCTTCCGTGAAAATGGAGCTGTCGTTCAATCAGCTGGGAGCCTGGTCAACGGGGTCAGCTCCTGTGTGGGTACAGGAAGGGGCCTTCGATAATTGCACAAGGCAGACAATTCATCTGGAAGCTCTAGAAAACGAGAGTTGGAAAAATGAACCCTAAGTGTCCATCTGGGTTTTGAAACGTAGATATTTGAAGTTGTGGCAGGCTGCTTTGTAATTAAATCGGTCACTGAAGTCAGTTTTCATAGCCGTCCGATTCCAGATGTGATCATAGCATAATGAACTATGCCTTTATAAATGTTACATTTCCTGGGATCAAAATATCTGCCAGAATTTTCCTCTTAATTTAAAGAGTTTAAATACCACATTATTTTGAATAGTATTTTGTTCTACTGGCTTTTTCGTGTCATGAAAAACAGTTGGAGGCCATGGCATGGAATAACAGATGAAGACAAACCTCCTGTTTTTATAGAAGCCGAGTTCGCTGTATTCATGTCCTGCTGTCCAGCCTTGATTCACATGGACCAATTTCTCTTTTAGCTCCCAAGATAAATGCAGTGTTTACTGAATAAAGGTGATCATATTTTCCATTCTGTTATATAGCAATCCTGAAGGATCAGAATGCTCTTGTTCTCTAGAAACATAGCCCATTACATGTAGAGGTATTGTACTCTTCTGTGATTTGAAGCTACTCTTTAATTTATTTCTATTTTGAACTGAATTTAAAAGCTCATTACCCATCAGAGAAAGAGACTGGCATAATCAAGTAAGACAAGGGCAGGCTCCTTGGAGCCTTTCTTGGGTAGCTTTTCTAATAGACTGAAACTAATTCTGAGACTCTACCTGTCACTGGGAACAGTGTCTAATTCCCGCGCAGCTGAATTAGTTTGTGTGAAATACTCTCTTTCTAGGGCCCCAGACAGAATTTATCTCGGTTCTGAAGCAACAACTGTTAATACTCTCAATAACTGTGAAAGCATTCCTCTGTACTAAAAATGGTATGCAGACTGAATCACCACAATTCGACTATGGTGGATGCAATTAAAATAAATTATGTAAATGCAGTATGAGAGTAATTAGAACTAGAAATGTTGATGAGTTAATCGCCATGTCTATGCACTTATGACACTGAAATAAGAGAAAGTTAGAAAAAACTTAGATTATTATAGAAAGAAAATAAATTGAAAAGCATTAGAAATAATTCAGTTATGGAGGCTAAAGAAGCCTCTCCTTGGCATTCATTCAGGATGATGCAGGGAGTTGCATGGAATTCTCTGGAGGGAATCGAGGGACTCAGCAATCTAAAGGTTGGGTGACAAAGAGGAACACAAGTTTTGTCTGAACTAAGGGATGAACTAAGCGTCAAAAAAGAATTGGCCTTACTGCTCAATAACTTGAACTTTGAGGAAAATCTAAGGTCTAAAAGTAATAGTTAAAGTGGATTAGTAACTATTTTAAAAAGAAAACTTTAAAAGGACAAGTAACATAATATCAGGGTGAACTTAGGTTTTCTTTTTTCCCCTCAAGTTTTAAGCACATGTATTGCCATCTGTATTGCCTAGAAGCACTGGCGACTTAGTAACCATGAATAGCACTGCAGCCCAGCCATCCGGCTCTCAGTACAACACTAGGGCTAATTATGTCACCTCGAAAGAACCTAGAAGCCAGCCTAAAGAGGCTCCTGCAGACAAAGGATGAGACAAATTGAACATCAAAAAGAATAATGGCTATAATTGATTAGACCAAATTACATTTATATTATATATAAGATATATAATATATACTATATGTAATATAGTATATATACTACAGATAATGTATATATATACTATAGAAATTATAGTATATATACTATAGATAATATAGTATATATGCTATATATATGTATATATCTCCCTGATTAAAAAAGAAAGAAAGAAAAAGAATTGGAGAAACAAAACAAAATGTACTAGACACTATTGGAAGTTGCTAAGACACCAATATATCATGTTAAAATTGATAGTTAAAGGGAAGAGTAAGCCTGTATTCTGTCCTTCTGGTAGGAATTGTATTTCAGACTAACCAAAAGACCTTAGGAGATGGGTGAAATTTTCTAAACGAGGAATACTAGAAATAGAAAAGTATCATTTTATAATGTCTAGTGAAATAATTGATTTAGGTAATCAACAAATGCTAAAATATCAGTGAAAGTTTGATGGGAAATTTCTAGGGATGGGACCAAGCTGAACCACTGAACCCACTGATGTATCTGAGCATCATTAAAGTAAGTCACTAGATGTTGCTCCTGATGTTGGACTACTTCTGTAGTATTCTTGGAGGAAAACAAAATTAAACTGTAATCTAACCTTTAGCTCTGAAGTCCAGTTTGCAGGATATATGGGGAATAGAGAACTAAGCAAAATCGTTTTACACAATCAGTCTGGTGCAAAATATCAAAAACTTTACAGAATATTTTTCGTGGTTTCTTCAACAGTCAATGGAATTTTATAAATACAAAAAAGCTAAAGATTAAAAAGAATTTTTACTGCTTAAAAAACAATGACCTGTTTTCCCAGCACCATTTATTGAAAAGGGATTCTTTTCCCCAGTGTATGTTTTTGTCTGCTTTGTCAAAGATTAGATGGCTATATGAGGATGGTTTTATATCAGGGTTCTCAGATCTATTCCACTGGTCAATAATCCTATTCTTGTGCCAATACCAGATTGTTTTAATTACTACAGCTTCGTAGTAAAGTTTGATATCTGGCATATTAATACATCTTTCACCTCTCACAAAAATCAACTCATGCAGGATAACAGACTTAAACCTAAGGTATGAAACTATTAGAATTCTAGAGGAAAATGTTGGAAACACTCTCCTAGACATCAGCCTAGGCAAAGAATTTATGAAGAAGACCCCAAAAGCAATCACAGCAGCAGCAAGAATAAATAAATGGGACATGATCAGACTAAAAAGCTTCTGCACAGCCAAAGAAATAATCATGAAAGTAAACAGACAACCTACACAATGGGAGAAAATCTTCATATCCTACACATCTGATAAGGGGCTGATAACTAGAATCTACTTAGAACTCATGAAAATTAGCAAGAAAAAATCAAACAACCCTATCAAAAAGTGGGCAAAGGACATGAACAGAAACTTTTCTAAGGAAGACAGAATAATGGCTAACAAACATATGAAAAAATGCTCAACATCTCTAATCATCAGGGAAATGCAAATCAAAACTACAATGAGATATCACTTATTTCCAGTAAGAATGGCCTTCATCAAAACGTCCCCAAACAATAGATGTTGGCATGGATGGAGATAGGAACACTCCTACACTGCTGGTGGGACTGCAAACTAGTTCAACCTCTATGGAAAGCAATATGGAGATACCTTAAAGTGATACAAGTGGATCTACCATTTGATCCAGCAATCCCATTACTGGGCATCTACCCAAAAGATCCAATGACACTCTACAAAAAAGACACCTGCAATCGAATGTTTATAGCAGCACAATTCATAATCACAAAGCTGTGGAAGCAACCCAAGTGCCATCAATTCAGGAGTGGATTAATAAAATGTGGTATATGTATAACATGGAGTACTATTCAGCTCTAAGAAATAATGGTGAAATAGCACATCTTATATTTTCCTGGATAGAGCCGGAACCCATACTACTAAGTGAAGTATCCCAAGAAT